>JAZDUH010000105.1:3967500-4355000 GCA_036419115.1 Scarus forsteni
TTAACATGGTAAGACGTGAAAAAATCATATTGAATTTTTATTTGTTTATTTCCAAAACGTACAGCGGTTTTAGGCTGCCCCAAAAGCCTAAAAACACACATGCCTGACTTTAAACTTTAACAAGCTGTTTGTTATTTATTTTATATTCTTACATCAGTTTTGATGAATCACTTGAATCATCAGAAAACAAACTCAATGGATGAAGCTCCTCATGGAGAATGGGATAAGTGGTATAAAACAGATGTATATCACGATAAGAGGTTACGCTATATAAGCTCAATAGGTATGACCATGGAGTAACAGACTAATGTTTAAAATGTAGAGCTGACAAAGGAACTTTCTATCATGTATTTGTAAATGCCCCATATTGAAGAATTTGGTTTCACTAATGCAAGAGTTCTTATTTTTTACATATTTGGAACCCCATAATATATACCAAATATATTGCCCAATATTTTATGTTAAACATTAATCCATAGGGTCAAAATATGAAAAGAAAAAAACAATCTTTGCAGATATCTGTCTTTTACAAGCAAACACAATTTTAAAAAATCTGGGTAAATTATCTTGTAACTGATCAGACAGTTAATCTCATGCCTCCTGGAGTTCAGATGTTTGTGTCTGTTTGGCCAGGAATGTTTTGCTTCTTATGTTGGATAAATAGAAGGTTCATGTTGTTGAATAACATGAATGCTGAGTCAGTGTGTTGTTATGTATATCTTCCGCTGCTTCTGCTTTTCCATTATTGCATAACTGCCACCAAGTTACACACCCAACTTAGTGTTCTACGCGTTAAGGTGTGATCCTAAATTTTGCTTGTTTGTTTTGTGTTTCTGGGCAAAAATACAGTCACTTCTCATATTCACTGCTGTTCCACACAGAGGGCCTCCCCTGCATGAGCACTGCCTCACCACTAAGTCACACACTTCTCTGACGGTAACAAAAGACACAAACTTTGCACTGGGCTTGCTCGTGCAAGACAATGGGTCTAAACTGACGACAAAACAGTGGCATGACATCACACTGGTAGGTCTTTTCTGGGGGTTGGGGTGGCAGGATGTTTTAGGCAGCTGCTGGTGCTGCAAAAGTGCCACAGATATTTTGTTTTTCACAAAGGAGATATGTTACATAAAAGTGAGGGCTCATAAAACTCAACAAAGAATGATTTGAGCTCTTGCATTATGATGTAAATTGATTATATAATGATTACAGTGATGAAAGTCAGGATTTTAACATTGATTTTGCACTTCTGGCTAAAAAAAATCCAAGACTTACGGGGCCCCAGTTGCACTCTAAAGAGAAATGTTTATCCTCAACAAAAAAAAAATCAACGCAACAGTTTCCATTAGTCTTTCTTAGTTATGACAACTTAATCTGAAATTGCATTGAACCAACAAACAATATTACATTGGACGAATTAGATTTTCCTCTTCAGTCAAAGCTTATTTTAAGTACTGCTTACTGAATAGTTGTTATCATAAGGACAAGTTTTTACGTTGGTAACTCAAAAAACTATGTTGTCAACTGACTTTACCATATTATTTAAAGTAGTTTAATTTGTTGTGAAGTTAATTAAAATAACAATGCACACAAACTTTTTAAGTAGCAGTAATTCAAAAATATATATATACTTTTTTTTTCAATTTTCATTCTTGTATTTTTTGTGCTTTCAAGAAAGACAGTTCAACCACTGCTTTTGTGCAATTAACTTCTTATTTTTATTTTGAACTTGAGCATTGCAAAAACAATCTTACATTTCAACTGCTCCTCTGTGACCGAAGTTTGTAATTCCTATGTGTAAGTGTGACCAGCCCAAAATTTCCATAGAAAATACAAAGTCTACAAAGATATATAACAGCAAAAGCCAACTCGTCCAGTGTTATGGCAAGAGACAAACTGCAAGAGACTAAAAGCTACATAGTAACATAAGTATGATCTTCATAAGTAAGCCCGTATTAGTCATTTGAAAACAAACTAACAACATTCTCTTTGGGTTAAAATATATCCATATTTATTAAACAACACTTTTTTTCACCGCTGTCCTGACTGTCAGAAAGAACAACCTGACAGAGAAACAGTCTTATTTTTTGTTGCATCTTCAGTTCAATAAACAAACTTAGGGCTAAAATATGAACATATTTCTTTAAACAACACTTTTTTTGTCCACTGTCACGAGGGCTAGACCTGTCTGCAACAATGGCGATTTTCATCATGTGACTTTCAAGGCTGGTCTCAAACTCTTCGTTGTCCTTTTAAAGCAAAAGAAAAGGGAATCATTGTCTTTCATGGTTTACAATTGACCTTAAATTTGTCTATCGTCATGTTTTATTTGTGTCTCGACCATGTTATGTTGCATAAAATAAGAGAACCAGTTAAACCATTTGTTCATCTTTTCCGTTAAATTGCTATCAACACTTACATAATACTTAAAAGGAAATATCAGCGTAATTTTAACCCAGGGTCTAACACATCATGAGTCTGATATTAAAAAAAAGCTTCTGATATCCACAAATAACGATCAGAAGTGGCATAATACTTCATTAACAGCACAAATAGGGTACATAGTTTGTATTAAAAAAAATAGTATTTTTCTCCAGTCGCTAATAGTAATAGTGTGTTCATGGTACCTCGAAACTCTAAGCATTGAACAATGTCACCTTCCAATTGAAAAACTAACCGGAACGTTTGATGGCTCATATTATGTTCTGGCACCTAATTTTATTGTTGATGAAGTATGGTGTTGCTAGCTCAGAGGAAGAATACAACTAGCATGTGGTAACAGTACTATAGGCTAGCTAGCAGTCACGCGGTTAAACAAGCTAAATTTTAGTTATCTCAGTGAAAGTCACTTGTAACAAATTTAAACCCATTACTTCAGTGGAGCAATTAGAAATACATCTTACTCAGGGTGCTGGTTTGGTGGAGTGGTTAGTAACCAGGCACCCCATGTATTTGCTTCTGCCGGTCCAGGTTCGAATCCTGCCTGTGACCAGTTTGCAGAGTGTCTTCCCCTACTCTCTCACCCCCTTTCACAAGGCTATCCACTGTCTCTCTTCTTTCAATAAAGCCACAAAATGCCCAAAAATACATTAAAAAAAGAAAAGAAATACATCTTACTCACCATAAAATGTTGCTTCAGCCTCCTGCACTGTCTTATTCAGTTTTTTGGGAGATGTAACTTAAAATGGAAAAGTCAATGTTGAGAAAAATTAAGTTATCAAGCTAAGTTTATTAAGTTATGGCAACTTGAGTTGTGTTTTAAGCTTATCAATAATGAAATTTGAGTGTATATGACATGCTAAATTAAGTTAATGTAATTACCAACATAATTATTTGATCACGACTTAAAAAAAATAACGTAGAAAGTTTATCTAGATCAATTAATCACATTTTTCAAATTGCATAAATGTATTAAATCAAATGGTGTCAACAGATACTCTGAATTACTTTTTAGAGTGTGGTCATCAGAGTATCTGTCTGCATTCTTGAAACAGTCTGACTCCAAACCTGTAGGGGGAGCCCGAGAGTCCAGATGTTTGCCTCCTGTGCGTAAAGAGCGTCGTTGGTCAGACGCAGCGTCTCTCCGTGGACCCTCCCACCAGCAGAAGAGTGACACGCCATTCAATTGCTGCCTGGCCTCTTTGCTCGTAGCAAGCCGGAGGGTAGCCCTACACATCTCTCTCACAGAGAGGTAAAATAATCACACTAATTTTAAAAATCGAGTTAAACCGAGCGCATCTGCACGTCGCACAGGCGTCGACATGGGGATCCGAAAAAAGACGAACAAGAACCCGCCGGTGCTGAGCCATGAGTTTGTGATCCAGAACCATGCAGATATTGTTTCCTGTGTTGCTATGGTGTTCCTGCTCGGGCTCATTTTCGAGGTGAGTACTCTCCAGCCTGAGGTCTGATGCTCTTGGTTCATGTGGAGACACTTTGAGGAGGAGAAGATGCCAAACAACTCTTCATCAGCTCTCCTGGAGACTGACATGGCTGTCTGATCTCTGCTACTTCCTCCCTTCATCGAAAGTTTTCTGTGCACCCAGAGATAATCCACTCAGTCAGCCCCCTGACATCTGCTAGGCTTTAAAAACCAGTTAAAACTTTCTCTTAATTGGACAGCACTTGGGACGTAAAGGCTGCTCTCCATCTGGCTGCTTCACATGTTAGAGTCGATATTTGAAACCACAGGCCCCCGTGGGATAAAATAATCTTTGTGTGCAACATTATGTGTGAAAAAAAAAATCAAATTTCAACTATTTTTGATTTGTGTCGGCCCATGTGGATACAAAATAGAGCCAGCAGCTGTTTGGTTAGTTTATGCGTAGATGTGTTACGTGGCAATCACACAGCGTCTGATAGGGTGTTTCAGGTCAACAAGTCACCGTGCTAGCTAGTGACTTCGGCGCTTGTCGTCCCTACTTCATTGTTTAAAGACGCCTGTTTGTTAAGTCTTTCATTATGAAGTGATATTATATCAAACCACATATGTTTTGACAGAAAAATAAATTAGGCTTTCGCAAGAGCCGCGAAGTATTCTTAAAGTTTTACGACAATGACGGACGCATTTAGCGGCGAGTCACAAGTTAACACGGTCACACATCGAAGCCAAACACGGGCTGTCATCATCACACTACGAAAGTTGTCGCTGGAGAGAGTTCCTGATGTTAGTCGAAACTGCTGGCGGTCTGCGGCATTTTTAACAACAAAACACCGCAGTTTGACTGCAGGCTGCTCTCTTTTGACTCATGTTTGTGTCTCATCTTAAACATACGTACTCAATATTAATCAGCAAACACATAGTAAATGAAGTACTTCCTCTTTTAGATACACGACAGACAAAACATTAAAATTCACTCCACAGTTTTCCATTATAAAAATAGCATATAGAGCTCAGAAAATGACAGCTTCTGCTAAATTACTGTGGGCTAAAAGGGTTTTTTTTTTCTCTTAGTATGTACATTGAATACTCTGCTAAAGTTGTGGCGTTTTGTATTGAAGCATAAGATGAGAAAATGAAAGTAAAGCATTACTGAAAAACAGTAAGAAGTCATAAGTATGAAATGAAAGTTACAAATATTGTTGAAAAAGTCAAATAGAAAAAAATCAATCACTCATGAGATTAAATGTCAAGTTACCTCACAATAGGGCTTTCATGGCTTTTCATGCCACCTGGAAGATAAACTGTCATATCACTTGTAAAAATGATTGGGATTTATTTAAGACCATGTCTTGCATTTTGAACCTGCTAGACCATAGAACACAATAACTAATGACTGGCATTAAGCAAAATCTGCTCCCATTTTTAACATTTTCAGGCAAGTTATGGTCAAAAAGAGGAAAACTGTCCTATGTCGCACCCGTAACAAATCCCTGAAAAAAACCTGATCCACATGGGTTTGGATCACAACCAAATCCATGTCACTTGTTCCTTTAATCATGACCAACTTGAAGGAAAAATTGTTTCCAAATCTGCTGAGAAACTTTTGAATTATGAGCAAAAGAGTTATATCAACCTTGATCCACAGTTGTATTCAGATTACCACAAAAACCTAATAATCTCTTGTGCCTTGACCGACATTACCTGACATCTTACTTAAAATTCATGGAGCAAAAGGGTGGGAATCTGCCCTATCTCACACTGTTAACAAAATCCTGGCTCCACATCCCGAGTCAGATTACCCCCAAAATCTAACCTCCAACACTCTCGGAAAAATTCATCAAATTCAAGATCTGTTTCCAATGTGTTGAGTTGTTGGGAAAAATGTGCAAACTGCCCGATGTCCTACTGTTAACAAATACTTCTTAAAAAATCCTGGAGCCACATTGGAATTTGGATCACCACCAAAGTCACTTGTCCCTTGTGCTATGAGAAACATTCCCTAAAAGTGTCATCAAAATCTGTTCTTAACTTTCTGATTATTATCCTCCTGTTAGCATACCAACAAATGCTGGCAAAAACATACAGTCATGAGCAGAGGGAATTATTTCATTGTTTTTGGGGCTCGTTGCCTAACTTCTGTTTTAAACATAAGCTATGAATGTCAAAGAAAAATTTCAAAAATGTTTCACCCGATCCTTTGTTTTGCTTTCAGTATATTTTAATGCATAAAATCTTTTAAATAAGTTGTGCCCCTGAATTGACTGTCCACCCTGTTAGCCTGATATTAAAGCTGCTCTAATTTTCCTCTGACTATGAGTGAGTGTTGGTTATCTTTTCGGATAAAATATTCCCAGAAAGAAGAGAAATTATCATTTTTGGTCAACCCTTCTTTTGTAAGGCTATGATGGTATGTGGCTGTGTTTGATCATCACATGTCCCCCTTGTTATCCTCATTTCCTCGAGGAAGTTAAAGAAGTTTTATCTAATCTAATCCAGTCTAATAATTTCAATGGTCAAAATTCTGGCAAAATTTTGACATAAGCATGTTTGCTGCACAAAATTCATTAAGTGAAGACAACTTAAAGAGAATGAATTCATTCAGCAAGGCACCAAATATCAGCTTTGACATGTTTGACACTGAAACCCTGTGTTAGCCAACTTCAGCCCACTTCAGAAATGAGAAGGGAATCATTGAATAATTTATAGATGAGCAGAATCAACAATGGCATTAGTGTCAATAAAATCTTATCAATTCTTATGCCTGTTTGCAGCTCATGTGCTTTTTTAGCAAGGGTGCCAAAACAATCTATTAATAAATGCATGATTAAAAGATTGTCTAAGCTGAAGATGAATCTGCTGCTGCAGGAACTGCAGTTTTGCTTCTGTGGCCAAAAAATCATGTATAGGGAAATGATACCTGCAGTTGATCTCAAAAGTCATTTCTAACTATTAAAAGCAGCTCACATTTATCTGACTTCTTATTTTTTATCTAAAGAAGCCTGGTGCATTATATGGAATAATAAGGATACTACTAACTGCAGTGCATCGTGATGCATCATCCTATTAAACTGAATTGAATCGTTAACTTAATAACTGTAATTGACTTGAGTCGTGACACGAGTGAAGATCACGGCTCTAGTGTTGAAATGGGTTTTGATCTTTTCTCTACATTAGCCAAACCACCAAACAAAATCAAGGAATACTTCTGCTAAGGGAGTGCAGTATAAACCATCATTGGGGTGACACTGTGGCGCAGCAGGTAGCGCATGTGTCTCACAGCAAGAAGGTTCCCAGTTCCAATCCTGGGTAGGACAGGGGCTTTTCTGTGTGAAGTTTGCATGTTCTTGCTGTGCATGCGTGGGTTCTCTCTGGGCGCTCCAGCTTCCTCCCACAGCCAATTTGGAGTCATGACCAAAAACATGACTCCAAATTGGCCTTAGGTATGAGGCGAATATGAATGGTTGTCTGTCTCTTGATGTGGCCCTGCGATCAACTGCCGACCGGTTCAGAGTACCCCGCCTCTCGCCCAATGACAGCTGGGATAAACACCAGCCCCCCCCCAACCCCGGAAGGGATAAAGGGGTATAGAAGATGAATACATGAATGTATCATTATTCCAAATTTCTCTGAATTTGAAAACATGTTAAGGTTATCAATGGTCTTCATTTCAGTTTTTGCAAGATTTGCTGCAGTCAAATGTGTTTGGCAAATCCTTATTAACAGTCTTAAAGTAACACAGGACACACTAGAATGAAATGTCCTGCACCTTGAAAACTAATAAACTTGAAATGAATGTTAACCAATAAAATCACCCTGTAGGTTGTGCACAGAAGTCTGTATTTGCTCTTAAATGAATTCATTCAGGGTGTTTTGCCTCATTTCTTGTTTGGCACCCTGCCATAATTCTGCCTATGCTGCTAATCTGACTCTTCATTTGTTCACAGGTCACGTCAAAGTTTGCAGTGCTTTTCATAACAGTCCAGTACAACGTCACCATATCAACAAATGGTAGGTTGAGTTTTTGCTGATGCTCTGAATCAGTCTACTGGATTCTCTGGGTTTTGACTTTAATGCAGTGTCATGTTTGAGCTGTCCGTCCGTCTAGAGGTCTCTCATTTGGATTCTGGAGCGACACTTGTGCGGCCTAACACAAAACCCATTTGAGAGCTTTTCTTTCCTCTTCTGCGGAGCTAAATTTAGTCCGCCTGATTTATAAAGTTCTCTTGTGGCAGCGTTGTGCCGGCAGAATTTGGGTTGAGGTGTAATATAGGACTCTCAATTCAAGTGCTGTTCATTTTAAGGTCAGCGTTTCTTTGCCAACTTTGGTTTCCACTAAAGGAAAGTTTTCTTCTACTGTGTCCAATGGGCTGCCAGCTGGTCCAGCTCTTATCTGAGATACCTGACCACTTACCCCACACTGTAACTTATTTACAGCATGAATCAAATCAGGCAAATAACAAACAGCACCTGAACCGCTCTGTAGAGGAACTAATTCAATATTATTATCTGTGCTGACTTGTACGAATAACTCTGTGCTGACAGAAGAGCTGTGTGTGTGTAGCAAGACAGAAACATTTTTTAAGTTGTGTAACACCACACAGTCGAGACTCTTTAATCCAGACACCTCACCAAAGGAATTCCGGTTATTAAACTTATGAATCACTTGCTGAACTGATTTAAAACACCTCTGGAGTCCACTTTAACTTTCATAAACCCTCATGACTGGAGGGCTGGGTATTTCCCTCAACCCCACGATACTATACGAATCCCGATACAGAGGTTACGATACGATATGTATCCCGATACATGTAAATTGTGAACACTCACTAGTCTTAAAACGGAGTTCATGACAAATTTTGATGAGTTTTAAATGATTCTACAACTTAAGAAACTGAAGTTCAAAGATGGTAGACCTAAGCTTAAATTTAGAACATGTGTTTCATCATGTAACTTGGCTTCTACTTTGAACTGTGTCATCGTTAATATTACTCAAAGTGTGACAACAACTGTCAAATCATTGAGAGCCAATCGATTCCGTAGAATCCGTATCGATACACGTATCCCCAAGGAGTGCATGTCGGTATTTTGCTGTATTGATATTTTGAGGACAGGCCGAGTTGACTGAGTGCATCCAACTATGTATTAAAAAAATGTCCCAAAAACGTATTGTTCTTGAAATCAATGGTCATTTTTGGCAACTTTCTTTTCTCCAGAGGGCCCAGAAGAGACAGCTGTGAATCACTTCCACCATGGCATCAAAGACCTCGCCACCATCTTCTTCTACATGCTGGTCGCCATCATTATGCACGCCATCATCCAGGAGTATGTCCTGGATGTAAGTTTGACACACTCTTATGTTCTTCCTAAAGAAAATCAGTAAATTATTCTTTGTGTTTATTGTCTTTTTTGTGTTTGTGTTCAGAAAATCAACAGGAAGAAGCACTTCTCCAAAACAAAACACAGCAAGTTCAATGAGTCAGGACAGCTCAGCGCTTTCTACTTATTCTCCTTCTGCTGGGGAGCAAGCATCCTTCTCTCAGTATGTATTCACTAAAAACATTAACTCAGTTTGCTTACCTCTTAAAACATGAGACCTCACCAATTCCAAGATACCTTTAAGGGCTTGTGTCCAGTGGGTGTGTTATTCCTGTTGGAGGGGCTCTCAGCCTCGGTTTCAGAGCCTGAATGTCGCCAGATAGCAAAAGTTGACTTCTTCCTCTCATTTTTTTAACCTTTATTTAACCAGATAAATCGCTTTGAGATCAGGATCTCATTTACAAGGGCGACCTAGCCAGATATCATATCTCATAATGCTCCATGTGCTATGCATTTTCTATAATTCACAAAAATAATCAAACAGAAAACATGAACGCAGGATAAAAAAATCATGACCTATTACTGATGGAAGCTGAGGACTAGGAGAAAGTTCCTTTAGCCTCGTTTCCACCAGAGGGTTCAGTTTGGTTTGTCTCGGTCAATTTGTTTTTTGTGGCGTTTCCATAGCCTAAAACCAGGACAGGACCCCTTTTAAGTGAACCGTACTGTCCTGCTAGGAACACTGCTGTCCTTTGATTGGTCAAAGGAGACGTCACTTCTCGTGCAACAGCAGTAATAAAGAACCACACATAACCCCGCCATGTTTAAATCTCCACTCGTCTTAGTGAAGATAACTCTCACGGCACAGAGCCTTCTCTGAAACAAAGCTTCTGGTTGCGTAACAAAAAGCAACATGGTGATCACAAAAAGAATAATTGCTGGATGTCTTCCATCGTTGCTCTTTGTTTACTGTGTTGTGTTTCTTGTTCTTTGTATTTAATAGCCGGGTACACTGTGTCGCACTGCTATGACGTCATGCTATTGGCATCTGCCTTAAAGGCCGCCTACCAAGTAGGGTTTGGTTGGCTGTGGAAACACAAACAGGATCAGACTTTACTGACCCAGCCTGAGCCAAACCGTGCCGATCCATACCGGACCACTTGGTGGAAACCAGTCTTTTAATAATACAAAGCATCTCATTTCCAACTCCTCCATTGTTCTTCACAATGCGAGCGGCAGTAGCCCGCCCTGTCTTGAATTTGTGTGATAAGTGAGGAAGGACGGACATTTATGAGATCTGTGCACTTTCAGAAGGTACGCTGTTTTCAAATGAGAGCACTTGGATCACAGTGACAAAAATCAGCTGCTCAGGGTGCTGATAACACTGGGCTCTATTGCTTTGAATTGCAGACACGCTCTGCTGAACAAAGTACACTGCTCATGAACAGGAAGTCAGAGTTTTAAGTGTTATCAAGCTATCTGAAACTGAATGCAGAGCGTAAACCTCACTGCTTGATGACTCAATAAAAACAATAACAAAAATTACATGAAATGACAGAATGGGAATTTGGGTCACTTTTCATTAAGAAGGAACTTAATTAGGTGTACTGACAAAAGGAGCATGATATGATATCTTAAAGAAGGGTCAGTTTAGAAAGCCATTGACTGACTTTTTTCTATATTGAGCTTTTTCTTATTTAAGGGTTTTGTCTCATATTTTTCAAATTTCATCCACAATTTTTTTCTTCTAATTTTGACTTTAAATCTCACATTTGCAACTGTAGATCCAGTAATACTTGTTTTTTTGAATCTTATAATAGTAATTTTTTTATTCATCCCTTAATGCTGCTACATATTTTTTTTATTATTTTTGGGGGGAGCATTTTGTGCCTTTATTGATAGGAGAGAGACAGTGGATAGGCTTGTGAAAGAAGGTGAGAGAGTAGGGAAAGACACTGCAAACTGGTCACAGGCGGGATTCGAACCCAGACCGGCAGAAGCAAGTACATGGGACGTGCCTGGTTGCTAACCACTCCACCAAACCAGCACCCCAATGCTTCTGCATTTTTATGCTAAACCTCATCCCTAACCATTTTGACTTTTTGTTTGAAAATTTCAAATTGCATCTCTTCCTTTTTATGATTTTTCTCAATTTTGATTGATTTGTTTTACATCTCATATCTTAAAACTTTTTATGGAATAATTCCAGCTGTGATATCATAGCTTTTGACATCATCAACAACACACCTTCAAGTAAGTCATTTAGTTCAAAGAAGGGAAATCAGCAAAGACCAGGCCCAAATCTCCAGGCACACCACAACCATGCCTGTACAATAACCTAATAAAAATAGAAGGGTAACTGTACCAGTTCAAAAATGTCAGGATTGCACATATTGTGGTTTTTCTTGATGCTACAGTTAAACACGTTATGACTGTTGTTGTAGATTAACTAACCTTCAACATGTATTCATCACCATATTACTATTTCCAACAGCCAGGGATCGTAGCTGTCTTTTTTTGTTAGCATTAAGACTCTTAACAGTTTATATGCATGTTTTAAAGAAACTGAAACTACACTTTCATACAGGCATTTAAGAACATAGTACTAAAGTAGTCAATTAAATGGTTGCACAAATTCCCAAGACACACTTGAACCATTAAAGAGCCACTACCCTAAGTGAACTGCAACAGCCAACATGGCTGTCAGTGTAAAGCATGACTCTACTACACGTTTGTTGCTAACGTCTAAAAATGGTTGCCATCGGGTTGATGTCACATGAAGAGCTTTATCACTTTAGAAACTGCTTTTTGTTACAAGTTACCCACCAGATATTTTGATGTTTGTTGCATCTGACGGAAAAATAACTTTTGATCCACTTTTGTCCACAGGAGACACAAACATTATCCATGTCCTCTCAGGAGGTTTAATCAACTGTCTGTCTGTTTGTTCTTAGGAAAACTTTCTGACCAATCCTGTCACCTTGTGGGAAGATTATCCCCATACACTGATGCCGTAAGTTGATGTTTATTTAAATCTAATTCATTGTTAGCAGTTTGCCTTCTCTTCTATGTTTTCATTTATCCTTCAAGAGCTTAAGTTAAAACGTTTTGTGTTTATAAATCCTCAGATTTCAGATGAAATTCTACTACATTTGTCAGCTTGGCTACTGGTTGCACTCTCTCCCTGAGCTGTACTTCCAAAAGACAAAGAAGGTAAACATGCGTGTGTGTTTGTAGTATCATTCTTCCTTAGTGCAGCTTCTGTTTGCACCCCGAGGCTTCTTCCTGTTTGACTTCCTTGGTTATGCTGCATTGTTTCAAAGATTCATGCTCTCCTCGCCTTATTCTTCATGCAGAGCTGTGCAGCTATAAATGTTTTGACCTCCTCTTCTCTGTGTTTATGGTTTAGGAGGATATTCCACGCCAGCTCGTGTACATTTCCCTCTACCTGGTCCACATCGCCGGCGCCTACATTCTGAAGTAAGAACTGCGGCAGTAGAAAGGATTTAAAAAACGACCTTCAGTGGAAAGTTAATGGTCCACTGTGATGTTCCCATCAGACGTAATGTGCAAATTCTTGTGTCTCTTCAGTTTGAATCGTCTGGGTCTGGTCCTGCTTGTGCTGCACTACTTCATCGAGCTCCTGTTCCACGTTTCCCGCCTCATATACTTCAGCAACGAGAACAGACAGACAGGGTGAGCCCTCATGTGCAGGACTGATGATTTCAGACAGCTGTTGTTTCATTTTTAAGTGTACTCAACAAAAGATGTCTGATATTTAGAGGTCTTAAATGTTATATTTTGTTCACTCCTTTTTCTTTGCAGTTTCACCATATGGGCCGTGTTGTTTGTCCTTGGACGGCTGCTCACTCTGTCCCTGTCTGTCCTCACTGTGGGCTTTGGCCTTGCCAATGCTGAATCTCAAGGCTTTGATTGGGCTGCAGGAAACTTCAATGTTCTTTTCATTCGGTAAGTGCGTCCAAATAGAAACTTTGCCTCAGAAAGATGCATAAAAATTGCTAACTGATTTATTAAACTCCATAGTCAGGAATTCCAATGAAGGTGCAGGTGATTAATACTATTACTCCACCCACAAAGTTTATGTTGTATATAGTTATATTTTTTTGTTATTAGAACTTGGATGTAGAATGTAGATAAAGTAATGCCTGGTTTATAAGGGAGAATACATGTTTTGTTTTTTTTAAGTACTTTTTGTTCTATTTTAGCTCATTCTCAGTTGTTTGTCAGTGGGGTTAACTTCTTTCTTTGCACTCCTAATATATATTACTTATCCAGTGACTAAGTTTTGTTGTAATTCAGAAAGTGGTGACACAGGGATGGAATAGCTGGGAAAGACTTTGCTAAGAGAACAGATCTCCGAAGTGGGGCATACATCATTAAGACACTCAGGAAAATATTGATGTACATAATATGCTATATATATGGTGGATGTTTTACTGAAATGCATTTGGCTCCCTACCTCGCTGTGCTCATGTTTATGTAATTTATTCATCTTGTTTTTTTATTTTCTGTTTTTGGTTTTGAGACCTGAATGTACTCAAGGTATAAGATATCTATGCACTTTAACAGGCATTATGAAGATTATAGTATGTATGTATTCAATGAATTGTTCTGGTTGCCAATACAAAAATAAATAATTACAAAAGAAAGAAAGAAATTGCAGATTAAATTAACCTGGATATGTAGACATCAGAAAGGTTGCTTCTTTTAGTTTATTTTTTTTATCAAAATGCTGGAAAAATCCTCTTTGAAACAGATGGTGATAGTAAAAAAAATTATATAAGATGTGTTAAAAATTGCCAGATTGAAAATGAAGTAATCAAAGATAAAAGATTTAAAGAACAACATATCAGTGGCACATAAAGATAAAATCCAAATTATACAACCCCAATTCCAACAAAGTTGGGACGTTGTGTAAAATGAAGATAAAGTAATACAATGATTTGCAATTGCTTTTCATTTTATATTTAGTTGAATATGATACAAAGAAGATACTAAAGGTTCAAATTGATAACTTCTTCGTTGTTTTTGCAAATATGTGCTTATATTAAATTTGACACCTGCAACAAGTTTCAAAAAAGCTGGAACAGGAACATGTTTGACACTGTTAAGTTACCTTTACTTTTAACCACAATCAAGAAGAGGTTGGGGAACTGAGAACACTGATTGTTAAATCTTTTAGTTGGAATTATTTCCCATTCTTGTTTGATATAAGACTTTAGTTGATTAACAGTTTTGGTCCTCAGTTATCATATATTCAGTGGAAGACAGATCTGGATTGCAGGCACGCCAGTCTAGTATCTGCACTTTTTTACTGCAGAGAAACGATGTTGTATTGATTGGAGGTTTGTTGTATTACGTGCAGAATGTAGCTTGGCGTTGTCTTGCTGAAAAAAAGCAGGGATGTCCTGAAAATGAAGTTTTTGGGATGGCTGCATTTGTTCCTCCTTGTATGTATCTTTCAGCATGGTGGTAGTGGTGCCTTCACAGATGTGCAGGTCACCCATGCCATGGGCACAAACCAACATAGATGCTGGCTTTTGAACTTTGTGCTGTTAAATATGGATGGTCCTATTCCACTTTGGCCCAGAGGACATGATGGAACATTATTTCCTAAAAGAATTTGAAATTTGGACTCATCAGACCACAGCACACTTTTCCCCTCTGCCAGTTCATCTCAGATGGGCCGATGAGCTTATAGAGCATTCCTCAACTTTCCTAGTCTTTTGTTGCACCTGAAACTGAGACAGCAGTGCACACTTGCATCTCTTCATTTTTATCATGCATCATAAACAGATGAACTTTGGCTGCTGGCGCCGCCATTTAGAGCTTTATTTGCCAAAGGCCAATGTCTTTCAACAATGGAACAGCAGAAGTGTTGGATGTTGGATGTTGACATAATTGGATGATACATTTGTATCTAATGTTTATCATCCTTTGCTGAATTAACTTTTATTTGTATAACTGTTTCTCTTCTCCATCAGGATAACTGTCCTGGCTGGCATCTGCCTCACTCAGGCCTTCATGATGTGGAAATTTATCAACTTCCAGCTGCGCCGATGGAGAGAACACGCTGAGGCTCAGAGCTTGAAAAAGAAACAGGTTTCTACCAGGGGCAAGTCAAAGAAAGACAAAGGTGATTGAAAGATTTATTCTCTTTTGAAATTTTCAAGCATTAAAACATGTACATTAAAAATACACTGTTATGTAACAAACAGCATTAAACCGAATAGCCAGTTAGAACTTTTCAAGTTCTAAACAGTTGTTTTTTGAAGGTATGATATTGATATGCTGTTAATCATGGTGATAAACAAAAGAGTTTGAGTGATTTGCAGGCTCCCTTACACTTAAACCCTGTAACAGAAGAAAAGGTTGCACAGAGAATGTTAGGCCACAAAAGCAAGGTAGTGAAGACAGTAGCCCTTTTCAAAGTGCATTTACGTAGACGTGTCAGAATGAAGCCCCGTCATCAGCCCCATTAAGGCTGCCGTTTCAAGTAGAGATGTAATGCTATGAAAATCTCATATCAAATTATTGTGACCAAAAAAGTTATCGTTGTTATGGTGGTATTGTTGCAGTGTGCTCAAAATGTTCAAAGTACTTTTACACTCTTGAATTCATTGAACCTCTTTAATGTTATAATTTTCTGTTGCAAACTTTTTAGTGTCAAATTCAGTTCATCAGTCTTGCTGGTTATCACTTTGTTTTCATTGTTGATTGCTGCCATTAAATTGGCTGAGCTGTATTCCTGTTTGGCACTTGCCTGTTGGTTAGCCATAGCAGGTACCATGGGTTTTTGGCTGGCAGCTATGGTTATGGAGACACTTAGTTGTGTCTTCACTCCTCTCCTCTTCGGTTTAGACATGTATTGGGATAAAAGTCTGTTCCCGTTGCTCTTAAAAAGCTGTTCAAACTGTCATATTCAATTATCAGCACCTATAAATGAATTATTTAGGCCTGGATCACACAAATATGGATATATTCCTAAACACACATTTTTCTGTCCATTTGGGCCTCTCAACCACACGAACACAGCGATTTCACCCACTTAAACGGAGATTTTTTAAAAACGGATAAAAAAGTGAAGAAATAAAAAAATACCCGGTTGAGTGGATCCGTGTAGCGGTGTTAAACGGAGCTGGTGTTGACGCGATGACGTCAAGCGCCTAGCAACAAGTCACTGTAGCGACAGCTGCCAACAACAAGAGCGCTGGCCAACATCTACTGCACTATCTCTGTGTTCTTTTCACTTTTTGCCCTCATTACAGCTCTACAAATGAAGTGTATCGAATGCACTCCACTGCTGCAGCATTATCATCTTCTTACTCCGTTGACTGCTTCTTCTTCCTGTTTTTGACTGCGCATGCTCATAATGTTCTTCTTCTATGGTTTTCACATTTTGCTAACCTGCCACTTATCGGCCAGGCATGGCATTGCAGGCTTCAGAAGCAATCGTTTTCAGTTTTGCCTCTTCGTATGGACAGAGATATTTCTGTGGTGTGGAGAGATTTTTTTTTTAAACGAGGACGAAGATATCCGGTCAAAAAAATATCCATATACGTGTGGTCCAGGCCTTAATCAATGAATACGGAGCCGTCTTCTCAACATCCGCACTCTAGCTTGCCATCACGTGACCCCCCTAATATTATAATTTTAACAGTTCTTTTGTCTTCTTTGTCAATCAATGTGTCAGGAAATGTCCTAAAAGTACATTTTGTCCCTTTTTTTTCATGAGAAATAAAAGTAAAAATTCTGAGTATTTGTATTGTATTGTATGTAAGTATTTGTCATCATTGTGTTATAAATGCTTAAACAGTGTGAACTTACAAGAAAAGAAAATCAGGTTTCTACTTTTAACAGAATTCTCTTCATAAACAATTGTAAATGAACACGTTCAAAGTTTTGAAATGACTAGAAGAGACTAAAAGGACGTAATGGTTAACATCATCATTCAAACTAACAATGCGTCTTTTTGTCTTTCAGCTAATGGAGTAAACGGGGTACACTCTCATGGAGCAGATTCACCAAGAGCAAGAAAAGAGAAGTCATCATAAGCACATTCATCTTTCTCCCCACCCGACACCTCCTCCTCCTCCTCCACCATGTTCTGCATTTCAAGCTCCCCAAACAGAACTGACTGACCTCCTCCCAGTTGGACTCCAAGGCCCAGAATGCATTTAGCTTTACTTGTCGCCACTTGTCCGGGACGCCTTGATTTAAGTATCATCGGTCTGCTGTGCCATTTTTTCAAAATAATTCAAAAATAAACTATGAAAAAAGAAGACCTTATTTAAGAAGTGCCTATTGATACCAATTGTTTTGTACAGAGTGTGTAATTTTAAGATTTTCAGGAATGATGACGTCAGTTTGTGATAGCTCTCCCGTTCAGGTCATTCAAGCTCTCTCCTAAATACTGTGCATTCCAGCTTGTGATTGGTTTTTTTTCTTTCCTCCCTTTTATTTGCTTCGACTAGCCTTTTATTTGGAGCAAACTCTTTTTGAGTAACTTTTTTAGACTTCATTTGGAGTTTCAGTTGGAATCTTGGTTCCAACAAGAGACCATCTTAATACCATGACTGGATCCACACCACAGACTGTTAAATAATCCTGCAAGATATTGTAACAATGTTTTTAAAGAGATGAAAAACAAATTATTGCAGCAAACACAAGTATCAACTCATAGATGGGATTGGAATGATGATGACGAAGCTAACCGGACCAGTTAAATGATGTAGCATTGCATTATTTGAGCATTGAGCAGCTTTTACAATCATGAAACATTTTATCTTCCTCAATTCTGACAAACACACTGTTGACAAGTCAAATTCAAGCTAAGCATCCTTTTTTAAGTTTGTCTTATGTGATCATCATTGTTTATTTACAGTAGCATCGGGTTAAAGTATGTAAGCCTTGAATACTGTTGCTCATCTGAAAATATCCATGAGAATATTTTGATATAAAAGCACGGACTGATCATGAAAGAAATGATTTTGTCGTCTCCCCACCCACATGGACTGTGCCAAATGAACCTGATTGATTGCTGATGTCTGCCTTTTACTTATATGCCATAAAATGAATTGACAAAGCTACAGAGTGAAGTTGTGAGTATTAATCGCCACGGTAACGCTGGTGTATTCTGAAGGAAAAAACATTCACTTCTTAGACATACACAGCAGTTGTGTAACTGGTTTCGCAACTTGCTCTGAAGGAAATCTATTAAGAATGGCTAGTCAAGAGAGGAACCATATGAATTATAAATTTTTCCAGTAATAGAGGTGTATTTTTTCATTTTTTACAACAGCCCGAAAACTTCATATTTCAGTTATTATTGCAGCATGCAGCCCATTCTGTGCTGTTTTGGAAATAAAAGACCTGATAAGAGGAAAGAGCAACTAAAGGGGAATCTATTTTCCATTTTATTTAGTCAAGAATGCCTTCGGAACAATTTTACTTGAGCTTTGCACCAATGTCCACATTTACATGTTTAAAGGAAAAGTTCGGTTTCTACAGCTTTCAGATTGTTTATAGAATGAAGTAGAACAATATACTCACCCAGAAGGCTTTCCTGATCTAAACAGTGCTTCGGGAGATATTTAGATCCAAAATCGAGCGGCAGACATCCGTATAATGATAGCACATAGGGCATACAGCGCCGCTCCTAAAACTGCATTAATCGTCCAAAAACTCATTAGTTTCACCAATATTCCATCATGGTCCGCTCACGCTACTCCTCCATTACAGTCTGTGTCACCCCAGACATGTTTTTGTAACTGTGCTGACCTCTGAACTGAAGAAGAAGAATGTTTGCCTCCGCGCCTGCGCAGTACTCTCTGGAGAGCTGTTCTTCTCTTTGCCTCCACGTCCTCCTTTCAATGAGCTCCTCATCTGTAAACTCTGGCTCGAAACTGTAAGGACACCCATCATATTCAAAGTTCTCCTCCACAACATCTTCATCCAATAGATATTCGTCCATTTTGCACAAAACTGGAAGAAGAAAGTCGTTGTGTAGCCGGCTGTCTTCCCCTGAAACAATGCGGAGCAAGCGCTCTTCTTCTTCAGGTCAGAGGTCAATACTGTCACACAACAGAGGTCAGTACAGTCCCATGTCTGGAGTGACACAGACTGTCGTGGAGGACTAGCATGAGCGGACCATGATGAAATATTGGTGAAACTAATGAGTTTTTTGGACGATTAATGCAGTTTTAGGAGCGGCGCTGTATGCCCTATGTGCTATCATTATACGGATGTCCGTTGCTCGATTTTGGATCTACATATCTCCCGAAGCACTGTTTGGATCAGGAAAGCTTTCTGGGTGAGTATATTGTTCTGCTTCATTCTATAAACAATGTGAAAGCTGTAGAAACCAAACTTATCCTTTAAGGATGCACTGATTAAAGTATTTTTAAGGTCAAAGATCAAGGTCTTTCTTCGTCATGATCATCTATGCTTTGTTAACACAATTTAAATCGAGAGTTCTTCACCCAGGGGTGTCTGTGCTATTGCTTGAAGGCCAACAAGCCAGCTGACAGTCTTGCCTGGGCCCAGGACTAGATAATATGAGATGGGCCCCAGATCTCCTCCTTCCTTTGCTCTCCCTCTCCTCTCCTGTTCCTCAACTCTGCTCTTCCTCTCTTATTCTTTTCTTCTCCTCACAGCTCTCTCTGCAACAGACATGTGACAGGCATTGACAGTAAGGGTTAACACTAATAAACTATACGTAAGCTGTTACACACTCTTCATATGCATTGGAATTCTGACACTAGCAGGAAATAGACAAATATACCATTTTATTGTAAGTAACTGCTGGTGTGACATGTTTGGATTTCAACTCCATATGCCATGCGTCAAACCTTCCCCATGACAAATTTCATCTATGATGTCTTTTAAGTCCCGTTTCTTGGCAAGTTGCTGTATGTGTGAGTATTGCCAAATCATTGAGCCCCTCCTGGGACATGTAAAAGCAAAATTAGTTTTTACTATCTTAATTTTATTGAAGGCCCACTCACCTCCAGCCACAGTCACAGACAGAGACAGGAAAATACGCAGCAGGACACACGGCTCCATAAATGGTCTCTGGTCCTATCATGTATATGGCATTAAGGTGGTCCAGGGGTCCAAGACTGTCTGCAAAAGTTGAAATATATATTTTCTTCAAGTGCTGAATTTGCTCTTCAAGGGACCCTGTGAGGTCATTCTTATATGTCTCAGAGCTTTAAGCATGATGCACTGATGCTATCCTGTGGCATATCTCCGAAGTTTCACAGAACACAGAACTTGCCACATACTGTATCTGCTGCATTGATGAGAACTGTACATGTAGTCGAGAGATTATTCTGTCCATTGCAATATAGGACACTCTTTCTCTAAATAGAGTTTATGGACTTTGCCCCTTGGTCCCCTCCTTTTTAGACTTTTAGACCTTTCTCTGTCTCATAACTAACTGACAGTTGCCTCTGTCAGAAAACTATCCCATGATGCACACATGCAGGCAGTCTCCTCTACTTCCTTTCATTGAAACTAATGGCTGATCCCAACTTCTGAAAAACATGCAGCACTACACCAGAATTCCCCCTCCATCAAACTTTACCCTTGGCACAGTGCAGTCAGACAAGAGCCATTTCTCCTGGCAGGTGCCAAACCCAACCTCGTCCATCAGATTGTCAGACAGCAAAATGTGATTTGTCACTCCAGAGAAAACTTCTCCAAATCTCTAGAGTCCAGTGGCTGCTTTACATCACTGCATCTGGCATTCTGATTGCACTTGGTTGTGTAAGGCTTGGATCCAGCTGTGTGGCCATGGAAATTCATTCCATTAAATCCTTGACGCACTGTTCTTCAGCTCCTCTGAAGGCCACGTGATGATTGGAGGTCTAGCTGTTGACTCTGCAAAACGTTGGTGGCCCTATGTGCCTCAGCATCTGCTGACCCTGCCCTGTGATTTTACATTGCCTACAAGTTTGTGACTGAATGGCCATGGAAGCGATTGGAACGCCTGAGTTCAATCATTTAGATGTGTGAGTGAATACTATTGGCATAATAGTGTAACTTGGAAATAAAAAGCACATCAACCTTCGTAAAGGACCTTTAAGAGCACTGTCCCTGAGCTTAGCCTTGATTGGCTGAAATCTGAGTGTCCCTTGCTAAATTTCCTAAAGGCTTAATACAGAGCAAGTAAGGGGCACAGATGTCCAATAATAAAGCTTCAGAATACAAGTAATCTAATTTTTTGGGCAAGTGACACAAAAACAAACTGCATACTGCATCTTTTAAGTTGCCCA
This sequence comes from Scarus forsteni, assembly GCA_036419115.1. Taxonomy (NCBI): domain Eukaryota; kingdom Metazoa; phylum Chordata; class Actinopteri; order Labriformes; family Labridae; genus Scarus; species Scarus forsteni. The sequence goes on from JAZDUH010000105.1 coordinate 3,988,999, forward strand.
GCAGATGTTTCTAGAAGCAAAACAAAATTTGGCCCACACTGAAACATGAAGCTTTTGAATATGTGATGAATAAAGACAAGTGGATTATGGAGGCAGATAACTACATTAGTTGCTCTTATTTGCCTCTTTTTCAAGCTCCATTTTAAGGTTTAGTTAGAACACACTGCTCATTATTTTCAACAACTAACACTCCTTGAGTTTGGCTGTTTGCTCTTGTTTTGTGTTTGATCATGTAGACGCACCATGAGAATAGAATAGAATAAATCTTTATTGTCAACTGAAGTGGAACATTTTCTTTGGCTCACCAGCACATGAGACAGACAGCACGAAAGTACAAACATTATCATAAATAAAAAACAGTATTAGATAGAATAAAAACAGATATAAAATAGAAGAAAATCAAGGAATAAAAGTAGGGGTAAAACACGATCTAAAAAAATACATAAAACATAAGAGTGGAGCAGTACGGGTCATTTGTTTAGGTTTGTCACTTTGTTGAATTCAGGATGGCGATGGCGTTTGGTAAAGAAAAAGACTTAAAAAGGACCTTTGGCCAGAGGAACTGCGGTGGGAGCTGTCTTCGAGGATTCCCTGATCTTTCCTCGTCCATTAGTTTTCTTCCTCTCAGCTGCATCAAATGTTGTTATCTTCCTTGCCAATGTTGGGGGGTTTTGTAGCTGGGGTCCACAAGGGCCTGGGAATCTGATTGTCTGGCTTTTGACAGTGTCATGCCATTCACGAAAAGCTTTGCTATGGGCTTATTTTGTTTTCTTTAAGTACATTTAATAACTGAGTATTTGTGGCCTAGTCCTCCTTACATTTTTTATGTGACCCAGAGTGAAAAGATTTTTGGACAACCCTACTTGAAGGGATTTTCTCTTAAAGGCGCCAGGTTAGGTTCAGATTCAGACAACTTTATCTCAAACAAGCAAATTCAGTTAACAGCTACCAAGTCTAATAGGACAACAATAAAAGCTAATGAAACAAACACAATCACAACATTTATGCAGTCACATTCACATGTCAGTGGCAATAGATTCAGCTGACAATGAAAAAAGAATCACAATTTATCAGTTATAAAAATCACATGATGATGTTATGCAAGTGTTTAAAAGTCCAAGGGAGTGGTGCTGGCATGAGTCCAAAATCATGGAACTAAGTTGGCATTAAGCACTTCCTGGCACCTGACCCTCTAAATAAAAAGTACTTAAAGTACAGAAAAATGCCTGAAATAAGGTTTGTGGTGAACACATGTACATAAGATTTTGATGTTTAATGGAAAATAATAAAATGAATCTGATGTTGCCTGATTTTGAATCTTAAACTGTTGATTTGTGGTTAAAAAAACTGCTGCTAACTAACTCCAAGCAAGGCTAACAAAAATGGCCAGGGACCCAATGACAAGAATTTTCTGATTGTTTTTTTTAAATCAGTTATTCACCATTGGTACAGCTACAAAGACAAAGACTTGAACAGGTCACCTAGTTATCAAGAAACTTTCAAACAAGAGGTCGCAAAAGATGCAATGTATGAGTAATATTGTAATGGCTTGTTCCATAGTAGCTTACTAATAGTTTTTCACTTTGTTGATTATGATTAAGATGAAAACATTGTAGATAAATTAGGTTTGCTAAGATTATCACAAATAGCAGAACATGTAAGTTCAATAATTCTATGTTCATTTCAGAGCTTATTTTCAGCAATGATCCAAAACAGTGAAAAATATCATAGGATTTTGGTATGTCTGAGGTTGAGGGAACCAGTGCAATGATGGCTTCTGTGTTTGCCTACAAAAAATAAAATATTATAAAAATACATATTTATCTGTTCTTGGTGGGGAGAGTAGGTGTCACCCAGAGCCAAGCACAGTAGCTTCTGCAGCTCTAACGCAATACTGTATTCTGCAATTATTTCTGTTGTCAGGCTTGCTATGTAAAACCTTTGTGTAGATTAATTTCTCGGAGGTACACCTGAGTTCAAATATTGAGGCAGTTAATATGAGGGAAACCGGAGATGGGGTTGTTAATGTCTCCAAGCCACAAAAACGTGTTTCTGTCTTCTCGATCCATGATCAACCATGCTGGATGGTTCTACGGTAACTGTCTTCCTCCTGTTGTCAAAAACAAGAAACTAAATGTCCCGGTAAACCCTGATATAGAAACACATCAATTTAATGATCCATAACATCCTCCAGAGTCGCACTTGGAGAGTTTCACCACAATGTCTGGAAGATTGACCCCCTATTGCCAAACATCTTTTTTGCAAACCCACTCCTCCTCCCTACCTGGTAATTCATCTGTGAAGTTCATATTTTCTCTAATGAAAAATATATCAAGTCACCACAGGTTAGCTAAAAAAGCACAACAGCAGCCTGCTTGCCGTTGTGCTGGCAGACTTCATTCACATTCAAGTCCACTAAAAGCATTAAATAAATATGAGCTGAACTTGCCCAACACTCAGAACTTTTAGACTTTCTCTTTGTTTCTTCCCTGTGTGGCTTGGTCTCTGAGCACTAAAATAATTATGTCGAGGAGCTGCTAGCATTGTTTACTTCCTCCTCTGTCTTGAGATGTCATTATAGGCCACGTTTACACAGGCACTCCTGACTTAAAAACGCAAAGATTTTTCCTTTGCATTTTCAAAGTCAATCTGCGTTCAGGCAGAGGCAATGGAGATTAATGAAACCACTGTAGTGTGCATGCCGGTTCAGTAGATGGCGGTGTAGGTCTGCAGAGAGGCAGCGCTGCCACATTACACATACGAAGAAGAAAAACTTTTCGCAAACAACAATGGCAAGTGGACACAGAGAAACGCAGGACTTTCTTTTCTGAATAATAAATCAGTTCGGGCAACAAATTTGTCTGGATAGTTTTGTTTGGATAACAAACCGAGCATGGTAAGCAGCACACAAATTACTCAGTAGACGGCCGAAGCTGTTGTTGTTCCTGGTATGTGCGCTCAGCCTGCATGTGAAAGAGTACTGCACATATGGTGACGTCAGTGTTTCACTCTGAAACGCCCTGATCTGGGTTTACACGGCGTTGCATGGAGAGCATATGGAAAACTTTACACTCTGAACCCCGTTTTTCAAAAGTTACCATTTTCGGACAATCTGCAAAGAGTTTCCATATGAACACAAAGCCAAAACGCAATGAAAACTTATCAGATCTGACCAGATCTGATAAACGGCCCGCTGGTCACTGTTCACTCCTGATGATAGGATGTTACACCCTGACTCCAGTAGAATTTGTCGCAGAAGTTGGATATATTTTCAACTTCTTTGAAAGGGGCAAAATATAAATCATTGGCACGAATAACATGAATTTCGTATCTTTCCATTAACTTTCAATGTGTTTCCATCGCACAACAATCTGTAAATCGTGTTTTGTGTGAACACCTTAAGGGAGGGGTTGGCCTATGATGTCATCTTCTCTAAAACTATCTGTATTCGTTGTCCACACGAAAACATTAAGCCGGCATTTTCCGACTGGTCTACTATGGGACCCATTTTTTAAAATGTGTGTTTTTGGCCACCATTTGTGTGGACAAAATGCTTATATAATTAAAAACCTGTGATATGCCTGAACTTGTCTCCATGTTGTTGACAGCCGCTGAATCTAATGTAAAAAGCTTTTTTTTTTTCCGAATGAAAAGTAATTAGTTTACCCAATGAACACGTCTGCTAACAAGACCCTTAAAAAAGCCCACGCAGCCTTGTCCGTCACTAAAGTATATAAGCACAGAGATCTGGAATGAATTAGTTACTGCACGTTGGCCTCTGGATGCTGAATTGTTTCTCTAAAGAGGATTAATCAAATACTATTTGAAGTTTAAAGTCTAGTTCATCTGGAGAAGAGCCCATAGAAAATGTTTTCAGAGGACAGAACCTTCAAAAACAACTGCAGCTGGTGATTGGACAATTGCACTTGTCACAGAGCAATCCATATTAAGCCACAGTATGATGTCAGCAACAATCACCAGCAAGTTCTCAGTAAACTTCTGTGAAGAACATATTTTGCCTGGTATCATTGAGTACCCTTGATTCTGGGCTACCATAGACTAACTGGCATTGTCCACAGAGAACTTCCACATCTCTCCAAGTTTCCCAGCAGTGATTCCTATTTGGGAGAAGAGCAAAAACATGGGATGGGATGTTTCTCAATTCAGAGTCCACAATTTCAATCTTGCTTTCTCTGGAAGTTCGGACTCGGCAAGTGTGTCCCATAGTTTAGACTTTAGGTGTACAGGAGTCTGCAGAATGACGCTACCATAATTGGAACGTCAGTGTACTTTGCCAGCGTCCTTGTCCACGTACGTCCACGTCACATCTGGTTGCCTTTCAGGCAGTTTGATGACAAAACAATAAAAAACATAAATTATGATATATATCTGTCATGTCTCATTTTCTTAATTCACTGTAAAAAAACAATTTAAATAAAGAGAAGATCCATGGATGGAGCGCTGTGATGGGGGTGTTGGTGGTTGTTTATTGGCTGGCTTGTGGGGCCTCTTACAGGGTGGCAGGTGACATATTTAGCATGCCACTGGTCACTGTCTGCAGGGTAGTCCACTGCACCTTCAACAAAATGACTGACATCCTGCACAAGCTGGCATTGGAAGAAGTAATTGTGGAAGTAAATGCCTGCTTTGCCTGTCTTGCTTACCATGAGGCATTCTGCTGGGCTGCTGGTGCCATCAACAGGAGCCGCATTAGGATCCAGCCAGCTGGAGAGCCACAGAAGATAAGCTACATCAACAGGAAGCTTTCCCCCTTCATAATTTTGCAGGGCTTTTGTGACTCCAATGGTATTTTCCTGGATGTGTACATCGAAAACACAGGATCTGTTCATGATGCCCTGGTCCTGAGAAGATCACAAATTTTTCAGCAGGCCCTCTATCCACCAGCCTAGTGTTTTCTGTTGGCCAACAGAGGATACCTGTGCCTGCGGTATCCCCTGGCCATTGTCACACCATTTAAGCAGCCTGTTGAAAGTAAGGACATGTTTATGCTAATTAAAAACATAAAACACGCACATTAAAACTGCTACAATGATGAATTTAGCTATAAATTTCTCTATGAATATTGATTTCCTTTCTTTCATTGAAGCAAGGTTCAATAAGTACAATGCCAGAGCTTGCAACATCATTGAGTGGAGCTTTGGTTTGCTCAAAACCCACTGGTGAGCAATCTTCCTCTAAGCCCTGGAGATCCAGCCCTAGTCTGTCCCCAATGTAGTAGGAGCCTGCTGCATGCTGCACAGTGTTTGCATGGCAGCAGGAACCTTCTGGAGGAGGAGCAGCTTGAAGAAGCCAGCTCAGACCAAGAGGACATTGAGTGCCCAGAGTCCATCGGGCGGCACCTGTCCGGAAACACCATTCACAGACATTTTACCTCCATGTCTGGAGCGACAGGCTACAGAGTGTAAATAGTTTTTTTTTTTAGTTCTAATTCATTTGTTTTTAATTCATTTCTGAGAGTCAAATGATAGTGCAGAAGGGAATTTGTTTTAATACTCATACTTTAATCAGTTGTTGAATATTAAAAGCATAACCATTAATTTGTTCATTTTAATCTGTCATTTTTTCTAATGGGTAATGTAGACATAAAACAAGATTTTTCGCTTCAGTAAACTGTTTTCTTTTAATATGACATTAAATGTCTTTTATGTCTTCTTACAGCTCTGACCTACTCAGTTAATAGATAGATAGATGAATAGATGCATTAGTATAAGCCCAAATGATAATGGACATTTTTTATATCAGTTATGTTTATGTATTCTTCAAACACAGCTTGACACAGTTAATGACTGCATAAATGTCTGAATTATTGGATAATGAATAGTTTTTAAATGAATCATTACTTGAGGTTAAAACAAAAAACTCACTTTATTCACAATTTATTAACAAGTTTATTGAAAAAACTCAAATATTTCTGTGCTCTCTCTGCTGTTGCTCTTCTCTCTCTGCCTGCTCCTTCATAAATTCCAGCAGACCCTCCTCCCTGGCTCTTTTCTTAGCAGCATGCCTGGCTCTGGCTTCCTCTGGGTGGAGGTAGGTGTGCTGACTGAGCCACCTAAAGTGGTTGTCAGACTGGATGCAACTACCAGGGACAGGCTGATTGCATTCTGCTCCTGGAGTGCTTCATCCATGTCTGAGCACTACTGCCAGGTGGCAACAGTCACACTAAGAGCATCTTCCCTTTTGGCTGTCGGTGGGTCCCTCAGGTCCTGAGACAAAAGAAACAAACACTTTCCATCTGATACTGTATTTGTATTCACAGCCATGCTATGTGTTATATACTTTTCATTTATTGTTGTTTTAATACATGGCTTTGCAAACTGCACTTTTTGACAGGTCAGTATCAGGATAGATCTCAGTAACTCTTTCAGAGGCGGGACATTACTTTGTAGTTATCCTTTAGGTTGCACCAAGTAGCCGATACAAGCAGGTCAGAAGTTGTCACAAAGTCCCTAACAAAACAGGAATATATATAAAATCAACCATTATAGATATAGTCATAAAACATTTTCATAATGCCCCTAAACATACAATAACTAACAGTACACAAATCAATACTCACTCCCAACTACTCTGGGCTGACCCACGCGTGCCTGTAAACAGCTGTTCATTGGCTCACCACTGGATCAGGGCCCAGCTTTCCTCAATTGGTCCTGAATAGAAAGGACAAGCAAGGATTTCACATCTATTCTCGTACAACATACAGGATTCATGTTGCACTGCAGTAGTTAGCTTACTCATGATGAACTTTTAGCTGTATTGGCTGTACTGACATACTGGCATAAAGGTGTTAAACAGGGGTGTAGTATTAACTGAGATTGCTGGGTCAGTGCTGCAGAAGCTAGCCTAATGTCCTGTTGCTATAGTTTCCAAAACTACCCTCATCGTCCATTTAGTTTGTTTTATTCAACATTCAGGTTTCAAACACAACTCTATCACCATTTTATAACTGGTGATGTACTTATACAACTTAAGTACATTTCATGAAAAATAAATTTTATATAAATATACTTGATATAAATTTAAATATTAGTACTAATTAGTATACTTAATCTAAGTAAGCTTAAGCACTACTCAGGGACAAATATACTTGTAATTATTACACTTAAGTATATTTCATTAATAATATATTTTAGATAAATATACTTGATATAAATTCAGTAATAGTACTAACTAGTGTATTTGATCTAAGTATACTTAATGATAATAATATACTTGTGATTAGTACATTTGTAGTATATTTTTGGTTTATTTTATTTTTAACACAAAATTATAATGTACTAACAATGTACTTTCTGAAAATTAAGTACCTTTTTAATACATTAAAAAATATTACTTTTTTTACCTGGGTGATATTAGTCGGGGGGCCTTTGTAACCCCGGAGTATGGATTCACAAATAGGGTGAGAAGGACCTTGTGAACAGCAGAGATGGGGGGCACTGTTGGCTTAACTTCACTGTCAGACACAAAACAAGAGTAAACTACACAAATGTTGATGCTTGAAGATGCATATTGTTTGTAAATAAGGCCTTTTGACAATGTAAATATGGCAGACAATGCACATGATTGTTGGTATTTGCTGTTGTAATCAAATGTCTTTGTTCACTGAACTGTTTCAGGGGCCAATTCAAAACGGGACATAGTTTAGACTCCCCTGGTCTAAACCAATCAACGGTGTTCTGATGTTTATGGAGATGAGGGAGGAAAACCGGAGCACTCTATGCTTCTACTCAGACAAGCTACAGTCCTCAGGTCCTTAAGGCAACTCTTTTGCCTCCTTGGCATCATATAATTCTCCCTGACATCCTGAAGTTCCTCAGAGAGCTCCTTGGTTATGTAAAATTAAATTAGATTAAATTAGATTGAACTTTATTAATTCCTTTTGGGAAATTTCCTCAGGGAATTTAAGATTCCAATCGCATTTGAAAAGTGCATAGAAATAGAAATAAAAGATGGAAATAAACAATAATACAATTAAATACAAATAAATAAGATAAAAATCAATATATGTCTACAGGCTGGCTAACATATGGAGTTGCTGAGTGTGCTTGGATGTCAGCTCCTCCAGCTGTGTCACAAGAGCACGCTCCCTCTCTTGGAAGCTCTGCTGCTGCAAGAAGATGTTTTCAGTCATCTTCTGGCAGAGTTGAAGGACATTGAATTCGTCTGCATTGTTTTTATGCTGTTTATGCAGCAGGACTTTTTGATCCTCTGCATTCCTCAGCTTCTGGCTCTGCTGGGTGTTGAGCATTTTAGCTTATTTCAGCTGATGGCGAAGAGCGTGTTGTTCAGACTCATTTTGATTTGCTGGCTCTCCATTGAATTGTCTGAGACCTATTGTCAGTCTTAAGCTTAGACATCTCAAGCCTGTTGTTTCATGGCAAGGACATCAGGTCTATTTCTCTGATTAAGTTCTCAATGTGCTGCTTGTTTTTGTCAAGCTCTTTTTGGAGGAAGTCCATTTGGATCTTCTGATGCTGGATCTACCCTACACAGCTTTTGTGGACATTTTTGAACACCATGTGCTCTTTCTCAATGCTGTCCCTGAAGCTGAGCAGTGTTTTGAGCTTTTGCAGGTCAGTCCAGAACATCTGGGCCTTCTGCTGCAGGACGACGTTCTCATCTGCCATCTTCTGGCATCGGATGTTGTATTCAGCAGTGAGGGATTTGACGTGGGCTTGGGATTGGGAGTCCTTTACTGCATGAGCCTGCTGTTGTTGCTCAATCTCATTCTGTAGGTTCCTCACCTGCTACCCGGCTTTCTGAATGTCTGTCTTGTGCCGATCGATCTCCTCTGCCATCTGCTTATGCAGAGTGCTCTGTTGATCAGCCCACTCTTGTAACCCATTATCACTCACTGTAAAAAAGGCTAGTTGTTTTAAATTTAAAAAGTTAGTGTCAGGGCTGCCTTATAATTTTAAGTTATCTGAATTTAGAAATTTAAGTTCAGTTGAATTAAGAACAAGTGAACTTCTTAAGTTCAATAAACTTGCTATTAAGTCAGCTCTACTTGAATTGTTTAGTTTAACAAACTTCTAAAAGCAATCCAATTCCAATAGTATTTTTTTTATGCCAACACAGTAATTAAACTTCTTTAAACTACAGTTTTAAAGGTAAAACAACTTGATTTGAAGTTCAGGTCACTGATCCTCATCCACAAATGTGAAAAAAGAAATAAAACAGTAAAAGATGGGAGCTATAAACTCGTTTTCCACCAAACGAGCTGTCATGCAAGCCAGACAAATTTAAGTAAAAGTTAAAGAACATTTGTGGATGAGGATGCACTTTCCCCACAAGCGAGCACTTTTTTGTGGCAAATGTATCTTGAATCTGTTCAGGACTGTTTTGCTATCATTGAACATGTGATAAAAATTGCCAGTTGTGTTATTAAAGCATGAAGAACAAAAGTTGTTTTGGTTTGTCTGGCAATAATACCCTTTAAATACTTAAAGACCTTTTTTCTGCTTTTAAGATTGTTTTTCTTAAAGCACATATTAACTTTATTTTATAAACTTGTGTCAAAGCAGAACAAAATGAGTAAAAGTTAAAGAGAAATATTAAGGTTAATCCAAATGCAATAAGTCAATTTATCTCAAAATCATCAGTGACCTGAACTTCAGATCAAGTTGTTTTACCTTTAAAACTTTAGTTTAAAGAAGTTTAATTACTGTGTTGGCATAAAAAATACTCTTGGAATTGGATTGCTTTTAAAAGTTTGTTGAACTAAACAATTTAAGTAGAGCTGACTTAATAGCAAGTTTATTGAACTTAAGAAGTTCACTTGATCTGAACCGTTCTTAATTCAACTGAAATTAAATTTCTAAATTCAGAAAACTTAAAATTTTAGGGCAGCCCTGACACTAACTTTTTTAATTTAAAACAACTAGCTTTTTCTACAGTGTGCTTGAATTTGTTAGTGCAGCTCACTAGCAAAGGTTTTGTAGTGTTGCCCATCTCTCTGCATATCCTTGTTGCATTGAAGGTGGAGTTCATTTATAGCTTTTCTTGGCCTTCTCCAGGTCTTTATTCAGGCACCTGCAAGGCAATTCTGACTTTGTTAGCTAAGTTATAAGCAAAAATGTGAAAAACTGATTCTACTGTTATATGAAAAACTTTTAAGCTTGAAATTGCAGTTTTGTATGGTAGATCTAACACCACAGTAGCTTATAACAAGGACAGTCCATTCCTTTATATTCTTTTCTCCTATGATTGCATCCCCTCCCAGAGCAATGCCTCCATCATCATGTTCCCTGATGTGACTACTGTCAACTCACCGGTGGAAAAGAGATAGCTCCAGGGAGGAGGTGGCTCAGCTGGTCTCCTGGTGCTGGGGAAATAATCTCTACTTAAATACCAAGAATACCAAGGGAATGATTATTGACCCAAGAGAGAGGAGAGACCAGCAAACCCTGCTACACATCGACTGGACGCAGAAGAGAGGGTGAAAACCTTCAACATTCAAGGCACTTAGATCCGTGATAATTTTACCTGGACACACAACACAGCAGATCATAAAGAAGTCTAAGCAGAGACTCTCCTTCTTAAGGAAGCTGAGGATTATAGTCTGTCCCCACACTCCTCAGTAAATGCTACAGGTGCTCAGTGGAAAGCGTCCTAACAAACTCCATCACAGTGTGGTATGGGAACTGCACAATCCAGGACCACCTACCCACAACACAAACTGCTCATGCACCTACCATCTGGCTGATGCTACAGGTGTGAAGGCAAGGACTACAAGACTCATTTACAGCTTTTAGCCCCAAGCCATCAGCCTTCTGAATCATGGACTTTAACTGAACTCTTGGACATTAACTTAACTTCATATAGGCTACCTGCAAATTTTGTACATTTGCTGACACTTGAACTGTCCTATTTTATGGCATGTGTGCACTTAAAAGTCTATATTTCAGGTTTTTATATTTAATTTCATATTTTAGGTAATGCTGTGGTGGGAAGTTGCAAAAAGGGAGTTTTTATTGCCCATTAATAACTGCTGTGCTTTTAGTGTGTATATGACAACAGACATCTTGAATCTTCATTAAACTCCAGTCAAACTGTGGCAGTGGTTCATTAAAAGCTAAAATTGTGTGATTGTCTATTGTTGGATCTGGGACCTTTAACACAGTAAATAGGATTCTGTAATTGTTTAAAATGTGACAAAAATGAGGCTTAAAGTTTAAAATTATCATGAATAACATCTCGTGGCTGACACAGAGTACCTCTGTATAGGTGCCTGTCCCACAGTGCAGGAAGCACTGGTCTACAGCATGTCCTTAAGACAGTTAGGAAAGAAGCATGTTTATCACTTACGTTACATTATGTGTTAATGTCAACATTGTGTAAGCGTCTGCTGACTGACGACAACAATTGTGTAAGTATCTGAAGTGAAATTTTGTCTTACTTCTGCTTGATGTACTGCATAGCTCTGTTATTATCATGTTTAATAAACATCCCAACTTTCTAGGATATGGGTTTTTAACCCTGTAAGGCCCAAGACCGTAGATTTTAGCCAAAAAAAAATATTTTTTTGGAGATTGAATTTTTATTTTACTTCTGCTAAAATCCTACAAAAATCAAAATGTCCATAAAATTCAACATATAGACTTTTCGTACCTCATTTGATACATTGTTTTTGGCAATTGATAATCCATTTGAGGACATTTTTATAATTTATCGGATTGTATTCAGATGTTTTCTTTTGTAATTTGTTGATCATATTGAGTAGATTGAGGTATTATAAAAGTATGTATCAAATATGATACAATTGGTGTTATAGGGTTAATGAAATGTAACCATACATCCATTGTCACCATTATAAGATTAGAATAGGTTAAGCAGAACTTTATTCATCCCTTAAGGAGACTGACTTGGGGAAGTTAGGATTCCAGTAGCAGATTTGTATAGTACATAAAAAGATTATAGAAAAAAGATAGATATTAACAGAAATTTAAATGAATTTAAATAAAAATGTGTCTACAGGCTGGTTACTGCTCCTCCCCATCCTCAGTCTTCCTGTTAATCATCCTACCCCCAAGTGAGGAGTTTCACAGTCTGATGGCCTGAAGGACAAAGGAGTTTCTCCATCTGTCAGTCTTGCACTTGGGAAAGAGCAGTCTTGGGCTGAACGGGCTCCTCGAGTTGGTGATGACGGTGTGTAGAGGGTGACTGGCATCGTCTATGATCAGGTATTGATATACCTTATAACCAAGATATTTCAGTGACCAGTGTTTGTCTCTCTGTCTGTAACAGAAGGGTACCAACAGTTTTGGCACCCAGTCCAACCTTTTTGCAACCTAAGCCTGGCTTTACAGAAATTTAAAGTAGTGCTGAATCTATTGGTAAAAGGAAGTTCTTGCTACAGGGAACCATTTGTGTCAAAAAATCACAATACATTTTCACAGAGGGAACTATATCTTAAACTACTGATTCTCAAAAGTATCATATGACGATTGACTTTTTTTTTGGAAGATAAAACATGAAAATATCCAGAGTGCAAGAAAAACAAACTTTCACACTATAAGTCCACTGGGATGTACGACTATAAAAAAAAATTTTTTTAGCATCAGGAGATGGTGCTGTTGTGTCTGAGTTCTGCCACCTCTGAGGTAAGTTTGTTGGCTAAATAGGGGTGTTTTCTCCTCTGGCTCATCTGTGGTGTAGCCAAACATCAGACCCTGCAGTGAGAGAGAGAGACAGAGAGTAGTGAAGAGGAGATGCAAACTGTTTATGTCCATGTCATAGACTGGCAACAAAAGTATCAAAATGCTTTGGACTACATAGATGCATATGAGTGGTGATATATGATCTGTTTTTTCACTTGAGTGAAAAACAGCTATGATAACCAACACGTGTCAGTCTCCATGTAGTTACTGTTCCCAACAATCTCCCCTCTGGTTCATGAAAACTTACAGACTCTATGCTGGTTTGTGCCAGATATCAGCCGCTTGATGGCAGTGTTGTGCAAATTATCGCTTCAAGAAAACACCTCCAAGTTCCAGTGATGTGTGGACAGCTGACCGCACACTGGATTAGAGCAGCTAATTAAGTAGGACAAGTTCATCATTGAGATTTTGTAATGCCTGACATACCATTTTAACATTAACTCCATGATTTTCTATTCCTTTAAATAAAGATTTTTAGATAAACTTAAAGTGTGTATGTTGTACATCATCCCACTGTCACATATTTTTATGTCTGTTTAGTTATTGCCAGTTGTTCACCCTAATTGTTGTGTCACAAACCAACCAGGCTTAAGTGTTTCAGCTTGTGTGTGTGAAAAAAATTTACATTTTATTTGCTTATGCCAAACATTTTATGGGCAGACATAAAACTTTACGACATTGTATTTATAGGCACTTTTTGCAGTAGTACCGCAGGTGGAGGGATAGGTGTAACAATAGTATTTATGTAAAACATTTTTAGATAACAGTTTATGCAGCACAACAATAATTGTTATTAAGTCATAGTAATATTGACTTCATGTTCTTCACAGTATTTGTTTGTGATTAACACTTAACGCTTTATTGGTGAAGTCATGAGCCAACTGTAAATACCTGACACTCAATGAAATAGAAACATCATGGAATGTTGTGAAATTCAGTTTAGAATACATTTAAATGTTAAAATTTGAATTGAAATGTTTTGGGTAAAGTTTGAGCCTTAGCAATTAAGAGAAAGTTTTAAAGGAAAAGAAATGGTGGTAATGTCAATCAAAATCAAAGTCGAAATATGATTTTGAATGAAAACGGATGCGTTTCTGAAACATAGAAAATATTGTTCAATACAATTTTGAAAATCAAGTGGTTGAAAATTATCAGAGCAAAAAGTTTCAAAACAAATTTGAATTTAAAATCATAATGTAAGGAATCAAGTATATATATATATCAAGAATAAAGTCTTTTTTTTTAAACAAAGATAAAAAAAAAAGAGAACACAGAATTTATGAAACTCAAAATAAAGTTGAAATACATCCACCCATATGCTTTACTGCTGATCTCATGAGGGGTTGCAGGGGGCTGGAGCCCATTCAACTGTCTGTGGACTATAGAGGAGGGGTACCCACTGGACAGACACACCCAAACCAAAGGGTAATTTAGAGTTACCGATAAAAGCACAGACATGTTTGGTCTGTTGGAGGAAACTGGAGTATCTGAGGAAAACCCACACAAGCAGGTGGAGAACATGCAAACTCAACACATTAGCCTTGCTTGACTGAGCCGTCAAACCAGCACTACCTGTTGCAATGAAAGTTGAGATTCAATTTTAGATTTGAACTTACTATGTCAACCTTATATGTCTCAAATAATGAGAATGTTTTGATTCATGCAAACGATTTTGAGAGTTAAGTTTGTGAAAGGAACATAAAAAAAGGAACATAAAAAATTAAATAATATACATAAAGCTAAAAGACAATGTAAAATTGAACTGTCATGAATAACATCGTAAACCACGATTACACTGAAGTTGGGACATTGTGTCAAAGGTAAATAAACACATTACAGTCTTCAACCCATGCTCAATTAAATACAAAGATAATATATTTAATCTTTAATCTGATAAGCTTTTGGCATTTTGCACTTTATAATGCATCACACATTTTTAATAGGAGATAGGTCCGGACTGCAGGCAGGCCAGACTAGCACCCACACTTTACAAAGCCAGGCTGCTCTAACATGGCAGAATGTGGCTTTAATTTGTCTTGTTGAAATAAGGAGGGACATGCCTCAAAAAGGAATCATGTAGATATAATCATATCATCACAGAAGCATTTGAACTTAGCACTGATAATAATCTGGATGGTCCTTTTCCCTGTTAGTCACATGCCCATGATTTCTAAATACGGTTAATAATGTGGACTCATCAGACCACAGCACACTTTTCCACTTTGTCAGTCCATCTCAGAAGAACTAGGGCCCAGTGATGTTTCTGGGTGTTGCTGATGTATGACTTTCACTTTACATCGAGGGTGTCCAAACTTTTTACATCGAGGGCCACATGAAGAGGAATACATGGACAACTCAGCCACTTGCTCCACCTCACTTTTAGTGTATTTAAGTTACGGTTTTAAGGTGTAGGGGTGGGGTATCACCTGTCAAGAGGTCTTTATAACCCTGGGCTATCACTGGATTTGCACCTAGTCAGGGTGAGAATGACCTTCTGAGCAGCAGAGATAGGAAACACTGATCTTCACTGTCAGACACAAAACAAGAGTAAACTGCAAGAATGTTGGCGCTTAAAGATAAATATTGCAATATACTTTGTAAATGAGACCTTGTGACAAAGTAAATGTGGCAGAAAAATGCATGTGATTGATGGTATTTACTGCTGTAATCGAAATGTCTTTATTTATTTAACTGTTTCAGGGGCCAATTCAAAATGGGCTGCGGGCATCATTTGGCCCCCAGGCCATAGTTTGGACACCCCTGCTTTACATGGCTGAATTTTAGCTTGCACTTCAGATATAATAATGAACTGTGTTAACTGATTTGGTTTTTGAAAGTGTTTCTCAGCCCACATGGTAATATCCTTTACAGAATGATATTGGTTTTTAATGCAGCGCCACCTGGGGGACAGAAGGTCATGGGCATTCAGTGTTGGTTTTCAGCCTGTGCAGAGGCTTTTCTGGGTTCTCTGACTCTTTTGGTGATATGATGGACTGCAGATAATATCACTAATTTCCTTTCAAGTCTGTTGAGAAATGTTCCAACTGTTGGATTTGCTCACAGTTGTAAAGTGGTGAACTTTGTCCATCCTTGCTTGTGAACTGAGCCTGTCAGAGGTGACCCTTTTCGACCCAGTCATGACACTCACCTGTTTCCAATTAACCTGATTACCTGTGGAAAGTTCCTACCAGGTTTTTTTGAGCATTCCTTAACTTTTCAAGTCATTTCTAGCCCCTTTCTTAACTTTTTAGTGACATATTTAAGGTATGAAATTTAAATGAGTGAATATTTGGAACAAAACAATAAGTTTATCAGTTTGAATATTTAATATTTTGTGGTGTATTCAACTGAATATAAGTCGAAAGGATTTTCAAATCGTTGTATTCTGTTTTAATTTAGTTAATTCTCTTACCAACATTCTTCCGTATAGCACTAACACTCGTGACAGAAGTGTTTTAAAGTGTCATGATGAATAATGTGACATTAGGATGATACACCGTGTCACTGTGGCAGGTAAATCACCGTGGTGTGCCTTCCTCTCCCCGGTGGAGGCTGAGTGGATACTGTGGAGCCCCGTGATGTGGTTTGGTGTGGGGGAGGACAGCAGCTACCAGCCAGATAAACACTCAGCATTGGTTTGCACAGCAGGAGTAACATGGCGGCACAGTTAGCCAGCAGAAATGTTGTTTCACTACCGCGAAGGTCAGAGCTGCGTCTGATAAACGGGATTTAACAGCGAGGACACGGCACAAAGTCTTAAATTGTAAGTAGCCGTTCGTGTTGGTGCTTCTTGTTGGAACCGGACGTGTTGTTTTTGCCTGTGAAATCCAAAATATCCCAATGTGAGGTCTTCAATCTCGGTTGTCTGGCACAGGCTCTCGCTTCAGCGCTAGCTTATTAGCAGCGTTAGCTTCTTGGCTAAACCCGCTGTCTGTGTCAATACTGTTTTCTGCAGCAAACTCAATCAGACGGCTCAGGCAGCGGGCTTGCAGAGGAGTTGTTGCAATATTTGTCATCTACCTTTATTTAATGTTGCTTTGGCCACGTATACATGTTGGCGTGGGGTGATATGTGGCGTGCACAACACTTTAAAATGTCATTGTTTTTTGTGCTGAGTGAGCGGGTGACCGTGCATACAACATCAGACTAAGTTCAGCAGTACAGCAGGCACGTAGTTAGCATGCTAACTCTGTAGCTGCAGGCTAGTCTGCCTGCTTGGTTTGGACGTCGTTGTCAGAAAATACGAGTGTCAGGACACTTGTGTACCATGTGTTTGAGCGGGCAGGGATCGTGGTTTATTGTGGTGGTAAAAGTGGGCGCCTTTAGGACCAGAAGCTTATGAGTGCTCAGCTCCCACAGAAATTGTGGCAAGTAGACCTTCTTGCAAGTGTTGACTCCTTCTTGTAGGGATGCACGATATTGTAACTTTGCCACTTTACAATATGCCAATAACCTAAAGACCTAATTTAGCTAGATACTCTGGTTTCATTGAAGGGAACACTGAGTCTTTCATTTAGTGAAGTTTTCATGATTATCTTGTTGTGACACTCAAGTTATTTTATGTACAGCAGAACAGTAAACATTTTAATTCATTGTAATTATTTAAAGCATAATTTTAATGGGATTATGCTATATTATTGACATTATGTAGTTGAAGAAGTCTAATCTTTACATTGCCTTTCTGTGAACCAACATGCATTAGCTTTCTAGAGAGTGTAAACCTTCAAATTGAAGTCATTATCTGAATTGGAAGTGTTTGCAGTAACTCCTTAAGTTGTGTGTGTTTCATTTGATCTTGGATTGTCCATATTGCAAATTTGATGCATCATCAGGAACATCCTCTTTAGTTGGAATATTGTGCAAAGAAGTTGGACGATCTTTAATAACCCAGACTTTAGCAGCTTTTAACCTAAACCTTTTAACTGGGATGTGGCGCATTTCCAGCCTCTGAGTTCTTGTGAGCTTGTTTGCATTGACAATACACTGGCAATAAAAAATGCAAACTTTTTCATATCTGTCAATGCTTAAGAATATTTTGGAGCTATTAACCAACGGTGAATGTGCACATATGCTGACAACATTGTCTATTTCTTTGAAAGAGAGGAAAAATAGGTGATTGATAAGGGTGTGCAGGCAAGAATCTGGCAGTTTGATATGCGTTGTTTACAGGGATGACAGTATATGAGGATGTGTTAGCAGAATGATATCACTACTATTTGTCTTTACTGTATAGATTGGTTGAAACCCAATGGCTCCTTGTACATGAGAGTTTTAATTCCCCTTTAATTCAGAATAAAACTTGAGTCCTATGTAAATAGATTTAAAATAACCTTGTTAGCACCTAATTCCAAAGTAAAATGCCCATTCAGAATTAAACGTAATTCTGAAAGTTGTGGCTGGTTTATTCTGATTTTTCTTCCAAATTGAGTACTTCCTTGTTCATGTATACGTTCATTTTGCTTCTAATTAATTCCGTTCATTCTGCGCGTGTTCGTTCCCTTGTCCTGTCATGATGACGCACATATTCAGTACTAATGGGAACATATTCCAGGATGGTGGCCTGAAGCAAGCGTTTGACTTGAGCAAAGACAATTTATTGATAATGGAGCCCTAGAAGATTTGGAAATGAGTGGTTGGACTTAAGCATAAAAATGTGGACCTTTTTAAAGTTGTGGCTTCAAAGTTGGACGAGGTTTCCTTGACAGAGACGCAGAAGATGCTGAACACGAGTTTGTTTTTTTCCGCTTGACGTGATTACTATTACTGTTTTACTATTACTGTAGTAATTACTTTTTCCATGAAAATGCAAAGGAGAATTCTTCAGTTCCGAATTATTTACTTCTGAATACTTAATTCCAAATGAAAAACATCATGTAATCGTGGCCCGTAGTTGTAAGAACCCACATCATCAAACGCCCACAAAAAGTTTCTAAACACAGTAGGTTTTAATATACATGTATTATTGATTAACTTAAATGTCTGTCCCAGAGACAGAGATGATAACAGTAAATGTAACGGAGAATGAGAGATTAAAATACCTGAAGCCCTTCTGCCAACTGGCGGACATATTTGTTGATGGACTGACCCTGAACCGCTTGTCCACGGCCTTAAACATAAGGCTTGTGTAGACTCAGCATAGCTGAGCACATTGGGACATCCTTCTCTTTCTAACCAGAAGTAAATTGAGTGGTACGAGGAATGACCAGAGCCTCTCCAAACATCTCATCAGCCTCCTTGAAGTCCTTTATATTGATTGGCTGTTGGCTTGTCCAGCCATTAATGAAATGCTTTATGCCTGGTTGTTGTAACTTGAGTGCCAAGACGATGAGGTGAATCAAGTGGTCTGGTTGACTTGATATTTACTGAATGTGGCCCTTAATGAAAAATGATTGGACATTTCTGCCCTTGAGGAAATAACAGTCATTTAAATGTAAAGAACTTCTGAGGCAGGGTTCCTCTGAGTTAAAGGTAAGCTCTGGTATGACACCCATGCAGTCTGTGGATAATGCCGCTCACAGGTTGGACTTGTGTGCTGCTTTATTGTGAGTTGAGGGTGCTGCAGTCTCCTTTTAAGGGCTCTCCTGCTTCACTGATTCAGGACTATATGGGCAGACAGCTCGTGCCGTTTCAATGATTGTCAGCGCTCCTCTCAGCAATGCAGGAGAAACTCATCCAGTGGAACCAGTTGAGCAGTTTCTGTTGCATCACTCTGCCCACTTGATGGTGCACAGCGCTTTGGTCACATCACTGATGGGGGGATTAACACATGTTGTCCAGCTGAAGTTTCAGGGCTGCTGCGAAGAAGGGACGTGATGGACATCAGTCAGATTCATCAGAAGTCATATGTCATTGTCATATGTCATAAATAGTAATCAAACTGTATATTTTGATTGATAAAACAGGAGGGAAAAACCTTGATATCCAATCCTGCACTCTCTCTAATTAAAAGGGTACGTAGTATTATAATACATATTAATAATTTAATTTAATAGGAATACATATGTTTTTTTTTGCTTCCAAGCCAATAGTTCCAAATTAAATATTGTCAATACTGACATCTTTCAAGAGCACAAAGCCTCTACTTTATTAAATTTCACCTTTTACTGTAAAATAATGACAGTCTGTGTTTGAAATGATGTAAAGCTTAAAAAGAATACATTTCAGTTTAAAAAAAAGATTTTAGATATTAAAAAGATATTTTGGATGTATTTGGAATTCAAGAAATTGGTGCTGAAGTAAAACTTTATTGTCCGTATGCCTATTCTGCGGATAGTAAAGCTAATATATGAAATACATATGACTGTTTTCTTGTGTCCAAATACTAGCTGTGAATATCAGTAATAATGCACATGTCTGCAATACAGATAATTTTTGTTAATTTTCAGTGAATGCTGATATTATTTCTATCACAGTGGGCGTCACAACACTTTTTTTTTTTTACAGAAATGCACTCTCAAACAAGTGAAATAAAGATGTTGATCACAAACGCAAACAAACCCATGTTTTTGTCAAGCAAAAATGTATTAAAAAATCTAAAATCTAAGAAATCATCTCAAAAAATGTAAGCGCAAATAGTACTGTATTATTTTTATCAGAATACCTGTGTGAATAAAATGTTTTTTATTGGCTTGGCTTTTTTACCTCAGACGTTTTCACTTCATTGCAGACATGATTGAGTCACACAGGATTAAAACACAGACATCCTCTGCCATTTATTACAATAGTCTGCGGTCCACAGGAGCTGTTATTGTGAGGAGTGGTGCTGTTGTACGCACTCACCCCTTTCTTCTACATGTGCATCAACAAGTGTGCACACCATCCAGGGATGCCCACTTCCCTCAAGAGTGCCACGGTCAAGGAAATGTGTACCGTGCTGAAGCCCTCACTACAAATGAGCTGGACTTTAGGCCGAGTTGTACAGAGTGCCAAGTGTAACTGAACTGTATTAAAGTTCATATTTGCAGAATTTTCACGATTTGATCTTTCTTTATGGCAGAAAAAGAGATATATGATGTAGTGATGCACAGAAAATCTTGGCCAATGCTGACACCAGTGTTGTGAATAATTTTAGGTGATACTGATGCAATTACAGATGTTTTTCTGATATCCTCTTTTGACGGTATGTGTGGCATTATTGGACCAGTATCAGCATCAGCAATTAACTGCCTATAAAGGTGATTATCGATGTCAGCTGATATGAAATATGTTACAGATAATTTTATCCAACAGTTAGGCCACTCAAATTGGCCGTATATATACCGTTTATATTGGCTAGTATATTGGCAAAATGTACCGTTATGGATCCACTCATCATTGAAGGTCCTCATTTATCAATGAAAAGTATCATCTATTTATGAATAAAACATTTTATTGCTCACATCTATTTCTAGAACAAATTAGCTGTAACCATAGAACAAACAGATCAGTTTAAGTTGACTGGTAGGTTTGTGCTCTCAAAAAAAAAAAGATTAGATAAATCGACTTTTGGGATATTCACAAATGTTCAATATTGTGCATCCCTACACTTCTGGCATAATCTTTCTACAGTGGTAATCATTTCTCTAATGCTTGATTTTGATATATCACAGTTTAACCAACAGGTTCTGTTGACAGCTCTATGAAAAGTATCTGCTTAAATCAGAGGTTAGATGTGTTAGATGTTGGCATGAATTGATAAAACACAACATCTAAACATCTGAAACTGATATCCGATTATCCCATAGTAAGACGATGACTGATGTATGAAGGCAGGGCCCATATAAGCCCAATTCATACCTCTGTTTCAAGGTGTAACATGTACACCTGTGCTAAGTTTTGCCTCCACTGTAAATGTCATGGCGATGGAATGAGGGTAACGAGTTGACCCCTTTTTGCTCCTTCTCCAGAGGTAGTAATAGAGGCACGATGTCTGAGGGCCTGTTTACACAACAATGTTACCAGAAACTGAAAGGTTCATCTTTTGTGTTTTTTAAAGCGCCCCGTGTTCACTTGGAGGCAGTGCGAAAACAATGCTCATTCACATGGATCCGCAAGAACGACTAGCCTGTGATGGCATGCATGCCAGGCCAGTAGTTGGCGCTGTAGGTTTGAAGTCAGAGCAAAGTTACAACACGTGTACTCTTTCTGGTGAAGACAAACTTCAGTAACAACAACGGTGAGTGGACTCAAGAAGAAGCAGGAGTTTTTTGTCTGGATAATGAACCGAGCATAGTAAGCAGCTCACATGTTGCTCAGTCGTTTTTCTGAGCGAGCATTGCAAATGCGCTGCGTGTCACCTTTTTTCCTGGTAAGGGGGATTCCTGTTTACACAGAGATGAAGAAAACTTTTCCAAACTTTTTTCACTCTGGACCGCAGCTTTTGAAAGTTTGTGGTTTCAGGCACTCTGGGCCCCGTTCTCGTGTAAACGGAAGGCACAAATGCAACAAAAACTATTTGTGTTCGGCTGTTTCCCTTGTTGTGTAAACAGGCAGCTTGGATCGACCCAGATGTTCTTGCAGATTTGTTGTGAATGTCTCGAGGTGTAAATACAACAGAGCCTCATCGCGGCGCTATTACATACAGGCACTGTGAAATGGGCTACAGCTGTTGAACCGATACTGATGTGCATCCCAAATATCTTGTATTACGGTTAAAAAAAAAGAGAAATAAGACTTTATTAGGTCCATAGCCCCCAGCTCTAAAGTCTAATGTGAACCAAATCTCTGGAAGTTAAAGAGAAAGATATTTGGCTCCTCAGATGTATTCTTGATTTACACAAATTGAAACAGTCTGGTTGGGATAACTGGATGAGTTTAAAGATAATGTGTTTTTTCCTCTCCTGTCTACATGTGTTGTCTGTTAACCACTTAAAAAAACACTTCTCTGGCCAATCTCAGCAGCAGCAGCATCACACCTCTAAAGCATTGTGCCGGGAGTCATTTACTTTTTAAAAACTTGCCCTCCACAGACATTTCTTCTGGTAGATAGTGGTCTATCAAGCTGCTCGGCCTTGAAAGAATAGACAAGAAGTGAGGAAAGCGTCCCTGCCTTTTAATTTGAGTTCACTGAGGACATTTACTGTTAATATTATGTCTGTGACATGCTCAACAAGAATGCAGTCATGCACCGATGCGATCATGCATTCCTACTTTATATAGTGTTTCAGGTTTTATGTCATATTGATGTAACCGTCCAGAGGACTGACTTTGCTGGGATGATGACATTTCAGGAATTCATGCGAGTGTGTGTGTCCAAGTATGTGGATGTTTATACAAGGATAACTGACTGGAGGTTTTCTCACACTGACTTGGCGCTGTCTTTATACTGTTGTGGGTGTTACTAAGAAGTCTGCCTGAACACATTCTGAACTCCAGCTATAGCAACAGGTGTGTGTGTGTGAGTGTGTGACGGAGTAAAGCCGGCATGTCACATGATTTGGAAACAATCTCTTCACCCATCTATTGCTCTCTCATTGCTCCAGCTCCACACAGGCCTATAATTTCTGTCACACAAATCCATGCATCTTCCTGTGTATTTTGGTTTTTCAGTCGTCTTTTAATTCACATTCTGTGTTTTTAATTCCAGAATAAGCAAGCAGCCTTCTCCAGACTGCTTTAAGTGAAGCCTCTCACTTTGTAATCTCTGACTTTTGCCCTCTGATAGGTTGTCTTGTTGCGTCACAGTGGAGATACTGTAATCATTTGACCCTTGTTCTGTAGCACATGCTGCCTGTTCTTTTTGCTGGCTGTCATTCACTGCTGCTCTGATGAGGTCCTGTAAGGTCCAGAGGCTTTGTTCTGCACCTTTGTTTTAATGTAAAATTAACTGTACATAGCTTTACATTCAAGTCAGTCAAAAAAAGGAATCAACCAGAATGACTAAACTATTTTACCTAGTAAATATCTTTTTGGAGAAAGGAATGATGTCTTAAAATGCCAGCCTTGGGCTTTCAGACTACTAAAATGTTGAAACATTAGACCATTTAATTATTAAATTTTGGTTGAAAAGGTTTAAGCAATGTAATAAACTAAAGTGGTGTAGGAGTGAGTCCAAAAACAGAAGTGAGTTGTAGCACTCTTTCGTTCTTCAGGCCCGAAGTTATTTGGATTTTAGAAAACCTGTTGGGATTGATACCTGAAAAGAAGTTTGTGACCAACACATGCATATCAAATCTTAAGTTTTGATTCAAAAGCATAAAATGCCCGGCTGTGGAATTTAAGGAACCATTTACACAAAAATGTCCCCAGAAACGGATAGGTTTTTCCTTTGCGTTTTCCTGAGCATTCCTTGTTCACACAGACCTGTGATAATACTGCATATTCAAACGGAACTGCAAGAATGACTGAAAACATGGTAGTGTGCACTCCAGGCCAGTAGTTGGCAATGCAAGGTTGTAGTGTCCTTGGAGAATATAGTGAATGCATCTTCGCTGGTCAGAGTACTGATGCAGCAAATCCACATTTAGAAGCAATGACAAACCTAACAAAGTTGGCAGCATGTTGCACTGTAGTCAGCCATAGCTGTTTTTGTTGTTCCTAGGTGCATGCGCAACCCTTACCTGAAAGAGTGCATCGACAATGGGGATTCTTGTTTGCATGGAGATGAAAATGAAAACATTTTGGTTTCACTCTGGATCCTGGCTTCAGAAGTTTGCAGATTCAGGCACTCTGGGGGCCATTCTTATGTAATATGAAGGCGCAAATGCAATGAAAATGCTCTTATTATGTCTGTTTTCATTGTTGTGGCCCTGTCAATGGTGTGATTTTAAGAGAAAGGTGGACAATGAGCTGGAACCAAGGACTACAAAAATAGCTGGGGACCAAAGTGAGCTGCCGATGGAAACTGATTTGAGGGATTTCACCCAGACTTTCACTGAGAAGCAACCCCCAAACCAAACATATGGAGATGTTTTTAAGCAGACCATTACAGAATGACAGATTACCTGAGCACTGTAAAGCCCTTTTCACACTTGTAACCATGATATGTTCTTGATAATATCCAGGCAGCCTGCCTCGGTAATTCATTGACATGGTGGTTCACTCTTGCTCGTCTCAGCAGGGGGTTCCCTATTGGACTGGGGAGAAGTGGTGGAGAGGGTTTGAGGGGGTACCCCTTTCAAACTGGCAAAAAAAACCCTGTTTAAACCCGGTAGCCATCGGCTCTTGCTGGCATAAATATTAGGTTGTGATATCCTCAAATAGCCCAGACACCCAAATTGTAATATGTAAGCATTTTTCTGAAAATTCCTATTTTCTGGGAGAAATGGAAAGCTGTGAGATCACTGCAGCCTAATATATCAAGTGTGTCTAGTATTTCCCATCCCCATTGGCTGACGCGTAACACTTTTTGGGGAAACTTTTTGTCATGAGGACCTATGTGAACTTGTCTGGATATTTTCCAGATAGCCAGGTAGAAATACCCAGGTATTTTCGAGAAGATGTCAGGGTTGCTTGTGTGAAAAGGGCAAATGAGAGGAAAAAAAACATATGATCAAAGGAGGTAATGCAACTTCCTTCAACCAGCCTGAATATTTCTGCTGATTTTTTTACTGAGCCTCTCACTGCTTATATTTACAAAGCAAACCAGATAATAGATCAAATGTCTCGAGCTGGTGTTGAAGTAATACCTTTTTTGTGATGCTAATGTTGCTAAACATTGAACATTTAAGACAGGCTGTTTGAATTATGACTTAAAATCCTTTCTTAAACATGCCTCATTGTTCTCCTCTCGCTCCACTGCTCACTGTTTCCATATACTTGTCTTTAGCTAACAAAATTAAGTAGACTCATTTAAGCTTGGCTGGAAAATGACGTCCCTGTCATAGCCTCTTAGTGCGGTCAGCTCCTGAACAACAACATAACCCTTCTCTGTCTCTCGCTAGCTCTTTAATGTGGACTCCTGGACTCCTTTTCAGAAGGAGTGTCGAATGACGACAGCTTCCAGGCTGGCAGGAATCTGGGATTTCATAATGTTATAGAGTCTTACTTCCACTGCTCAAGTCTGTGGTAGGGCTAGATAATGGACCAGAAACTGTTTCTCAATAGCTGTCAATAGAGAAAAAAATCATAGCTTGATAGATCTGGAGAACATTCATTCATGCTTTTAACTCAAAGAGTGATGAACATGGTCTAAGTTTAACAAATATTTTTGAAACATTTCCAAGTTTGGGTGGAACTAATGAGACCCTCCATTTTTCCAGATCCAGTTATTTAAGTCATGTTGCAGATGTATTTGTATGAGTTGGGCAGTTTGCTAGAGTGACGTTATAGCTGAGAGAGAAAAGGGAGAAAGTCCTGTCTGTTTGTAAATGATATACATACATCATTAGGATAGGACTAGTTTAAAAACCACTGGTAGATTTGTACATTTAAGGCAGTGTTGGAATTTCTTTGCAGCGTTTAATTATTCAAACCTATAAATTGATAACTGAATGATGTGTCATTTAGACTAAACATTTCATCTACATCTAGTGGTCAGTAATAGACCAAGCAATAGACTGTTTTACCACTGCATCTGGCATGTGCACCTGAGCAATATGGTACATTCAATTAAATGCTGGAGAGATAGATAGATACTTAATTCCTGGGAATGCCTTTTTTGGTAGGAATTTCTACCCAGGAGGTCAGACAATCTTCAGCGCCTATTATTCTCCTGACAAGTGTCACTTTAATAGTAATTTTTTTAGAAGGCCTTAGGCCTGTCATGATAACAAATTTTGCTAGATGATAATTGTCCAAAAAATTATTGCCGATAAACATATTATTGTCAATATTATTTTGGAACGTCATTTTTTCATTAATATAATTATAGTATATGTCATAATAAAGTCAGTACACCATATCAAAAGTAATACACTTTAATTCCTTTAGATGTTTAACTGTAATTGGAAGGTCAAGATATTTTAAATAAAATAAATTAAACAAACAATATAATAAACTTAACAAACAGAAAAAGAAAAAAAAAACAATGACAATGAAATGGACGCGAGCGGCCCAACCTACCCCCCAAAGATTGCATGATTGACAAATGCTCACTCCACTAAATTCGCTATCGAACTGATGCACCCTGATGGACAGAGTGAGCCATCTTCTCATTCAGCCTCTTTGGTAGATAAAGAGGAGGAAAACAAACATGCATGCACGTGTCAATTTACCTAGGCCGGCAAACTTACCGAGGACGTTTTTATTTATCATGCAGTTAATTGACATATTGATTATCGTGACAGACCTAGAAGGCCTATTTATTTATAATAGTAATTGCTGACAAACAATGTAGATTTTGGTCTGATTCACGCTAAAAAATGACTAAATAATTATAATTTAGCATCAGTTTGCATATGATGAAGCTCTGAAGTAACTATGACTCAGTCTGATTTTGTGTATATCCAAAATGAGATCTTTAAATCATTTCTTGTCAAGCCAGTCATTACAGTCGGACTTCACCTGATTTCACGAAGGCTACGAGCGTTAAAACATAATCTGATGTCCTCAGTGCCTCATCATTGAAGATATCGATGTCTAATTTTGTGAATGATTTGCTGAAATATTATGTCTTCATTTTCCTTTAAGATAAAAACTCAAAGACAGAGAAAACAGTGGAGTTTATATTTGTTTTTACCTGAATACATGAACACTTAGTAAAATTATAACAGTTGTAACATTGGAGTTTTATCTTCATTATAAACCTGATGTTACAGCTACACTGCCTTTGTGTACATTTTTTAATAACAATAGCCAAAATTTGACATGTTTCTGTTGAATTTAAGCGTTTGACTGCTTGCTTCCTTCTAACTGCTGTTGTCAGTCTGTGCTCTTTGTGACTCAGTGGTTGACATTCCCTTCACCTGCACTGACTGTGACGTCATGTGCATACCCTGTAAAGCCACAATGCAGGCGGCCTACTCTGTGCTGTTTAATGCATGCCATATCCAGTTTTTTATTCCTAATAACTGTGTTTCTCCTTAGTTTACCAGTTAAGATTTTGCCAACAATTACTGTCTGTCACTTAGGACATACTTAGTACTTACAAAAGAATATTTTGAATTTCTTGTTTTGACTGTGAAGCATGCAAAATGTTTTCTTAACCCCCATTTACAGATTGAGGGTGCTACTTCCTGACCCTGAATTTACATAAATTAAATGTGTATATTTTGTGCCTCTATTTTTGAAGAGAGAGAGGTTGTGTTGGAGTACTGAGCCCCTACAGCAAATGAATTGTTGGAGAAACACTGAAATAATCAGTAAATGTCTGTCTGATATCAGCCTCAGTAGTCAAAGAGCTGATCATTGTGTATGCAGAGTCTCAGTACACTGTGTGGTTACTACATGGCTGCTGATACTGACTCACTTGTTTTGTTCCCAGTGCCTTTTCAAGCCCTTTCAAACTGATGTAAACTTATGAATTACTCACTCCTCATTATAAATACTGATAACAGTAGAGATTTATTTGTTTATTTATTTTGTCAAGAGCACAGAGTGTCTTATTTACCATAACTGACCATGTTCTTTAGTTGTGAGTGTCCATTGGTGTAAGGAACAGATAGGAAACAAGCAAGACAACAGTTGATTTGCTGCTAAGTGATCCTGTATATTTCCTGACATGTAGATAATCTTTGATGAAGTGCTGAAACATTATGTTACATTTAAACATTCTGTCAATATTACAGCTGATTAGTGTGATACATTTGGTTGCTTTATATGACCAATATATTGTCTGTTTATATTGTCTGGAATTTTTTTATTATATCTGCTGATTTAATAACTTTTTACGCTATTATCTGCAGATACTGATATGCCAGTAATATTATGCATTAAGGCTGTCACTTTTCCGACAATTTTGATTTAAAAAAACACTCTTGTATTACAAGATATTCAAGCTCCACAAAATTAGAAAAAGGACACAGTTACATAGGACTGAACACTTGACAAAGCCCTGCTCGACTGTATTGCCTCCTTCTACACTGCTGAACCTGGTTTCACACCTGACAAAGGAGCTTTGGATGAGATTTGTTTTGGATGAGGAGTAAGCCAGCTGCTTTGCACATGATTGACCAACACCCTCGTCTTTGTTTTTAATATCACAATTAAAAATGTAGAGCCCACAATACTTCTACACAGCACTCTCTGATGAAGGGCAAGTGACGTGATTGGAAAGGCAGATGCTCAGTTATGTGAGGTGGATGTCCAGTTAGTGCATTTCTGCTGTTAGCAGTACCTTATTCTTTTGCTTGTAAGTGCTGTGAAAGACTATATTTGGTTAATTGCTTGAGAAGCAACTAGCAGCTATTCTTTAATGCTTGCGCAGTACGGACATAATACCAAAAGGCTGATATGTAAATAAAAAATTAATCCTTTCACACTCTTTTGTGTAAATGTAGCTGAGTGTGATCAGAGTCTGAGTTTGTGTTATGGTGTCACATACGGAGCACTAAAGATGATCTTCGGTGATACATAGAGAGAAAAATGTTCGTTTTAGCTGTGTGGGCAGCAATCTGCCCAGCCTTCACGCAGCTGTATGTGAGGAAAGCACTAATGTCTGCCCGCAGCAGCTATTGATAAAAATGGGGTTATCTCTTAAATTATCCACAGCTTTAGCCCTGTTAGCTCAGCAACTTTGGCCTTGGGGTAGGCAAACAAGTCTCCACTGTGCCTCCCGACAGGATGGAAACTGATGTGAGGACGTTTAACTTTGTAATCACTCGTGGAGGATTTTGTATGCAGAGAGAAACAAAGGTTAAGGACACGACAGTAAAACAGTGGCTATGTTATTGTTTTCCTGACGTGGCGTGATCGCTGTTTGAGAATGCCGCTTCAACAAAGATAGAGTGTTAAGTGAGATCGCTCACTACACTAAATAATTTGCACTAGAAAACAATTAAATGTCTGCACATTACACTTAAAACATGGGTGATATAATTTAATGAGTGTCAAACAATAAAATCCGTCGATGACTGTTTATGTCATCAGATTCTTTCAGCAATGTTGTTGATTCATTGACCCACTATTGATTGCACAGACATACTATTTACTGCTGAAGGTTTATGCTGGCATTTGTAAGTCACATCTAGTTTATAACAGTGAGCATTATTTCAAACAAAGTTGAAACCAGAAAAGCATAAGCCCTCTGATGTGACAGCCGAGTCTCCGCTTATGTCGATCCACGTGGGGAACTCCTTCACTGGCGTTGCAAGGGCAGCCGGTTAATGTAGTGACATAGGTTTGAAATACGTTGATGTCAGTTTTCAAAACTACAATTCCCATTATGAAGTAAAGGGGCAGAACCCTTAAAGCAGCTAAGGAGAAATGAATGGGATTTGCCGTTGTAAACTTCAATGTTTTTTGTGATGTTGAATTGGATTTGAAACAGATGAAATTTAATGTGCTGATGGGATTGTATTTTAGATATTAATGGGTAAATTTTGATGGGATTTTTCACACATTTTTTGGATTTTTTTTGCACCTAGACAAATATGCCGATCACCATTAAAATGTGTTGGCTTCTTCCTTGAAACAAACCACACCTAGAGTTATATATTTTGTACATTTATCCTGTAGTTTTTGCTTTGTCTTGCAAACAAAAAGACAATCAAACAAACACACAGACAGACCCTGGCTAAAACATAACTTCCTTGGTGGAGGTAATCTTAGGGTAAGCCTATTCCCTCATTGTTACATAGAAAAATGTTAGAAATTGCACACATTCAATAACTTTATTTGTATGAATTAACCTATAAAGTAACTTGTTGCTCCACCTTTTTTATGTCCCTGATTTTCCTTTAACTCCTCATATATGTGTGCAACTGTCAGACTGTGATAATGAATTGAAACCCAGTAATGACTTGAAGACCTACATTAGACAGATGTATAACAGTGTAAATAAGGAATTAATACATGTACTTTTTTCACCGGATATTTCATATTTTTCAAAATCAAATACATTCATTTCTTGTTTCTCACATCAAACAATAAATCACAGGAGGAATTATCTGTGTACTTTTCCTTTAAACATTCTTAGAAATCCAGCAATACTACCTAAAGTACTAACCTCTATTGGCTTTAAAAGAGTGATAAAACGAGGTGAACAGAATGCATGCTGGCTTTTACTGAAAGTTCAGATGTGCCAGATCAGACTCAGTCTAACACATACTATGAAAAGTCTACTGTTTACTCTTGACATGAAGCACTGCTCCCATCCCCGTATCTGTTGCCTCGTCTCACTGGGCATCGCACCCTGCTGTCTCTGCGTTTGCGTTGTCATGGAAACAGCAGTGTGACAGGTCCTGGGTGGGTGTGAGGGATGAGCGGTGGGGAAACGGCCAGGTTTTTACAGCAGAGGGAGGAAGGAGAGGAGGGGCGACAGAGCTGAGGGGGAAGACGTCTGAGGCGGAGATGGTTGATGAAAAGCCGAGAGGGCTTTGACGTGGAAGAGGAGGAGCGGGAGTATTTACTCCCTATCTGCTTCCAGGCATGTTGTTATTGTGTTGTATAGCTGACCTCGAATCAGACATCCCATCTATCTTTGCTGAAAGTAGGTCCTGTCTTGTTATCAACAGCCTCTGCAGGATCTTTTATTGACTTTACTGATTGTTTTTAGAACTACAGCACAGAAACTAAATTACTTGTTTTTGAAGTTTTGACACTTGAAGGACTTTTCATGTGATGGCGACTCATGAATGGCATCCCCAGACATTCAAGTAATTTTCTGATAAAACAGAGCCCACAATTGACCTAGAATAGATGATGTGCAGCTTTGCTCGTGCTCAAGTTGTCAAAGGAACAGTCTTTGACAATAGACTATCAGAGAGTACCACTCTCACCCACACAAAGCAGTCTGCACTGAGTCCAAGTCACATTTTAACACCAAAGTCTAGTTTGTTAGGCTGGTGTGAGTGCGACCGGCTTGATGCAGATTCAGATTCAGACAACTTTATTTATGCCAAAGGGAAATTGAGTTTTGCAGTTGACCAGGCAATACATATAACAATTTAGTAAAGGGGTGCTCATGGCAGGTTGGCATGTTAAAGAGACTGTGAGGAGTTTCTAAGTAATTACAAAAAAGTCTCACTTTTAGATATATACCTGATCGAAATACACACTTTAAGATGAGTTTTATAGCATCAAAAAAGGTTATCTTTAACTGCTATTCCTTAGCCTTCTGGTCGGGTCGGACAGGCTGGACTGGCCTGGATACTCAACTTCGGGAACAAGACAATTCAAAATAGAGCAAATTTATATTATTTTATTATTTATATTACACGTCTTAGAGCACTGGGCTGTAAATAGCAATATATAGCCGGCTACAGCTACGATAATACGTTTTTCAAAAATTGCTTGTTGTCACACATCAAAAATTACCGCTACGTAACTAGAAAGAGACACATTACCTCGTCACTTTGCATCCTGTAAGTTGTTGAAAAAAAAGAAGTTGTAAAGCAATGCAGAGTTCTGAGGAAGGTCCGAGTTGCATCTACCACAACAAACGCACGCTTTGGCTTGCACACGTCTTTGGTGTGTTCCAGTTGTAATCAGAAGTAGGAATTTCTGGGTTCCGAGTAGGAAACTGCAACTGGAACGTTCCCCGAAGTCAGAAATTCACTACTGGGAACTCGGTGAAACCTCGCCGCCCCCGAGTTGAGAATTGAAGATGGATGCCCCCAGTGTGAACAGTTATTTAGCTCCTGTGATAATCAATTTATTTACACTTCTGACTGGGGTGTGTCGCTCTAGATCAGCTGTATACATAGTATTGTTAGACTTATATTTACAAAAGTGCTGCCATAGTGATGATCACATTCTTCATGCAACAACGCAGGGTGTGCTAACAACAGCTAACAATCGCCTGGTAGATCGGCATATTTTTTTCCGACTTCAACTGGAACGTCAATAAGTAGGAGATGATGTCACTCCCATTTCCGAGGTTACTGGAACGCAGCATTACGACAGTAGGCGCGCGTGCTCATGGGTAGCAGAGTCTTTATTTCGCCGGTAATAGATTCTCCTCATAGCACTTAAAGTAAAGAGGCATGCAAGGACTATAAAGGGGTCAAAATTTCCCCTTAATCAGGTTCATACAAAGAGTTTTGAGGAGTACTAGGGTATGTCACAATCTCTTATGTTAAAAAATTTCTGGCTTTCATGTACCAACTTCCCCAGACAGTACTGCGTTCTCTCTTTGTCTGAGACGTTCTGCTAGAGCTCCCTTTCTTCATGGCCACAGTTTGCTCAGATTGTTGCATGGGTCCGTTTTGTAGCAATTGGTTGGTTTAGCGCTGCATAGCATCATGTTGTCAACAACTCTCTATTCATTCTGATGTCTGTGCTAAGCTATTGGCTTGCTACCGAGAGCCAGTGGGGCTTGTCAAAGACTTTCTGTCTTGCTCATAGAAAAACTCCAACACATGGAGGAGACATCTTGAACAAAGGGGAATCGATTTTGAAATGAAATTGAAATTTGGTCTGGACCTAAGTTCGATTGGCTGTTGGTGTAAAGCCATCTGAACTGAACAATGACCAGGCGAGGAAGGCAAACCAAAAAGCAGGGGATTGTTGCTTGAACTTGGCAGGATACGCAATACTAAGCAAGGTACTGTCGTGTTCACCAGCAATAACAAGCAGGAAGTTGCTAACTTAAGCATTTCTTTCATTGCCAGCCTCAGGTTTCCTCAACTGGTTAAAATCTTTACTTTGGTCAGAATACGGCTGCGGCTTTTGTTACCCACTGGGAAATGTGATTCTGCATCTCAAGGGAATATCTTAAATCAAATAAAATCAAAGCAGTAAACATGCCTATTTCATTTGAGCAGCCTTAATTCAGCTTAATATTTGGCTTATCCCTCAAAATACTGCTGAGTGCTCCAAGCTAAACAACATCATTTCTCCAGGTCAAAGCTTGTTTGGTCTTTCCAGGTCATAGTGCAACAATGGGCCGGATGGCAGGAACAGAGACTGCAGCTGTTGCTCCAGCTCGGTGGTGTTATTACACAACATTTGACAGCCCAACAAATTGTCATGTTAGAAAATACCAAACCAGATGGTAGTGGGTTTTTGACAAAATCTGTTATCCAATCATATTAGTGCCGATACCTATACTGATATATTTTGACCAGTTCATGATGATTGTAACAGTCTGTTTTTAAATAAGACTTTTGATTTATAAAAGTTAATTCAGTGTTGATGATGTAAATCATTGTGCAACTATTACAGTCAAGGAATAAGATATTTGAAGCACATTTGTATGATTTTCTAATCATTTATAAACATCTGCAAACAATGTCATATCAGCTTATTAGGGCTGAAAGATATATCGTTATAGTATCTATATCGAGATATGAACATTCAAGATAATATCGAAAAAGGAACAATGTAAACGATACAGATTACCCCTGCGTGTACAGCTCTGGAAGTCGCAACAAATTTCATTTTTACGATTGCCCTTCAATGCACCGCTTGGTTTTCATAGAACCCATAGTCATATCGTATCGTATTGATATCAGTATTTCTGGCATGAATATTGGGATATGAAATTAAGTCCATATTGTTCAGCCCTACAGCTTAAACATTGATAATCACCTTTCAGGCAACTGTCTGCTGATACCAATACTGTTCAGATATTGTGCATTCGTAACCAAACCATGTGAAAATTGCAGCAATGTTGCAACTTCTCCATCAAATCAAACTGAGTCTGATGAAGTTTAGGTGTGAGAACAACCTTAGGCAGTCTTTGCATTGAAATGAAGTCATTAACGAGATATAATTTGATTAATGGCATAATTATCCTCAGGGCGTATCAGCTGTGGTAAATTATAATAACATTTATTTTAAATAATATTACAATCACAAAAAAAGACCTCCATATGTCCTTATATGTTGACTAAAATTGTTGGAATTTCTTTAGGGAATGTCATGCAACAAATCCTTAAGGTAACTTGTTGTTTTACATCCAACTGCGCTGAAACAGAATTTATTAACAAGTGGTTATTTCACTTTTTTATTAAGCAAAGGCCGCTATTTTCTTGAATGCTCTTGTTTTTCAAAATAACTGGATCCCTCTGTTCCTCACGTATGGAGGCAAAGAACTATCGTAACCAAATTAAAATGGATTAACAGAAATACATTTTCATTTTCAGAATAAAGCTCTTTTTTTTTAATTCATAAATTCCGGCCATTACCTTGTAGTGAAAAAGCATTAGCACTACTGCTTTTTAATTTTCAAATTTGACAATTCAGATTGAATTTTAGTGACTATTGGCTGGGGCATCATTTGAAAATCACATCTTAAATATCTTTTTCTTTTTCATTTTAATTAAGTCACAGAATGAGCAGTCTTGAACAAGAAAATGAAAATCAGTTTGGAAAATGTTTTATTTATTTTATTTATGAGTCAAAAAAGCAGCTTTATTCTGAAAATGAAAATGCACTTCTGTTAATCCATTTTAATTTGTATTCTGGTACTTCTTCGCTTCCATACTCACGCAGGCTAAATGAGAAGTGGCAAATACCTATGAGCACAGTGTGGCTCTGTGATCATAAAATCTCCATTATAATGTTCTCATGATCATTTGAAAGCTCATTAAAGCTTGATTGTTGCCCAGCATTAACCATGAAATTAAGTATAAAAAAGTGTTTGTGTCATTTAAAACTCTTAACACTTCATAATCCTTAAAAAGTCTAACATTTATCAGCAGTAAAAATAACAGATTGATCCACATTTAAAAGATGAATACAATAATATGTGTTGCTTCTCTGCAGCCCTCAGCTCTTCACTTGTCAGGCTTCTCCGCTCGTCTGAGGTCATTTTCCAGGTGCGGTAGTTCCCTGTCAGATCTTGTTAGACTGATAATACGAGTTGAAATCACAATCTCTGTTTTAAAATCAGAGCTTTGTAACCTCACACCGTCAGCTGCCTCCTGCTCTTCTCCCCGTGGAGACTCCTGCAGGGCTCCGAGGATCTTAAAGCTCACAGGCAATCCAATGATTTCAACCGTACACGCTCCTCCACTTATGTAGGTCAGCTACTGCAAAGTGCATATTGATCTCTGGAGCTAAATGATATTGTGGTGTCTACCGCTAATCGCTGAGAAGAAGGTTCCCCCCTCCCTCTGCCTCTGCCTGCGCTCCTGCTTGGCTACATTGGAGGAGGCAGCAGAGGTCGCGTGACTGTGTGGGCGTTTCTGTGGCTATTTTCACCTGATGTGATTGGTTTAGTATTAAATATGTCCTGTGTGGATGTACTGCTTTGATTTAAGAGGAAAGGGTCTATGTTATTTGCTAATTAATGGTAATGAAATATATTTTTAACAGTGACTTCTTCTCATGTTCAGCTTATGCAGCCATCATAGAGAGCCATAAAACATCCAAAAGTATGGAAATCAATTCTTCAAATCGACAAGGTAGAACAATGTGTGCACAAAGCAGAGTGGATTGAATGTCGAAGCCTTCATTTCTGCAAGTGGCTGAGTTGTATTCCCCTCTGCCACAATGTGTTTGCTGCACTGGGCGCTAGCATGTGGTTGGCACCTTTCCCACTGCCCAGGGTGGCATCCTTGGCACAGAGGGAGGGAGCGAAACCTTGGACTGAGCAAGCTGTTGCCGGAGAAGGGTGGGTGGCCCAAAAATGCAGCCCTGTGAGAAATGTAGTGTACGATCTTGTGCTGAGGAGGAGGTAGACTGCACCAGTCCCGGGCGGGGGTAAGGTAGTATGGAATGACATGTGCAGAGCAGCAGCATTTCTCACTCCCTCGTCATAAAGCCAGAGGAATGTGGGGATTCAGTTTCAGGCTTTTCATTTCTGTACACATTGTGAGGGTCAAATTCTGACCAGCGTTATTGCCCTCCCTCTCTTTCTCTCTCTCTCTCTCTCTCTCTCTCTCTCTCTCTCTCTCTCTCTCTCTCTCTCTCTCTCTCCCTGTCTGCTGACTCAGCAGTGTTCTCGCACTGACCTATAATGTGGTTTGCTTGCTTTATCTTTACTGTTTTCAGCAGGGAGGGAATCTCCTTAGCTGACCTGTGTTTTCCATACATACTGTACAGTTCCGGTAGTTATTAGGCATCAGCTGAAGCGCTTGTTTTCCTTTATTAATCACTGACATTATCAAGTGTTGAACAGGTTCACGAGCCCCGTATCTCGCCCCATTAAGTCCCTCAATGAAGAGTAAATGGTGAGTGAAACAGCCAATATGGGTATATGAGTTAGCTCATTAGGCTACCTGATTGGATTAATAACTGGTCCTTATCCAGCAGCAATTGAGGCTTTGACTGCTAAATAAGTCATTTTGTCCTTACGATGTTGATAATATGAAACATCCCTCACTAACAATAACTGAAAGAGGTGCAGCTGATGCAGGGCAGCAGCACTTTTGCAGAGAAGAGGTACATCAGAGTTCATTTATTGGCCATTTTATTAAGTACACCTTGCTAGAAGTAGGATTGACCCCTTTTGCCTTCATTCTCTGTGGCGTGGACTCATCAAGGTGCTGGACACTTTCCTCAGAGATTTTGGTCCATGTTGACATTATTACATCACACAGGTCCTGCAGATGTATTGACTGCACATCCACAATGAGTCTCACATTCCACCTCATCTCGAAGGTGTTCAGTAGGTTTGAGATGTGGTGTCTGTTGAAGCCACGAGAACAGTGAACTCATCAGGGAAAAATCCCAATTTCTTCCAATTCTGGTGCTCCGTTAGCATTTCACCAGGTTGTGTTGACGTTGCTTACATGCTTAAATGCATTAAGTTGCTGCCATATGATGGACTGCTTAAACTGTTTGTGACAATGAGCAGTTGAACAGGTGAACCTAATAAAGTAGTCAGTGAGTGTATGTCTGTGTGTATAAAATCTGTAGCAAGGGAGTTTTCACATTCCTATATGTAGGACCCTATAAAACCTGTGATCATGAAATCATGTAATAGGACAGTTAAAGCTGAAATTCAATAAAAATATCACGGAAATGGCAAACATTCTACATGAAAGCTTTTTTTTTTGGAATAAAAGGAAACATATGTCATGTGAAAATAGTCCGCGGGGTTCACTGAGGCTGGGGACAATGCAGGCGTCACTTTCCCCCTCTCTTCCTCCCCTTATCAACAACGCAAATATATCAAAGAAACCGGCTAAGTTGGCAAAGAAGCTGATATTGTGCATTGCTGTATCATACTTTGGAGTAGACAGTGCTTTTTTCCCCCCTTTTTCACAGTAGTTTTTCCCCAGGTACAGCAGTTAATGCATTTGTTGTGTGTTTCATGTAGTAAACAAAACAAGACCACGTTCATTAATGCAAATATTCATGTATGCAAGCACTGGAGTTCTACATGATTTAATTACACATCCATGTGGTCTTTATTTGTCTCACAGTCAGTATGTGTTTGTGTTTTTGTTTGCATGTTTAAGTGTTCCCATTCATGCCTGACTCCAGAGATTTGTGGTTTTGGCACCTGAAGATGTGGGCCATCAAAACAAAACCACCTCGTATGTCATGCAGCAGCTGAGGCGCCCAAAACAAAGACGTTTGTCAGAGAGGAAATTACACAACAGAGGCAGAGCTGTGATGTTGTATTGATGCCTCTTTTGCAGAACATGGTGGAAAGTAACTTAACCCAAGTTACAATTTAGGGAAGGAACTATAAATAGGTTTTTCACCAGAAACCAGGGTTGGGTGATACACTGATCATTTAAGCAATGTATTTTCAAGCAAGAGAAAGTGTAAGACAGCTTTTCCTGTCTCTCTGTCTGTCTGTTGATCTATCTATCCCTAATTAAGTCCTATAGAATTTCTACAGCTATTATTTTCTACAGCAGCTCCATCAAAGAACCAATACCCTGGGTCTTTTTGCTAATCGATTCTCTTATCAATTCTGTACGCTGGCAGTGTTCAGAGGCATCCGAATTGTGGCTTAATTTTTTTACTGAAGGTACCCACTGCACAACCTTAAGTGAGTGGAAACATTAGCAACTTGCAGAAGCAGTTATCTATGCTGTGACATGTGTTTGACATTGTTGCCACTGAAAATCTACAGCATTTGCCAACATGAAAAATCTGCAGGAATCAATAAGGGAGTTGTTAAAGAACTGGATCGATTAGCATGATTGTCCATAGCATTGGTATCGATAAAATCGTATCAATTCCCACCCCTAGTTATTAGCTTTAATGTTTGAAAACTTACTAAATTTGATGTTTGGGTGAAGTGACAGCCCTACTACCTTCCAGTAAGGAGGTTATCTGTTTGATTTTGATTGTAAGGGTTTTCCCTAGGTACTCCAGTTTCCTCCCAAAGACCAAGTGCTTGCTTGATGTGTGAGGTGGTAACTCTGAGGGTGCACTGGTGCTAGCTGGTCTGTTCTGTTTCAGAAATTAGATTCCCCCTAAAGTCCGGGTGCCCCTTGTTGTGGTTGATGAGGTTCACTTTCCTGGCTCTGGCACGCTTGGAGAAGGTGGTCTTCTAGCTTGACATGCTTGCACATGCACAAGCAAGACCCCGCCTCATGGAGATAGCTCATCAGTGGACCTGTGATCATTTGTTTCAGTGGATGTTTGTGTTTTAATGCTGTGTGACTGGGTCTTGTCTAAAATTTATAAAGGAAAAAATAGATCCAGGGCAAAAACACATTTTGTTGACTCAGACAGAGGTCCTCTGATAAAAGTGTTGCAGTCCTAAAAGCAGCCCCCCTGACATTGTGTTGAACTTTTTCCTTGCGAGTGGTCATAATGTTTTGCCTTATATATCCGTAGATTTTCATCCATCCAGAAGTGTAAGGGGAAGAATTCTCCAATATCACAGTTAGGGCTGAACTATATATCGTTATGGTATCTATATCAAGAAATGGACATTCAAGATATTAATATCGAAAAGCAACGATATTGATTTCCTTTACATAAAACTGCACTTGCTTGGTTTTCACCGAGCCTGTAGTCATATATTGTATCCATATCAAGGTATCTGGCATGAGTATCGAGGTATGAAATTTTGTCCATATTGTTCAGCCGTAATTACAGTACATAAACTTAGGTAGCATTTTGTTACTGACTGTGTGGGTTTGAGTGTAAGTAACAAAATGCTATATGAATCTTTTTTCCTTCCGGCCTCTGCAGTGATCATGAGACTGAAACCTTTAAACATGTAAGTGCACCACAGTGCACAGAAATATTTTCTGTTGGATCAAGTTTACAGCTGGTATTGTGAGCAAATAT
Source organism: Scarus forsteni (assembly GCA_036419115.1). Taxonomy (NCBI): domain Eukaryota; kingdom Metazoa; phylum Chordata; class Actinopteri; order Labriformes; family Labridae; genus Scarus; species Scarus forsteni. The sequence continues at coordinate 4,028,844 of JAZDUH010000105.1, forward strand.
GTTTAGTTTTGAGGAAAAACATTTAGCTGTATGTTATTTCTCAATTCGTTTAAAATGTTGAAGTTTCTTGTACAAAACCCAAAACCAGTGAAGTTGGTACGTTGTGTTAATCGAAAATAAAAACAGAATACAATGATTTGCAAATCCCTTTCAACCCTTTCATATTCAATTGAATACACAGCAAAGACAAGATACTTAACGTTCGAACTGGTAAACTTTATTTTTTGCAAATATTAGCTCATTTGGAATTTGATGCCTGCAACATGTTTCAAAAAAGCTGGCACAAGTGGCAAAAAAAACTGAGAAAGTTGAGGAATGCTCTTCAAACACTTATTTGGAACATCCCACAGGTGAACAGGCTAATTGGGAACAGGTGGGTGCCATGATTGGGTATAAAAGCAGCTTCCCTGAAATGCTCAGTCATCCACAAACAAGGATGGGGCGAGGGTCACCACTTTGTGAACAAATGCGTGAGCAAATTGTCCAACAGTTTAAGAACAATATTTCTCAACGAGCTATTGCAAGGAATTTAGGGATTTTATCATCTATGGTCCGTAATATCATCAAAAGGTTCAGAGAATCTGGAGAAATTACTGCACGTAAGCAGCAAGGCCGAAAACCAACATTGACTGCCCGTGACCTTCGATTCCTCAGGTGGTACTGCTTCAAAAACTGGCATCACTGTGTAAAGGATATCACCACATGGGCTCAGGGACACTTCAGAAAACCACTGTCAGTAACTACAGTTCGTCTACATCCGTAAGTGCAAGTTAAAACTCTACTATGCAAAGCCAAAGCCATTTATCAACAACACCCAGAAACGCCGCCGGCTTCGACGACCGGCTGACGAGTCCACATTTCAAATTGTTTTTGGAAAATGTGGTCGTCGTGTCCCCGGACCAAAGAGGAAAAGAACCAGCCAGACTGTTACAGGTGCAAAGTTCAGAAGCCAGCATCTGTGATGGTATGGGGGTGTATTAGTGCCCAAGGCATGGGTAACTTACACATCTGTGAAGGCACCATTAATGCTGAAAGATACATACAGGTTTTGGAGCAACATATGTTGCCATCCAAGCAACGTCTTTTCCATGGAGCCCCTGCTTATTTCAGCAAGACAATGCCAAGCCACATTCTGCACGTGTTACAACAGCGTGGCTTCATAGTAAAAGAGTGCGGGTACTAGACTAGCCTGCCTGTAGTCCAGACCTGTCCCCCATTGAAAATGTGTAGCTTATTATGAAGCCTAAAATACAACAACGGAGACCCCGGACTGTTGAACAACTTAAGCTGTACATTAAGCAAGAATGGGAAAGAATTCCACCTGAAAAGCTTCAAAAATTGGTCTCCTCAGTTCCCAAATGTTTACTGAGTGTTGTTAAAAGGAAAGGCGATGTAACACAGTGGTAAAAATGCCCATGTGCCAACTTTTTTGCAATGTGTTTCTGCCATGAAATTCTAAGTTGATGATGATTGTTTGCAAAAGAAAAAGTTTCTCAGTTCGAACATTAAATATCTTGTCTTTGCTGTGTATTCAATTGAATATAAGTCGAAAAGGATTTGCAAATCATTGTATTCTGTTTTTATTTAAGATTTACACAACGTGCCAACTTCACTGGTTTTGGGTTTTGTATTTATTTGAGCATTTTGTCTTCCTTCAGACCTTTTAATGAAGCGAAGTAGTCATGGCGGAGAGCTTCCTCCATTCTGGCTGTGTAACAGGAGAGAAATTGCCTTCACTTTGCGCTTTGCTCCGTCTCGTCCAATTAGACGTTCTGCTCTCAGGGCTGCGGCGCTCTTAATCAGGTAATGCGGGGGTTTAAAGGCATCCCCCTTAAACGTGCTCCACAGATTATTATCCCGCTCACACGCAACTCTAATGGAGCGCACCACAGCATGAGCCTCCCCTGTCTTGTCTCCTCTCTCCTGCCTTATTTGAATCCAAATTGAGCTAATTTCATACAACTGTGTCCTGTAGATGTGTAGACGCTGAATGTGCGGACCTGGAAGTCTGGCCTGTCACACCGCCTTAGTCTCTGGCTGATAAAGTGACATAGTTGTGTCAGCTGATCTCCCCCTTCCCCTCCCGCCCCTGCTAACTGTGGCACCTCCTTATCCTGAGAGCTCTTCCACTTTACAGCCTCAGGCCTCCACGGGAACTAATTCCTTACAAACTGTGACAGGCAATAAAAGATGGAGGTCCTTCACACACACCAACAACAGATACACAGCCAGTGTTCAGACGAGTCATATGACAAGCTCCACATCATCTCAGCAAGTGTGATACAATCAGCTGTGCACACAAATTGTTCTTTCTACCCACACCCTCACTTTGCTCCACACACTGTTGCCGTGATGATTCAACTTTTACAACACGTCTTATCAGGCTCATTATGGCGCTTCCACGTTTGTGTTTGCTATCCTTGAGGTTGCATCTGAAGGAGCTGCTGTTGCTGTTCAGGCAGCAGATGTAGAGACACCTGGCACAGTGATGCTACATCTGCATCACAGCAGCTAGCCCAGATCTGCAGCCATACTGCTCGATGTCATAACGAAGAGTTTTTGTATGAGGACCAGCACAAGTGGATGTCACTAAAGCAAGGACAAAATAGAGGAAAAATATCAGCTGTTGCCTTTGCCTTGACGAGATCAGCGGTTCTCAGAGTTGATGGCTTGGTGGAGTCCTCCCATTTTTTTTTTTAAAGAAGTAAGGCTCCTACAGAAAACACTCAAAAAGGTGATACAAATTATTGTTTGATTATGTTTCCTTGATGAATACAGAAAGAATTGTCAGCCCCCTTACACATTGTCCTTGGAGAGCATGCAGTAAATGTGTCATCACAGCTCCGATCACTCTGATCAATACAGCTGATATTTTGTTAAAAAAATGTGATTAACTTTAATTACTGTTGTCACCGATACCGATCACCTGTGGATGACCCTCATGCTCACCTGGATGTTTACTCATCCATTTGTTTCTTTAATAAGCTGTGGTAGAATCCACAAAACTTTGTTTTCACTCTTCGTTGTAAAAGGTGTTAAGTCCTTGCTGAAGTATGTGTTTGAATCATAGATGGTAAAAAACATGGACGTCATGTCGCTGGGCTTTTGTGAAGTCGCCACAAAAACTGCTCCCCCTGGTGACTGGCTGCAGTATAGGTCAACTGTCCGTCTCCCCCATTCATCTGAACGGGCCGTAGTGAAATTTCAAAAGAAGAAATATTTCTCCCATCTGTATGCTGTGGTGATACGAAAGTATTATTGGGCTGCATTTTTTCCAAGTCCTCTTTTTTCTGAAAAGTTTATTTTTCATCAGTTATTAGAGTTTAAAAATAACCGCGGTTTACGGCAGTTTCACAATGATTGTGTATGGTGTATGCTGCGGAGTTTTGCGACCGTTTACGACAGCTGCGTCCAGATATGGTCCAGATTCTCTACTGGCTGCACAATGGCGGCGCCCTGACGGGGAATATTATGGCTTCAAAACCGTTGCATGGTTGAAGGCGGAGCCACGCTATCCAGTTCTTATAATACATACATGGTTTTAATTGGACTGGGACCTGTAGGATAAAATAAATAGCTTAGTTAAATGAGCTGCACATTGCAACAGAACATAATGCACCTCATGTTTAGATTTTGGCAAAACTTTGAATAAACTAGAAAAGCACTCGGAGAGCGCAGACCTCCGCCAGCACCAAAGTCCTCAACCATATTGTGATTTTGACCATAAATATTAGTCCTACCTTCATTTCATCGAAATATTTATTGACCATCAAAACATGCCATTAGCAATTGGATTCATAATGATATCTATTTTAATTCAGTAGTTATTCACGAAAATCACATTTTTAGTCATGGCAGTTTACGCTGGATCATTCCCAAAATCTAATCATTTGTTCCTTGTCCCAATCTGGAAATTTCCAAAAAAATTCATTGAAATACATCCAGAAGTTTTTGAGTTATGTTGCTAGCAGAGAAACAAACAAAAAAACAAACAGATGCCGGTAACAACATAACTTCCTGAAGCAGGTAATAATGTTCAGTTTTCTTGGCATTATTACATATTTATATTATATACATTATATAACTGAGTTAACATTTATTGCCTTTTATTTGTTAGTCTATTTCACTGTTTTGCCTGCTGATGTAGTTACTAGTTTTAGTCCCACTGTCTGTCATTTGGATAATTCACATGATAGACTGGTGAATTGGTCAGTTAACTTGAGCAGCTTTACACCACAGGTCACTTCTACCCATTCTCACTCCTTCACACTCACATTCACTCACTGATGGTTCTGAATTTCTGTCGGTTGTCCATCAGTAATGAACATATTCACGCCTTTTCATGCCTATTTACAAACTGAACTTGGGGTCAAGTGTCTTGTCCAACTCACTATGTGACAGCCGGAGCTGAGCTCAGACCTGTTACCCTCCAATTCCTGACGAAGCGCATTATCAGACTGCATCACAGATGTCCTGACCAGTTGGCTAAACAAAATTGAAAACATGACTGTGGTATTGGTATCAGCTGATCTCACAGATAGGTGATTGGTGATCAGTATAGGCCAATAAAAGCCTTATCAGGGCATCTCTAGTCAATACATGTAAAGCCAATGATGACAGCCTCAGAAGCCATGCCCCATTCACGCTGCTGTTGAGACCCATCACAGTTAAGACCCTGACTTTTGATAGTACAGCGAGCCAACTGCATGCACACCTCGCACGTATGGCAAAAATCAAATGTTCATGTATATGAAACATGAATACTTCACAACTTTTGCATTGTAAGTATTACTTAATTTAAACTCTCAGAACATAAACATTGTGGTTGTATGCTCAATGTGGGATCAGCTCCGGCCTCTTGTGTCCCTGAAACAGATAAGCAGAACAGATAATGGACAGATGGATGGATAGGTAACATTAAAATGAAAATTATTTTGAAGATTAAAAAAAAAAGTGCTGAATAAAAATAGGAATATGAAAATATGCATCTGAACGATATGATGAAAAAAATAATTTGCACAGTGAAATTTATTCCAATACATATTTGAAGACATTTTCTTGGTTATTGTTTGGAGCCAAAATTGAACATGATACGTTGGCTTGTTCAAATGTCGTGTAAATGAAGTCTTCAGTGTTCTGCCCTGACTTCAGTCTGATTTCAGCTAAATTTCAGCGCTCCGGCTCTAGCTTGCTATCACTGGATCTCTGCATCGAAAGTGAAGAAGACATTAAATCCTCCTGGTTTTATATTCTTGAAAATGGCAACATGAAAGGTGTCAAATGTGGAGCTGTGCATCATCACTAGTTTTATAGATTTCATTGGTCTCCTCTCATTATTGTTTCTTCAGAAAGAAAGAAAACTGATTCTGCAGTCTAGCAGCAGTATCTGATTCAGTGATTCTTTACTGTTTCTACATCGATGCATCTTCATCTACGTCCACATCACGATGGATTGATTAAAGATTATTTATTTACCTTCACTTCAGAATTCTCCTCTCATTATCACTGAATTTTAAAATCAGTTCAGATCATTTATAGCTGACATGTCAAAACATTCCGTTGTCATCTTTTACAAATAGACTCCTCTGTATCTATCAAAGATTTTCCTGCTTATGTCTCTTTTGCTGTGTTGTGCCTTTAGCCCTACACTTGAACTCCTCCTCAGAGAAACCCGGCACAACCACATTCTTGTCATGTTTGCTTTTGAGCATCTCTGTTGACGTACATGGCCGCCATGCACATTGTTCGGGGGACTCCTAACACACAACTAAAGCAGTTAAACCCCACTGCTTAAAAAGAACGTGTTAACCCATAAGCTGTCACAAACCTGCTTTGTGGTGAAACATGTAAACCCTTGTTACCCCAGAGACTTTAAAGTCAGGTCAAATCTTTGCTTAACTTAATAATTTGTGGCTTACTTAACCTTGCAGTTTCTCCACTTCAGTGTCGAACTGGACCAAAAGTCAATTGATTATTGGTTAAAAAGATCTTAACCAAACGCTCGAGCTCTAAGGCCAGGTGTTTTCATTATGGTCGACATCAGCAGTGATTCTTATTGAATTCAAAGCCATTAGTGGGCCATTCAGAAGGCACCCAGTAGGAGCTCCATTGGTGTTTACCCCCTCTGTGACCTTACCATTACGGTCAATTTCTAGCACATGAACTATCTGCCCTTTGTCCTATCTGAACCTGATTAGCCGGCTCATTAGCATTGTTGGCGCGGCGTGGGTGACAAAGCCTTTCTCTCAGAGGGAGCCTGGTGTCAACTCTTGAAGAAAGAAGGGATGGCAGCAAGAGTGTTTTGCTGTTTTTATAGACAACTTTGACTTAAAACTAATTGGAACTGAGAAACATACAGAGTTTGTTAGATATATTAATCATTTTCCAACAGTATATTTGATCAAACATCCTCGCCATTGATTAAAGTGGTTCATGTTGGTTAAAACAAGATGGAGGGCCCAACGCTCAGTAAATGCTTCCAGTCAGTGTGGTGCAGCAGAGTGCTGGATCTACTCCTGGAGTTGGTAGGGATTTTTCAGTGTGGAGTTTTCATGTTCTCTCCTTGCATGTGTGAGACAAAATGAGGCTTTTCTTGTTTGGTTGGTAAAGTCAAATAATACGGAAACCTCACATTACTGTCATTAGGCCTGTCATGATAACAAATTTTGCTGGACGATAATTGTCAAAAAAGAAGATTGCAGATAAACGATATTATTGTCAATATTGCTTTGAAACATCATTTTTTCTTTAATGTAATTATAATATATGTCATAATAAAGTGAGTACACATATCAAAAGCAATAAACTTTAATTTCTGAAGAGTATTTAACTGTAATTGGAAGGTCAAGAACTTTTTATTAAGATAAATTAAACAAAAAATATAATACATTTAACAACAAACAAAGGGACAAGAACCAATGAAAATGAAATGGACTCTCTTTTGGGAAAAAGTGCATGTAAATAAAAATCATGTAACATTGCTGGCTTTTCAACCGTATTGAATGGTTGCATTTCTTTTGCAATGTAGTGAACAACACTGTCTGTGAGTGCGCACCATTTTGCTCTGTTGTATTTATATTTACGTTGCAGACCAAACGCCTCAGTAAGTGTTGAATGTCATGATGAAGACTCCGCTGCATCTCCCCTTCTTTGTCGCCACAACTTTCAAACAAATACGACATATCAGCTTGACGGTGTTCATGGGCTCACACCTTCTTCATTCTGTTTAAAACTAAAATATCCCCACACTGGGGCTGTGGCATTCAGCTTAGGAACCATAGCCTTTGTGCCATCATTCATATTAGTGTTTGTTTCCTTGTTACCTCGGGACGCTCACTTCAGCTTTCTGTGTATGTACACATGAGCGGCCCCGCCTCCCTCCCAAAGATTGAATGAATGACAAATGCTCACTCAGCTATAAATCTGCTAAATCCACTATAGAACCAATGCACCCAGGTGTTGAGAAAGTTGCACAGAGTGACCCATCTTCTCATTCAGCCCGTTTGGTAGGAAGAGAGGAGGAAAACAAACATGCGCGCACGTGTCAACTTATTGAGGCCGGCAAACAAGAAGCTTTTATTTAGCATGCAGTTAAGTGATTTATTGATTATCGTGACAGGCCTAACTGTCATTATGATTGCTTTCTTATTTATGTGCATTTGGCACAAATAACTTTACTTCAAATGCAACCATGTATGAAAGAGGTCTTGAATAAAGTTAAAAAACATTATGTTTAAGATTTATAGATCATTCAAGTTTCTGTACTAATGATTGAAATAGTAGAGATTTGATTATTTGGAAATAAATGTTATTCAGTAGCACTAAAAGTCTGAAGATCCCAATAAACAGAAATGTTGCCAGTGTTCATGTCAGACTTTAATTTGGTGTTTGTTTGCCATTTCTGGTAATTAAAAATGGTCTAATTTTGTGTGTCAATGTCTTCCATTTCTATTAGCTTTAAATAGAATGGTTATGTTTTGGATTTTTTATTAGAGCCACGTTGGTTGAATAATTCTGATATCATGATTGATATTTTGTGAATTCCTTCATTCACCAACATGTTGAGATTTATTGCATGCATGGCTGTTTCCATGCATCAGCATTCATCGTCAGCAATATTGTAATTTCCCAATACATGTGAAAATAAACAAAATATCTTCACGTGTTAAGACACACAGCAGTGAAAATAATATAAGTTACCATGAATTGAAGCATTTTGTATTTATATTGCTGGTTTTATGTCTAAATTACAAAATAGGTTAAAAAATAGATGATCAATAAAAAGTGATGTTGCAAGTCTGACTTTTAATGCATGAAAACTCTTTGTTAGTTACAGTCAGTTTCAAACCCTTCCATAACATGTCTCTGGTTCGTCATCAACCTGTTATGAGAAAATGAAAGTGTCAGGATTCTTGCTTCATGCTGGATGAACTTGGAGTTGAAATTTGTCAAGCTGGTGAATTTCTGCTCAGTTTCATCTTGCACAATTCTTGTTTCGCTTTCATTCTTCTGGGAAATTTGTGATTTGTCACCAGCACATACTCTAATGTGATTTTTTTTTCTTTCTCACCACGTCATGAAACTGTCCATCAGTGGTTATGCTTTAATCAGCTGTGGCCTGTTTAACGGGAGCTTGAACTTTTAACCTGCTGATCTGTGACCTCGTGTTAACTACCAGCAGATGGCTGGACTGAGAGTGTGTATGCTAAATCAGAGACTGTAATGATGGTGCGTCAGGTTTCAGAGAAGGTGTGAGCTTGACTTTGTGGATTTTTACAGGGTTTATAATCAGTATGGTGAGTTTTCACACTTTTTGTCAGTCAGAAAAATAAAGCTCTCAACCAAATCCAGAAGTTTAGAGCTGCATGTGCACAAAAAGACAAACCTTTCACCCAACCTGTTTTTCTTAAATTGTACTTATTTTCTTAAACTCTTTGCCTTGAAAGTCAAAATGAGCTTTTGTTAACATGCAGCATGAGACATTCAGGATTTTATATGCAAATGAGCCATAGTAGTGTTGTCATTTACACACCACACCTGTGTGACAGGTTCAGCTGTTTGTGGTTTCAACGTGATGTAATGGAGCAGAACAGAACAAGTTAGTCAAAGACGGAATCCTGCTCCCACACAGAAAATGCAACAGTATATTATCAGAAAAATTTAATGTGGAATACTGGGTGGAGCGATATCATTGTGTGCACCGGTCTTTGTGCAGCTGGGTTGTTTTTCAGGATTTATGACTGCCATGATAAATCCAAATGGGATCTGTTGGAGTGTCAGAAATTCAAAATTGAAAACAAAAATAATTTTGGAATATCCAATTTTTTTTTTTGCTGAGGAAGTTGCATATGTGAATGTTAAAAGCTTAAATTTTTACCGAAGCTTGACTCATAATCCAGCTACCTCTCTCGTTTTCCTTCTCCTCAAAAGGAGATTTAATCCTTTCCCATAATACATAAAATCTCTAAAATTGTTAGGTGAGATGAAGGGATACACGACTTATTCAGTATGATAGATATTAGGGCTGGGACAATGCGCTTTTCCCCTAATTCCATTTTTTAGGTGCCGATTCAATTTAAATTGTGATTCTACGATATTGCTGATGTTCGCAATCTTTAGTTTGCTGTTTTAACACCAGCAAAAAAGATGAACAATGATGATGCCTGCAGACTATATCAGGAAAAATACACACTACATGTTTTTAGGATTTATTTAGCGATATATTTTAATCAGCTGTTTATACTCTCTCTTCAAAAGCATGGATTGCATTTAAAAGTGACAAAAATATCCAGATACTTCTGTGAATCGATTTTTTCTTCCACCTCAATTGGTATAAAATCAGTTTTGGCAGATATTGGCCTTAAACTTTGAATGTCATTAGTGGCTTATATTTAATTTTTTTGGAGATATTTACAGTTTATATGTTGCCTGTATCTCTTATATCAGCCCTTATATTGAAAAAATATTCATATGTACCCTTATGTTTCACCTTCTCATAAAGAGTTTGAATTAATCAAGAGTGAAATATCGTTTAATCTTGTGTCAGGTCTGTTCCTTACACAAATGGACAATCATATTGAAACAAAAAGTCAGTTCTCAGAAAGTAAAGACTTTTGCTTTTGATGAGAAATACGTGCATACGTGAATGCAAGTTTACTTTTCACCCAAAGCTGACCTAGAAATTTACAGCTCTCCCCCTAGTTTCCCTCATCTTCCCTCTAACAATTTTCTCAGTATATACAAGTCCAGAAAATTTCCCCTTTTTCTTGGAAAATGCAAGTAATCATACAGAAAGTAAAGTTTCACACCCAGACTTGACCTAGAACTTTTTCAGGGGGCCAGTATTTTTCCCCATCCCCTTCTAAATGAAGCTATTTCACACTCTTTTATCTCTGCTACTTTGTTTTTCTCTATTTGTATATTAGTGCAGTGAATATCTACAACTACAATGAATGTAAAGGTTTTCAACTGTGCCTTCTCAAGCTGCGATAATTACACCTCTGATACATACTGCCTTCACTATGAATCTACAGTTCATAGTGTACATTCATAAAGTAGGGCTGTCAGTCTTGTCAGCGATTACCTTTTTCTGAAGGCAGACAAATAGACCTGCGGATTTGTTGTGGATGAGATGTGGGGCAGCTGCTTTAAATTTAAAAGACACTTTGTTTGTATTCTGCCATAGGCGGTGTGGAGCCCAAATTGCTTCCATGTGGTTGCTGTTCCCTTTTTTTTTAACCCTAGATCATAGGGCTGGACAATTATTGTAGACATAAGAATCCCGATTATTTTAAGTGATATTGAAATCGCAATTAATATACACAATTATTCATTTATTTAAAAACTTCAGTATTGATTTAAACATAACTTTAAAGAACCAGCGAGTGGCACATACAGTGTTATTGATCCACATAAGTCACACACACTCGCTGTGGCTGCACGTGGAACACTGAAGCGCAGGAACTTGCATGCACGGCTCCACACTGTGTGGCATATTAATCATTTTTCTTCATTTATAATGTTTTTATGATTGTCAGATGGCAAAATTGAATCGCGATCAAAATCTGATTAATTGTCCAGCCCTAATAGATCATAGTATTCAAGAGAGGTACTTACAGTTTATTTTGCACTGATTTCATTGTTATGTCAAGCTCTGTCACACCCCCAGACACGGTACAGTCTTTTTATTATTTTTTTTTTTTAAGTTTTGGTTATTTGGGTGTATGTTTGAATACTGTTTGAAATTGATTTGAAGAAATCTAACTGCCTTACCTGTTAGTGAATTGGATATATTAGGCAGCAAGTGAAGATTTTGTCCTTAAAGTTGATGTGAGAGACGCAGCAAACATGGCCAAGTGTAAGAAACTGAGTGAGTTTGACAGAGGCAAACGGTGAGGCTAGACGACTGAGTCGGAGCATTTCCAACACTGCAGCTCTTGTGGGGCGTTCCGGTCTGCAGTGGCCAGTATCTATTAAAAGTGTTTCAAGGAAGGAACAATGGTGAACAAGTTGGAGGGTCATGGGCCATCAAGGCTCATTTGATGCATGAGGCTGGCCTGAATTTACTGATCCAACACACGATCCACTATTGTTTGGAATGCTGAAGAAATTGATGCTGGTTCTGATGGATTCATGGCAGAGAACACAGTGAATCGCAGTTTGTTGTGTATAAGGCTGTATAAAGCTGCAGCCCAGTCAGGATGGCAGATGGCCATTATGTTATGTCTGATCAGTGTGTCAAACATGGACAACTCTGCATCCATGCTACAATCCAGCTACCAGATTATAATGGATAGTACTTCATTCCTGCTGTCTGGCCTGAAGTTAAGGGAAATATTCAACTTACTGTTGCTTCTGAAGCTAGGCTGCTGTCCTGGCAGGACTTGTCTCCATGTTTTCCTCTTTTGTCCCTCAGGTCATCAGACTGTACAACTCCTCACTCAGGGGGAGGTGGAGTAACAGGAAAACTGCGGATGGGAAAGAGCAGTAGCCAACCAGTAGCCATATTTTTATTTATATATCCATCATGTACATATATTTTTATCTGCTTTATTACTGCTGATAAAAATATAATCTTAATTTCCCAGAGGGAGTCTTCCCAAGGGATGATAAAGATCTATCTATCTAACCGTCTGTCTGTCTGTCTGTCTGTCGTTCAACACTTCTGTCTGGAGCTAAATCCCACCTTCAAGGGCATAAATGTCTGATTTGTCTGATTGAGCACAGCCCCCTACCTCAGAGGTCTTCTGCTCCATTGTGTCTTGATGAATGGTTAGCACACTTTTGTGCAGACATATGCACACGCACACCTGTGGTGTGACTTGCCACTGGTCTTGGATCACACCACTAATGTCACCAGCGGGTCAACACCCCTGATTATCACAGGAAGCATTTGCATGGCTCAGCTGGTCTAATATGTGAGAGGGGAGGGGGCATTTGCACAGGAAGCATTGTCCCTGTTGACCCTCGTTGGGCTTTGAACTTACTTACTTAAAAGTATCTTAATGGATGACATTGAAGGGACCTGCCTGTTAGCTGGCAGTTTTGGTGATGGATTCAACTTTGTTTCCTTTGTACAAGAGAAACAACGTGAAGTTAATCACAATTTAATAACGTGCTGCTGTTTGAATCTCTGTGAGGAAATAATTATTTAAAGCTACATCTTCAAGCTGATTGACCTACATTTAAAAACAGGAGGGAGAATTATGATATGATACAAGGATGGCCAACAACAGCACCATTAAACTGTGATTTAGCAATAAAGATAATTTAGTAATACTGCATCAGGATACTTGATCAGTTTAAGAACATTAAACACCACTGTAGAGAACAACTGCAGGATTCCTTTTTCTGTTCACCGTAATGATTTATAGTCATACCATAAGGCTAGTTTCCATCATGTTTTCAAATGTGTTGGTTTGATTATGTTAAATCTCAATGATGAATTGTTTCAGATCATGGCACAAAAGATGTTGCCATCTCAGGATTTATCTTGCACTGGGACGGCGTACACAAGTCCACTTTACACACTTACACTCCATATTTATTTATTTTTTATTTTTGTTGCGCTACCGCTTTCTGTTTGCCCTTGGTTCACTTTTAGCACTACAGAGATGAGGAAGAGGGGAAATCACTGGGGATTGGCTGGAAATTCAGCCCTCATAAAAAATTTCGGTGCCAGTTCACACTTGCACCTAACCCAGAAAATTCAGGACATTTTCAGGAGTAATGTGGACTTATGAATAATGTTTTATACTGTATTTCAGAAGCCTCTGTGAGAGTTTAATGGACAGTTTGGAAACAAAGTTGCATGAAGTATATATTAATAGTAAAATTGTTTGCCACAGTGATTCCAGTCATCTCTGCTACCTATTAAAAAAAACCCGGCTCGACTCTACTCGCCTTGTGCTGCTTTTCCATTAGCCCCTGTCGCCTGCCCAACGGCGTGCAGCATCGCTTTAAACAGCTGAGCTGCACAGCGAAGACGTTATTTTGAGCGGGACGCAGTAATCTGTGGCTTTTTGTCACAAACCGAGTAAAAAAGGAAAGCGTAAGAAGGCTGCAGGTGGCAAGAAGAAATAACTCTTAAGAGGCTCGGGAGAGTTTTGGAAGCTATACAATAGAATGAAGCCAAGGACGAGAGCAATGGAGTTGCAGAGAAAAGGCGTATGAGGGTAAGCTAACGGTAGCTACTGCTAGCATGCTAGGTCGTCGTGCTCATGACTCATCGACGACGACATTGTCTGACCAATCAGTAGCTGGCAGTCGGTGATGTCATCTTTTAGTGTCGACTCAGCTCGCTTGGAACCAGAGTGGAGTAGGTACTAAAAATAGCTTGTTTAGGAGGTATCAGGCTAGTGGAAACACGCTGCAAATCGAGTTGAGTAGGGCCAAGGCGTGCTAGTGGAATAGGGCCATAAATGTTAAACAATCGGTTAAGATTAAAACATCAGTACATGTGACCCAAGCTTTAGTAAATGTCTTTAAAAAAAGCAGGGAGAGGATTTGTTGCTGTATTGTTTTTTTCCTCACTGTTTATGATCAAAGGAAAGGCTCATCTCATAATCGTGATGTTTTTCATCCAGTTTAAGTAATTTAAAAATGATTGCAGTTGAAATGGTCCAATGAGAGCGTTTTCACACTCTGCCTAATTCTGTCACTCAGTTAGCAGATCAAGGGCCGCACTGAGACTGAGCATGTGACAGCATTAAAGCTCAGAGGAAATTCCCCCAGAGGATGAGAACTCGGAGCAATGCAGGAAAGGGAAAAGGAAAAGAGGAAGGTGGAGTTAAAAAAAACCCAGAGTTTGAAAATTGAAAATTGATTAGTAATGATGAGGTTACTGATGTTTTGGTTGTTCACACTTTTTTTTTAGTCTATCAAGGTGAAAAAGAAAATATGTTGGCATGCTTGAATTGAGTATTTGTTGCCACTTGTTGCTCATTGCACATTTCAGCTATTTGAATGTGCCCTGCAGTATTTTACACTCCCAAATATCACCTTTCCAAAAGGGTTCTAGCTACGGGCTTGCGCAGGGTTCAAAAGGGGAATCGGTTTACTCTCCAGTTATGTCAGCACATGACATCACGTGAGTGCATTCCTCCGCTGGCTCACTTGGCAGGTATTTGAGGAGAAATCACCCAGGCCAAGAGGGGGGCGCCTGGCTGCTGCTCCCCCATCCGTCTACGTGTAGAACAAGAGCTTTCCTTTTTGCATAGCCAAATAGCCTAGTGGAGTCCTCTTTTTTTCAGTTACAAGTTGCATTTTCTAATTATCCAAAAGGGAATATGCTGTAAAATTGAAACTTTTCTCCTGTCTAATTAAAAAGACACACTGTGTTCTGTGCTGTAATAGGCTTCAGTGTCCCAGAGGAGATGAAAAGACCCTGTGGACACAAAACTTTTAGACCATTGCTAACTTTCTGCTAACAGTTTATGCAGTAAGAGATGTGAAATGAGATCAAACCCTATAAAAGTTAAGACTTACAGTTGCTGTTTTAAGTCAACAGACAAAATCTGTTGACAAAAGTAGCCTTAGTAATTTTATTGCTTGCATTAGAGGTTCAACATCTACTGCAAATCTGCTCCGATTTTACTGTATATCAAAAAGACAAGAATATAAACAGCTTTGTAGGAATGGTTATAAAAGATGGGTAACTTAAAGTTGCATTCGGGCTGGAAAATTTTGATCAAAGATCATGTAAAGGCTGGTTGATGGGGCCTAAAAACAATATCTTAATATTTTTCCCTACAAAGCTCATTTTAGATTTTAACTAATCTTACCCTTTAACAAAAGAACCCTCCAAGTGACAGAAATTACATCAAACAAGTTTTTTCTCTAAAGCTATCAAAATGTACCTTAACAATCACTGACTGTAAGATATGATGGTCACCTCTCAGAAGACCTTTTCTATACAAGTTTCTTTCGCAACTAAAATTCTGCATGTTCAGTCTGAGAGTGAAAGGCATCATTGTCTCAGTTTTCACTTGATTTGCTTTCCTTTCTCATGTATCCATGTTGAGCGATGTGCCTGTGTTGAAATGTGGAACACAGCCACCTGCCACCAGTTGTGGCTGTAAATGTGGCCTCTCCTGCTCTTGCCATCAGGCCTATTGTTGCCCATTGTAGCTTGACATTATTTTGAATTAATAAAATAAAGATGAATGTGTGTTCATGCTTCTCAGATGAAAATGGGCCATTAACTGGAGCATTTGTGTCAGTATTCTGTATGGTCTTGAAGATTTTATCTGGTTGCTGAACTCTGCCAAAGTCAAGCCACAGTGCCCAGCTTTTTGGTCACTTGCCTTCTTTGGCCTTGCTTTGGTTCAAATAAATTATATCCCCCCACAACCCATACTCTGGTTTGCTGATAGTGAGCAGACCCTCATTTTTTTTTTGTTTTTTTTGTTTTGTTTCTTCGGTTCCCACAGAGTTTGTGAGCTTTCACACCGTCCCAAATCAACTTTCAAATGCAAACCAGAGTTTGAAATATGAAAGTGACCTGTAGTGACATGCAGTGTTACAGCTGTGTAATGCCCATTTACCATAGACTGAAAACCCTTTTTAAACACACTGACAAGTCCTGTTGGCAGTGGGAAAGCCTAAGAATTCAGACCTGGATTGAATGACCCTGCAATCACACTAGGGTGAACACATTAATTTATGTGATGACTTGGGCGTAATGTGCTTGTGTCATAATATCGTGTCTGTAACTTGGGCAACAAAAGGAAAATGGCAGCTGGCACCAATTTGTACCTTCAGCGCTCAAATGTCGTTCAGTCTGTGTTCAGTTTGGATTATAGAAGAGGGACAAAAGTACAAAGTATTGAAAATGAAAACAGTTGACCACCATGCCAGTGACTTCAGCGCTCTTTTCCATTGTTTGCCTGGCCACGTTTCAGTATGCTGATGATGTCATCAATGCAATGACATCAGTTTGACGCACCAGAGGAAAATAAACAACCGCGCAGCTTGTCTGCTGCCATTAGACCCAGGTAAGCATTGGGAAAGGAGTCACTTGGCAATTATTAGCGAGTTTAGCCGCGCTATGAAAGACGCATTTTCATGCTAATTGTGGTGGGAAAGCAGTATCAGTGTAATGGTCCAATGAGTGACCATGTTAACTGATTGCTTTTGGCTGACTGTTCTAATGGATGTTGTACTTAACACTCCCTCCAGTGCTTTATTTATCATTACATTAAAAACACCAATTAGTAGTTTAAATGTAAGAAAACAGAAGCAGGGTAAATAAGCTAATAGAAACACCCCACACAGAAAGTCAACCATGGTGTCAACTCAAGTTAAACTCAGTCACCAACTTACAGGGTCTAGTTGAACCAGCACACTGAATTTTTCTGTCATCAGCTAGATGAACAGCAGGATGGCCGTACAGTCTCACAGATTGTTGAAATGATGATTGAGGACTTGGTTCATCAGTTGGCCTTTATAACTGTTATGTTGTAGTTGTCTACCACTGTGACAATACTGTCAAATGAGTTTCGCCTCTTCACTGATTCCACCCATAATATAGACTGCAGCTTGCATTTGAGCCTCATTAATTCTGGATAATGTACACAACTGATGCAGAGGATGCGTGGTGGGCGTCCACCATGCATGTACATTTGCAAAGTTTACAGCAAGTATATCTCCAGCTTAATATTTACTGAACGGCAAAGCAACATAAGCTTTCATGGTTTCATTTTGGTACCATGCACTTGACCGTTCCTTAATTTTCCTGTTAGAATGATATTTTCTGAACCATTTAGGCTCCAGTGAGTATACTCTTCATCTGTGTTTTAAACTTTATTTTAGTGTTCCTCTGCACACTCACTTTGTGAGAAATGCTTTGGAGAAGATGTGGCGTTATTTTTATGTGTGATAGAGCCATGCACTTGAAAATATGATAAATGGCAGGATAGGAAGAAAAAAGTATGTCATGAATTTATGTTCCAGTGTCATCAACAGCTCTTCAACAAAACTTGTGAAAAAACAAAACAATACAGTACATTGTGGAATGTTCCCTAAACATCTTTTTTTATGCACTGCTCTGCCTTTAGTAATAGTTTTGTAATGTCATAAGTAGTCCTGATTCATGCTGTGTACTGAGCATCTCCATTTTTCTGTTATTTCTTCCTGCAGGGAGAAGTGGATGATTTTTAAAGGTTTTGGTGCATTACCGTCTTGCAGCAATGGCCTGAGGGACCCTCTGGACTGAAATCAAGGTGAGAAGCATCGACTTAGACAACTCACTATATTTCACAGAAGTGTACTGCAAAATGTCCAATGTCAAAAATTCAGGACATATGTTCAGCGTTGGGAACAAAATACAGATTCTTAAGTTCATGTAGACATTTAACAGAGATCAAACTTGGAGATCAGCTCAGGATTTAACTTTTTCTGTATAGGATCGCCGCAGTGACATCTGAATCCCCCCTCAGACGCTGCTCTCAGCCACTGATGAATTGTTGACTGGATTGTTGCTGAGACGTGCTTATTTATACCAGTTAATCAATTTTGTTATCCCTCGACTCGCTGCTTCTTTTCCTTGCCCTGTTTTCTGACTTACTGCTATGTGCCCTGAGCTTTATTATACAGAAAACCCTCCCCTTCCCCATCCCTGCGACATCCAGAAGTGACTGCTGTGTTAAAGATTCATGAGCCTGATCAGCTTTCAGTAAATGTGGAGGGGGGTGGCTCTTTGGAGACACTGCTCTGCACTGATTCGAGGGAGCTCGATAGAGCAGCTAGGAAGCAGGGAAGGTGTATGTCAGTTTGTGTTCCATGTTGGCAACTGCTTGAATAGCGGGTGCAGCCTTTGTGATGGTTTGTGTGGTTTGTTGGCTTCATTTTTAAAGGCTTTAGTTAAAAGAAATGCCTCAATTTTGCTAGTGGGTAAAGGACGGGACCTAAACCATAAAATGACATGGTCAGTCAGGAGTCTCGTGCTTCAGCCACTTCACATATGGAGGTCAGCGCTCTCAAATAGGAACAAAAGTCTAAAAAGAAAAACACTTTTCCAAAAAAAGGCAAATGTCAAAGAAGCAGCTGGAGCATATAAGTCACTTAAAAGGGACATGTTATGCAAAAATCTCTTATTGAAGGCTTTTGGACACATTTTTGGGTATTTGGCTGTCCTCCCAGCCCACTACATGTGAGAGCAGACAAAACCTGTATTTAGAAGGCTGCAAAAATGTACACTCGTAGTTTTTGGCAAGCTGTTGAGTCTGTGGATATTCTGGTTACGTAACAAGCATTTTATTGCAGCCATTGTTGAATGATCAAATGTAAAATAAATGCTCTAAAGGCTAATTAATGTTAAGAAAAGACTGATATCTGCTATCTGAGTGAACACTTTTTTTGCCTCTGCAATTACCTAATGGGTTTCATTATTGCTTTGTGATGTTAGTGTGATATCAACTACTGATGCAACATCATGATAAGAGTCATTGTAATTTTTCTTATCATTCAAAATCAACCATGTTCTTTCAAACTAAAAATGTGCAGTTTTAGTTTAAAATCAGAGCCACATGTTCAACGTAAAACTGTTGTTAACTGAACATGGATAATTTTGTTTAAAGTGATGTGTGGTGACCACAGTTTGACAGCTGTAATGTTTAGTGACAAGAATTGTGGGGAAAAAACGATAACCGGAGGGGGACTACAGTGTAACACAAAGTAAAATAACTGCATGACTTTAACTTTGGCTTTTTAAGAGACATCCTTTATGATTTGTAAATGTGATTTTCAAAGTTCCTTTTTTCTTTTAATGCTTGTGCAGTACTGGCAAAATCTAATCCTAAGAGGCTGCAGAATAATAAAAAAGATAATTTCACACAAGTTTGTTAAATTGTAGATAAGTGAGAATATGGTGAGGATAAGCAAGACAGAGTTTGAGTTATGTTATCACATACAGAGCACTAAACTTGATCTTTGACAGTAATGAATAGAGAGAAAACAGTTAAGTTTCAGCTCTGAGAGCAGCAGTGTACCCTGTCTCTGTGCTGCTGGATGTACAGGAATTCCTTATGTCTGCTCATGTCAGCTATAGCTGGAGATGTGGTTAGCTCTCAGATTAGCCACAACTTTAGCCTCTTTAGCTCTGCAACTTTGGCTTTGAAGCAGACAGATAAGTCTTCATTTGCTTCCCAACACGATGCAGACTGATATGAGGACGTGTAGCTCCTTTATGGTCAGTGTAGAAAGTAAAATGAAATAAGGAAAACAACATTAAGGACATGGTAGCATGACTGCAGCTACTGCTGCAATGTTGTTTTCCTGGTGCACTGGGCCACTCCAGTGAATGATCAATTTCAGTGTCCAGGCATTACAGTAAAAACATGGAAAGATATAATATAACGACTATCCAACAATAGAGTATGCCAACGACCATTTAAGTGTTCCTGACGTTTCGCTGCATTCCTATCCTGTTGTACCAATGATAGACTATAAGTAGAATATTATTCTTTTCCTCAGATCAGTTTTAAGCTGCTAATGTTTCTGTATCAGTGTTTTGTCGTGTACTGATGTTAGGCGTTGGTTTCTTAAATGAAAGTGAATGCACAGAAACAGATGAAACAACTGAGCTAAAGGACCTGTGGCAAAGGAAACTAGAAAAGCACTCGGAGAGTGCAGACCTCCGCTAGCTCCACAGTCCCCACCCATATTTTGATTTTCACCATTAATATTAGTCCTACTTTTATTTAATCTTAAAAGTTACATTCCTTGACCATGAAAACATACAGATATGCACAAATGCCGAAAATGGTCCTATCTCACAATGTTAAAGAAAGCTTAAAGAAATTCCTGGATCCAGACAGTGATCCGGATCACACCCAAAATATAAGCATTTGTTCCTTGTCCCAATCTGGACATTTCCTGAAAATTTCATGGAAATCCGTCTATAACTTTTTGAGTTTTATTGCTAACAGAGACACAAAAAAACAAAAAAACAGACGCCAACAATAACTTGACCTCCTTGGCGGTGGTAACAAAACAAACAGAGTACTGTCCATTCTTGGGCAAAAACATGCTCCTCTTTTCTGATCTAAATACTGTCAGTAGCCTGATTCACTGTGCTTTTACGCAAAAATGAAACAGCAAGGTTCTAGTACCTTTACAAGTGGAGACATTCAGCGAAGTGAATCTATGCTGCAGTGGGACTTAGATTTGTGTGACAGCGCGTGCTACACACAAAGGTACAGACACACACTCTCAGCGCTCCTGTCTCCCACTGAGTTTGCCTACCTCCTTCTCTCCAGTGTCATGCCTCTTTTGCTACCTTAGGAGAACAACAAAGAGGGAGTCAACTTGTTCCCCATTCTGTCTCTACAACATTCACAGAGGAGGAGAAATATCACAGAGTGCTCAATATCACTTCTTGATACAGCAGTATAAATTGGGTTAGTTTTGGGTCATTCCCCCTTCTGATCTGCTTTTTCTTGTTTTGTTTATCTCTGTGCACGCTCTTTCACAAATTTCCATGTTCACTAGCATAATGAAGCATTTGTTTAGCAGAGTAGCATCAAATTATAAAGAAAAGAAAAGCAGCTGCATCATCAACAGGTCATTGAAGACTTGAAAGCAGCACAGTTAAAAATGAAAAAGCATAAGAGTAAGAAAATTGACTTTTGATAACCCCCAAGCCATGTAAGGGGAGCCAGCCTTCTTTTGCTTTTGTGGACCACAGCCCTTGTCGTGATTCAAGGCCCCTTATGGACTACAGCTTTATATATGAGGGACTATGTAAAACCCAGCTTAGGTAAGCGCTCACACTCACATTTTGTGTGGATGGAGTGACCTCTGGTTGACATTCTTGAAAAGTTTGGTTGGTTGGGCTGGTGTGAAAGCACAACACAAACCCTGGTGCAGTCTGAAGGGGCACTGGTTCAACCAAGAGCAAGTCTTAGAAATGAAGAAGCCTTTTGGAGAAGAGGCAGACTTCTTTAAAAATCTGAACAGATCCCATTTGCTACTTGGATAATGTTGGATACCTATGACCCAGATAACTGAGAACTTACACAGACATGGTTACACTGTCAGTTTGGTAAATATGCTAGTTTCATTTGAGCAGCTTAAACTTAACTTATTCTTTATTTTATCACTCAAACAATTTAGAACTTCTTCAAGCCAAACAATTACTTGAAGCCAGCAAAGGGCAAGATTGCTGTAATGATGGCAGCAGGTGTAACACACTTCATTTGACAGGCTTTGGTCCGCCTGACCAATCTAAATGAAAAATGAAACAATGCTGCAACTTCACCCCTGAACCTAACGGAGTCTGCTGAGCTGTAGGTCGGAAAGTGACCTTGGAGTTCAAGTTGATGTCAGAGCAGCAAGAACAGCAACAGTAAAGAGCGGATGGACTTGATTTACAACCTCAGGGTGTGTTACTTAGCTTTAATCACATGATCCAAATGGTGATACGTGCATCATTTTCAGTCTGCAGATATTGTAGTTTTAGTTGACCAGAAATGCATGGCACCAGATCAATCAGGGTACCTCAGCGTATTATGGTAAGTAAAGGACAGATAAGAATTGGCTTCTAGTATGCTTAGCATTTATGCTGCATGATTTCTGAGTTAAAACCCTGTGCAGAGACTGTGGCATGTGAGGACTGTGCCTTAAAGCTAGGGTTGGTAATTTGATTTAGATACTCTGGTAATACTGGTTAAAATGTTCTTTATAACCCGATGGCAATCAATTCATTATGTGTTCTTAATATAGACCTAATAAACCTGGGAAAACACCAGCCAATCACATCTTTGTGGCACACATTTGAAACCAATCAAATCCCGTCGCCGTTCTGCCCACCTCCTGCGCGTACATTTCACTGGCATGCACTGGCCCTGTTTCAATGTAGCCGAGCTGAGCGGGATACAAGTACGCTGGAGAATGCTTACCTGTCCAGTTTTGGCTTTGAAAATAAGGGAAGCCCGCTACAAACCGTCCCACAACCCCAACCAAGCTCCAGTATCCCTCACATTTTAGGACACAAACAAATAAAATTCACAAAAAGTAAAAGTACACAAAGTCTAAAATAAACACTTTGTTTTTCTTGGTTTATTCCGCTGTTGGCTCTAATCTCGTGACAGCTGCCACCCAGGCATTCTCACAAGGCTTTTTTCTTCTTCTTCGTTTTACAGCGGTTGGCATCCATCATTTTGGAACATTACCGCCCCATTCAGGCTCGTGACAGAGTTCAGTTTGGAGAGGCAGAGGAATTTTTTTTATTATATCGTCACACAGGAGATTTACTAATACAGGAGGACGACGGGAGAGAGGATAGCATACAGTAGTTTCATGGCCAGTAGTTTCATTTTCCTTACCGCTGACTGAGACATGACTTGGTCGAGTGTAAAACATAAACGTTGTGCTGGGGGTGTGGAGTTGAATCAGTCTGCTGGTTGTGAATCAGTGGCACTCGTGCACATTAGAGGGGGCTTCATTTTGGAGGAAGGATGGGAGGGGCTAGGCGGAACTCTGAGAAGATGCTACATTCAAATTCATACTAGTTTTCCAAAATGACCGACCCTAGCTTTAAGTTCAGTTGAAAAAGGGGCCTAAACATGCAGTAGTAGCTTGATCTCCAACACCATCTTTACTAGGAGGGTTTTTTGACTTTGAGGAATTTGATTCACTGCAGTAATTGTCTGACTAACATGTTTAAATGAAACTTAAAAGTGCATGTAAATGTACTTACTAAACCCCTATCCTCCACTTGTGTTCTTATTCAAATCAGATCAAAGTATTCCAGTGATAAAGAGTGCGCTTTGGGAAAGAACTTGATAGGAGCTCATATACAACATCCCAGTGCTTTAGCAGCGATAGATATGGAAGTAAAACAGAGATTGGAGTCTATAAAGCGTGACACTTAAGGTCCACTGCACACAGCGTCATAGGCGTCCTAGCCATGAAAAAAAAGCCCATGACCTATTTTTGTTCTCTTTTCACCATCTTCCACCGCTGCCTTTACACTCTGATTTCTCATTTCCCCTGCAGCCTCGCTCCTCGTCACTGATCTGATTCCTCTCTACTTTCAGGATGACGCACGCCATGTAAAAATCTTGATAAATTCCCCCCTAAATTTCTCTGTTTCCAGCTCACATTGCGTTTAATCTCCTCCAATCCATCGTCACATCCCTCTCCACCTCCCTTTCCCCGCCTCACGACCCTAACCCAATATCAGAACATCTGGTTCAAGGTATCGGCAGCTGTCAGCAGGGCCTCGGTGCACTGAAGACCCCCACCCAAGTTGTGTTCTGTTGAAACTGATATTGTTTTTAAAAACGTGTTTGTCTTTAATACTTTCTGACAGAGTTCCATCATGTCTCTGTGTGTTTTGGCTCTCGCAGCACTTCTTCTCACCCTTTCAAATATTGAGATGTAAAACGAGTAGACGCTGGTCCTCAGGGCCCCTCCCCCGTCATGATTTCCTCTTGAGTTTTTTAGGGGGGCAAACAAATGGGCCGTGCTGCAGCCCTCTAGAAGCAGCTTTTTATTGGTGCACTCTCGTTCTCTGATTCTCTCTCGGGGGGGCGTGTTGTGCCAAGAAGCCGTGTGAGGACAGATTACACACCAGCAAGACGTTGTTCGCTGCCCCACGGTGGTTTTGCACTTTCTGGAAGGGCCCTCATTATTACAGTGCAGGAGACTTCAAACACTTCCCCCGCTCGCTTTTTGATGCAGTTTAATGCACAGTCATGCCCGGCGCTCTGAGCTCCACAAGGCGCTGGGTGTGTCTTCATAATCAAAGCCCTGCTAACCCACATGATTACAGGAATGGCGCACTGGCACATGCCCCCTCCCCTGTTTGGCAATCAGTCACTGCGTTTTTTTATTTCTCCCTCAGCATCCATTTCCCCCTCACCATTATGTCCTGACTGGAATGAGTGATTCAGTATTTTTTTGAAGCCCCCCCCGATGCCACCCAACTCACTTTCTGTAGCTGCTGATTATGTTCAAGTGGTATTGTAGCGGCTAAACATGCTTGTGGGAAGTTAATGATAAAGCTGCATGATGCTTTCTTTTTTAAATAGTGCTAGCAATCACTCTACGGAGCAACAATACATTTGTTTTTAAAGTGCAGCTTTATGGAATCTATAAAATCCAATGTAACCAAATACAACACCCATTATATTTAACACAATGTTGCATTTCAAAAGGGTATAATTAACAAAATCCTTCTCTGTGGTGGTTTGGAAATGGCCTGCTTTATATTGACAGGTGTTTATAATTTCTTGCCAAGCCAAACTACAAACATAACAGAGGAGGAAAATTAGGAACACATTTCAGTGTAATGAAATCCAGAGCAACAACACCCCTAACAAGCACTGTAATAAACAGTTACATATTTACACGCAGTTTAATTACATTTCACCTCTTGAGCATTCACTCATGAACTGGCTATAAGAATCTTCAAAAAAGCCAATTTCTTGGAAAAGATATATATTCTTATTGTGTTGGTTTCCCACACAAGTCCAACCCCTCGAAAGAGAGTTGCCCAAGATCTCAGGGATTTGTGAGGCTTTGTCTATCCCACCAATAATCATTCAGTATGGTGAAAACACATTCTGGCAGGCTGCTTATTATTGGTTTATTTTTGTCTGACTAAAACTTAGCTTTTAAAATACTTTATGTCGGTCAGACTAAAAATGTACCAAACTAAATTCTTGAAGTGAGACTAATGGCATAGTTAAGCAAGATTTTTGCTTGACTCTACACTTACGGGACACAAAAACAGTTGTTTCTGCTTGTGTAATGTGTCATAGTAAAATGCTATAAAGATCCATCCTGGGACGCTTCATGTTAGCCAGACAGGAGGCCTAGCATATTTGATCTTCGTTGTACCTCATGTGGTTTGCCCTGTCATGTCAGATACTCCAAACAAAAAGCATAAAAAGCTTGTTGCAAGTACTGCAATTGAGGAGTTGTAAGCTGCCTGCAGTTGGAACACTAAGGTCCTGTTTATGAAACAATGAAAAAGGATGAAAATGGAAAGTTTTCATTGCGTTTTCGTCTTCCATTTACACGAGAACGGTGCCAGGAGTGCCTGAATCCACAAACTTTTGAAACCAGTGTCCAGAGTGAAGGTTTTGAAAATGTTTTCTGGTCTGTTTTCATGTACATGGGAATCAGCATTGCCAGGGAAAACAGTGCATACGGTGCTTGAGCAGTACTCTTTCACATCAAGGTTGTGCGTGTGTCTCAGGAACAACATCAACTGCTTCAACAGTCTATGGAGCAAAATGTGGGCTGCTTACTGTGCTTGGTGTGTTATCCAGACAGAAGTATTCAGAGTTATTGTCCAGAAAGAAACTCTTGCATCTTTGTGCGCCCACTTACCATTGTTATTTATGAAAAGTTTGTCTTCACCGGAAAGCATATGAATGTTCTAATGCCGCTGTTTCACTACAAACCTACATCGCCATTTACTGGCCTGGCATGCACACTGCAGGGTTTTCAGTCATTCTCATGTCTCAGTGTGAATGCGGAGGGCCTTTGAAAGCGCAAAGGAAAAACCTTTTTGTTTTTGTGCCATCGTCGTGTAAACAGGGCCTAAAACCAGTCTTATGCTTGATTCATTGAAGTTGTGAATGTTAGCATGGCCATTATGATATCACATGTTCAGACAGGCCCTTTTGTGGGAGTTCTGTTTGGTGGAAACTTACCTGGCTGTGCGCATCCCAGAATTGTTTGACTTTGAGTATCTACTGCTGTCATAAGTTCAAAATAGGCCATCATTTTCTTTTTTAACACTGTTATATTTAACCCATACTTGGTCATTTATCTCCACCACTATCCTGAATCTTTTTTCACTAACTTCTGTTGCACCATACAATAATCAAGAATTTTCTTAAAAGAAGAAAAATATTGGTCTGCGGCAAGGAGAGAGCAACAGGTATCATAACAACACTAAACATCTCTGCCACACGAGTCCCTGTCAGTTAGTGTCCGTTGCTTTCCGTGTGGAAAGCATTAATAAGCCTTTAGCCAGAGAAAACATGTTTCAAGCTTCTAAAACGAAATCCCTTCTTCCATAACGTGTCCAAGAGGGACTAAGGCATAAGTCTGAAAACAGAGAAATGTCAGAGAGAAATAGCAGAGGCTCCTTATCACATCTGTGGGTCTCTGCAAGCATTTAGCATCAAGCTAACATATAATGTATTCATAATATTTAGTAAGACAGCAACCATAAATATGGAGTGTCTGCTGGATATGGTGTATGTATCTGGTGCACAGCTGTGGGTGACTGCCATTCTCCGAGTACATTACAAGAGGGATTTTTTGCATATATATAATGTGACAGAATTGCAGCAGCAGATGAACCAACTTGTTAAAGTTACATTTGATATAACTGGATGTGCTTACTCATTCATGTCTCATTAAGTGACCTGACAAATGCTTGAAAATCCTGTCCTGCTTCAATTGTCTCAGCAGCTGTAGATTCCAGCTTAATCTAATGGCTCTAATTTTGTTGCGCAGATATTACATTACAACTAACTACTGCTTATTATAATCTCTTTAATGTTAAACGCTCCATTTCAGTCACCATGCACTCTGATAGAATGTTGCTGAACAGGAATACATGTTGAACGGCCAACTAATTTTTTTTGCAGAATTTGTGGGGCCACATAGACCCAACCACAGGACAAAATGCTCTAAAGGGCACGTGTCTCTAAGAAATAGATATGGCATAGCACAGTAGAAGTTAAAACCATGCTTGCACATCTCAGTGCTGCAGTTGCAGATTGGTCCTCTCTTACATGTGAAATTTCCCTCATATCAACGTGTATCCCAACTGAATATGGACAGTAAAATTGTTTTAAATTATTTCATTTTGATGCCGTTTTGTTTTTACTTAGTCGTGCTCTTGAGATGTTTGGGCCAGCATGTCATTCACAGGTTGAACCAGCTGGGTTTGACAGGAGCAGACCTCACTGAACAGCAGCAGCCCCCTTGTCGTCTCCGTATTCCTCCCCCTCCAGACTGCTCGGCTCCGGCTCAGACCTGGAGAGTCTGCTCCTGTGACACCCAAGACATAAGCAATGACACACACCTATGATCACCCCCCTCAAGAGTGCAGAGGGCTTTCAAAGTCAATTGATTTTGCAAACTTGAACTTGTGCCTCAAACAGTGTGCATTGTGTCCAGTCCTGGGAACTTTTTACGTGACTCTTGGCAGTCTGCGGAGACGCTGTTGGAGAAAATGCAGTGAAAAATCAGTCCAATAAACAGGACGCATTATTGGAAAATGTGTTGCTGTGGCAGTGGTTGTGGTGGTTGCTTAATTTAGCTTTATGAGTCAGAATCACAGAACAAGATGAAGATGAAAACCTGCAATGAAATGTTGACTTTACACTGACAGGGCCAACTTGTCTGCACACAAATATACAGTTTTGTTTGCTGTCTTATAAGCGTGTGTTTGTGTGAGGAGGAGAGCGTGGGTTATCGTGTTTACTACACTTATGTAAGGGGAAACCTTAGCCCATCACAACATCAAAGTATCAAGAAGTCTGCATGGAGACTGTGTGCTCCAGTAAACCTTGTGACCCCTGCATCATTTCCAGTCAGATCTGCAGTTTGTACTTTCCCAGCGATCATCAGCTCGCCAGCATTTTAACAGCAACAGCATGCAGTTAGTCAAAACTATAGATAGCACAGCAAGTGTTAAAAGTATCCCCCCCATAAACAGATGGAGACCATAGAGGCGCTTTCATTCGTATGTGGACTGGCTTATGTTTGACTGGTTAATTTCCAAATGCCTTTAAATCTGTTAAAACTGTCGAGTTGGTGTGTTTGGCAATAGAGTCACACCATGCATGTGCCAAGTGTTGTGTAAAGGGGGAAGGTATTTTTATCCAAGCAATAGCAACAGCAGTTGGGAAAACTTAAGAGATAAATAATAAACTTTTAATTAATGAATATCAAAATATAAGAATAACTTCCTGAGCAGCTTGAGATGCTCTGATACCATATTTTGATATCCAGCTATGACCCCAGTGCCTCGGCCTGAATACTGGCTGGTATCGAGTAGAACTCTAAAGCCCCGTTTTCACCAGGGGGTTCAGTTCGGTTCGTCTTGGTTCGGCTCACTTTTTGTGGCATTTCCATAGCCTAAAACCAGGACAGGACCCCTTACCAGCGAACTGTAACGCCCTACTTTTTGGGACCGTTCTGCTGGTATGCCAAACGTACCGATCCGACCCTAGAAGTTGGAGCTAGAAACACCGCAGTCCGTTGATTGGTCGAAGGAGACGTCACTTCCCGTGCTACAGCGGAACAATACATAACCCTGCCATGTTTCTCCACTCGTCTTCGTGAAGATAACTCTCGTGGCACACAGCCTTCTATGAAACAAAGCTTGGTTGCACTTCCTAACAAAAAGCCACATGCTGATCACAAAAAAGAAGAATTGGTGGATGTCTTCCATCGTTTCTCTTTGTTTACTGTGTTGCGTTTTCTCCTTCGTTGTATTTGATAGCCGAATACATTGTGTTGCACTGCTATGACGTCATGCTATTGGCATCCGGCTTATAAGCCGCCTAACAAGTAGGGTTAGGCTGGCTGTGGAAACGCAAACAGGATCAGGCTCTACCGATCTGACCTGAGCCAAACCGTGCCGGTCCATCCCACTTGGTGGAAACATGGCTTAACAGTGCGTTTCCACAAAGCAGGTCAACTTGTTATGGTATGCAGTTACAGGTGTTTTAGTCATCAAATAAGGAGAAAAGATACCAGAGTAAATGACCCATGCTTTCATACTTTTTTTACACCCTTCTAAAGGGGTGACCAACAAACCAAACCAACCCCAAAGGGAGGTGCTAAAGATGCTGCAGTCTGTTGATTATTTACAGAGATTGCCAATTCCCACACAACAACAGCTCAAATAAAAACACATACTACAACAAGTTATCATAGGCTGTTTATTGACTGATTTGTTCACTGCTGTAAATAATGTTTGAAACAAAGCTCCATAGAGTGCTGGAAATCCTCCATTGTTGCTCTTTGTTTACAGTGTTGCGCTCTATTTCAGAGCGCTGCTGTGTTGCGCTGCTGTGATGTCATGCAGTTACATAGCTGACGTGACCCTCTCCTTCTATCACACAACTTTGACTTCAAATGAAGGTTCAGCTGGTAGAGGAAACACAGACAGGATCAGGGTTTATGATTGAAGACCGGAAAGATTGAAGCGGAAATGCAGCTTAAAGCTCCACTCAAGTTTTTCTGTTTCTGTTTTCTGTTGTGGCCTGGTCCTGATAGGTTCTGAAAGAAAATCTGGATTTGATCCAGGTGTAATGTTAATGCTTTTGCAGGTTCATGATCATGCTCTTGGCCAGCAACAGGACACAGAGGGTTCTGTTGATGGGATGGAGGGCAAAGTTGTCCAGGGGCTGAACTTGTATTCAAGGAAAAGTCTGGGACCTTATTTTCCTTTTTACTTTGACCTGATCTGCAGTCACTGTTGCTGCTTCCTGTGAGAGCGACTGTCTGGAAAGATAAACTAGAAAAGCACACGGAGAGCGCAGACCTCCGCCAGCGCCACAGTCCTCACCCATATTGTGATTTTCGCCATAAATATTAGTCCTACCTTTTATTTCATCTAATATTTAGATTCCTTGACCATGAAAATGTACCATTGCAATTGGATTCATAATGATATCTAATTTAGTTCAGTAGTTATTCACGACAATCACATTTTCCGTCATGGCACTTTTACGCTGATCTGAATCACTCCCAAAATCTAATCATTTGTTCCTTTTCCCAATCTGGACATTTCCTGAAAATTGAATCGAAATCCGTCCATAGCTTTTTGAGTTATGTTGCTAACAGAGAAACAAACAAACAGATGGCGGCAATAACATACCCTCCTTGGCAAAGGTAATAAAGTACTTCCCTTTAGATTGACAGAAGACTGCTGATAGTTCCTGCCTAGTGCTGGATTGTTTGTAAATGGTCTTGTGTGTTGAGAATAGCTCACTGATAAACAGAACAGTGCGATGATTTCTCTTTGATCAAAAGCCGGGCTAAATCACCCACTGATCATCTGTATCCCCCCCTCTGTAATAAATACAACATATTTTTCAACAAATGAAACTTTGAAATGTCAATTACATTATCAAACGTTTGCACATGGACAAAAGCTCAATAACAAGCATCTTTAATAAAGCAAATAGAAATGGGCTCAAAAAGAGGACCCAGTCTTGGTGTTTATTTGGTGAGCTGTAGGTCATGTCAAGGCCCTGTGTCAGAGACAAACAACAACAGATATTGTTTTTGTCAAGTCAGTGTAACTGTTTGAAAGTCAACAAGATACCCTTGGCTGAACTGCATGAGCCAAGTGGAGACTTGTACCAATTCAAAATAAGTTAGGACACTCACACTGTTTAAAAGAAACTAGAACACATACATTGTATTAAGTATTTCATGCCTTTCTGCCTGGAGTGTCGTGGTTTGTTTTAAGGTGGTGAGTTGCCACCCCGAATCAAGGGTAAGGTATTTTTTGAGAGAACAGTAAAAAGGACAGGCTCTTAATGAGGTGTTTGAGTTACACTTAAAGTACCTATAAATATATAAACAAAATACTTCCCAGTAGCGGTGGACGATATGGCAAAAATATCGTATCACAATGTTTTAAAAATAAAGTCACCATCACGACTTTATCATGATTCTTTTTTACGTTGATTTTTCTAGACTGATTTGCATGTTTGACCATTTTTCCCCTATGTTTAACATATAAAACATGTAAAACCCTAAAAGAAAAAAAAATACAATTAAAGCCAAAGAAACTTTCTGAACAGATTTTAATTTAAATAGTGCAGTTTTTATAAAAATGTGCAATAAATGTAAACATAAAAGGTCATGAACAACAATATCAACATTATCTCGTAAAGTGCAACAATTCAAAACAAATGTTATCTAACTACAATGTCTATAACCTGAGTGAATAATACAGCTGCTTTAGAACAGATTTTTGTTCAGACATCTTCAAGCTTTTATCTCCTTTTCTCTTTCCGCCATGGCTTCACGCTACATAACCTAACAGGAGATCCCACCATGCACTGCGCGTAATGTGCTATGATTGGCTCGTCGGGTGTGCGTCAAAGTCTCTGCGCCCACACAGACCATCTGACGATCTTTCTGCTTTGAGATCATCCCCACGTTATAATCCTTAACGATTTAATATCGTCATATCGCACACCCCTACTTCCCAGTGTTCTCTATTCTCTGTCCTCAAACTCCACTATTACAAATCTTTTTCAAACTAGCTTCATTTAAGATACCTACCCCCAGTCACTTTCTATTGTTGCTCAAAATGTGCATGCAGACCAGGCTTACTCTTTACAACAGCTTTTCTCCCTAAACGGTCATAATTCTGTTGAGATAAACAGCCCTGTACTTCTAAGAAAATAAACCCCATTAGAGAGATGGAGCTCCATTTAAGCATAAAATGGGGCCTGAAAGTTGCTCAAACCAATTTAAGCACAAATTGTTTGCCTGTAAAACAAGCCTGATAGTAAAACGTGCTGACCTGTAAGCAACTCTGGCCTATGTGTAAGTACTTTGTAAAAGCAGGGGAAATTATGACACAGTCTCTAAGGTGGTAGATTCATAACCATATCCTATAGCATTACGTCTTACACATTTGAATCAACTCAGTATCCAACCTGATTTGATTTGCTCCACAGTTCAATCATTGCCTACACCAAGTAGGCCGTGATGTACTTATCAATACTGGTATGTAGAAATATTTATCTAAAAAACATCCAAAACATAATAACATCACTGCCTTACATTAATTCACCAAAGTACAGATGAATAAATTAAACCTTTGCTTCTGATGTAGAAGTCAAGATGCATAAAAAGAAAAGGTGGAGACATAAACTCCTCATTTTTCTGACTGGACTTGAACAGGAGTGCACAACATGCAGTTGTGTCTTGTTTATGCATTCTTGTATGCTATTTAGCTAGCCGACTAACTTCTATCCTGTTGGTCTCAACACAAACTTCAACACTGATTTCAACACTGAATTAATATTATAAACTAAACGGATGGAAGACAAAGTTTTGCCTTGTCTGCCTCAGTGCATTTGTGTGGGTGACAGAACAGGGGAGGCGGTAACAGCATCAGGCATGAGGGTGAGTGGGTGGATTCAGTTTTTACCCCTTTTTTTCCCCTTTCCCCTCTTAGAGACTCACAAAACAGGCTGTAACTTAAATGCCTACACAAATAGATTTTCTAGAGGATTAAAGGGTAGAAAAAGATTGTTGTTTGTTCATTATTAATCAACTTTCTTTTGATTGGAAGGAGACTGTTCACAGGTTAAGATTATTATTCCCCTGAAAAGTGGTAATGATATGGGATACATGAATTGGTGTATTTGCAGAAATGCATTATTTGCATATTTCTAGCTACAGCTACTGTAAAATGCAGCAATGAGTATGCAGTGACTTCAGAGATGTGTCATTGAACTGTAATTCATGTTGAGAGGAATAAACAGAGTAGTGTGTGAGGGAGAGCTAAACATTAAATTTATCGCATTATATTGAATGTTTAGTAAATTCAATATGGAAATAGGTTTCCCGGGGTACTTTTGGTAATAATAGAAGGTACTTTGTTAATTAGTGTGATTGTGAGTAGTACAATCCTAATAACAGTTAATAAAATTAAGTACCTATGTACGCAAAATTACTAAAAAAGAAAAGAAAATGTTAAACTGGATCATCTCCCAGCACCAACAGGCATCATCCTCAGCAGTGCTCTGGCAGCACAATCCTAAGCAAAGGCATTTCCAACATTGTTGGGTGAGTTAACGCCAGTAAGGAGAAAACCACCCTATCTCACACTGTTAACAAATCCTAGACAACACTCCTGAATGCACATCTGGATTGAAATTAACAACAAAATCTAACCCCTTCTCTTTATGCCATGACTTACATCCCCATGAAAATGTCAACCAAATCTTTTGAGAACTTTTGAGTTATTGGGAAAAATGTGCTAAACTGACCTGTCCTACAATGTGAAGAAGTCCTTATGAAAATTCCTGGATCTGCACCTGGATTCAGACCACCACCAAAATGTCAAGGTTGGCCTGTGGCCCAATTCTGACCTTTAATGAAAATGTAATCAGATTCCATTCTTAACTTTTTGGGTTATCCTACTTACAGACAAGTTAACAAACTAACAAATGCATTGTTATAAACTTGTGGGAGTTTAAATTTTTAGCATAATAATATAAATGACTATTTTTAACCAGGTGACGCTAGCATGGATCATAAAATCTGGTAACAATTATGTAGCCGCATGTTAACACATCTACAAACAGGGGTTCAAACAGCTATAGGGTTTGTTTAATGTAAAGTTGGTCATGTTCAAGGAAGTGCTAAATGCTAACTCACTTTTGTTTTTTTATCTAAGTCCTGCACCACTCTATTGACAGGAAGAGAAGTCACAATGCCCAGGTTTCGTCTTGTGCATAGAATTACTTTAAGATAAAATGTCTGTATGATGCCTAGGAGACAGAAGAACCTCATTAAAGGGTCTGTAAAACATGATGAAGCGTAGACTGACCTCTTTAAGGAGAAACAGTGAAGATCAGCAGACAGAAAAACACCTGAGTTATAGCTGTTATCAACTACTTTATATTTATTTATTGCTGTCCATAAGTTAATGACAACATTGAAGTCCATAAAGCTCCTTTAAAATAAACACTTGTTCCTGGCGTTGGCACTTGGACATCACACATCTCTGTATGACTGACATAAGGTAGCTCACAGTGACTGATGGTCCATATGTCTCTACTTGCTCGACTAATGCACTAAATGAGCCGACAGCTTGATGGACTGCAAATGAAGGTGATGCCTCCCAGAATCTGTCAATCAGCTTGATACATATTGAGGTCAAAACCCACCCCCCATTTACCCTACACTGCTCTACATAATATCTACACCCAGCTCAGGTGAACTAATGCATGGCAGTTATTATGAATGCATGGATCTGCACTCAGTCATCAGCAAAGCCCCAGACCCTTTTTTAAGCCTTCTGTTCTAAGTGTATCTCTGCAGCCACAAGGTCTATTTGAATAACTTTGCTGTCATAATAAAAGTAAAGCTTGAGAAAGTTGTCCAGATGGGTAATTATCAGTATATGTGTTACTGGGACAGAGTAAATGAAGACAGAAGTCAGAATAATTTGAAAATTTCATCCTCGCCTAAATAAAGGCATTTTTTTATTGTGAGTGTCTCTTGGAAATGATGCTGGAGTGGCTGTAAAACTCTAAAAACAAATAATAATAAAAGATTTTTGCATTATTTCTGCATATGATTATTATCATAAAATAATAAATTAGAGAGGTTTTATAACAATATTGTCAGGTGAGGATTTTGAAAACAGTGCTTATTGAGCCAAAGGTCATATATATTTGTATTTTGTCATATAAAAGCCAAATTTAATAAAT
The DNA here is from genome assembly GCA_036419115.1 of Scarus forsteni. Classification (NCBI taxonomy): domain Eukaryota; kingdom Metazoa; phylum Chordata; class Actinopteri; order Labriformes; family Labridae; genus Scarus; species Scarus forsteni. The sequence continues at coordinate 4,063,796 of JAZDUH010000105.1, forward strand.
AAAGCATTTACAAAGTATATGCAGTGCTTCTTCCGTGTTATAAACTCTTTTGGATTGTTGTCCTGACATTTTTTACTTCAAACTGCCCATTTTTTTCTATCTAAAATATGAATGGGAGGACACATTTTTGGACTGTTTTTTATTTTTGGACTGTTTTGGTCGTATAACAACATACAGTATTTGGTGTCTATGGAAAGGTTTCGGTCTCAGTTTTCGCAGATGTCTTACTTGTGTGTGCAGCTTGCTGTAGGGCGAAAATGTCGAGTACAATGCCAGGTTTCACCAGGTGGCGCTCTACAGATTATGATTTTTCTTTAAATTTTTATGGCTTGGGGTTTTGATTGTGTTTTTTGTCTGAATACGTAATGGCTTTTATTTGTGTGGCTGAGTTTTTCAGTTTAATTTGATGTACAGCATGGCTATATTCCTACATGAATAGTTCACTTTCTCTTGCGTTTTTGTTGGAGAGTGTGCAAGCATTCCTGAAATTGGGTACCTTGGGGCAGCAGAGGTTGAACAGCCTTTAGATTTACATATTTCTTATGTCCATAACTGCGACAATAATAGACTTTTATTTCTTGAAATGCCCTGAAGTTGGTCAAGATCTCTCTTAACGCTTGTCCATTTTACTTCTGTGTGGTTTGCACCAACACTTTCAGACCACAACTGAAGACTTCTTGGTATTGAGAGAGGGCATGCTGGTTTGGAAGCAGGTTCATTTAACTGTGGTTAAGTTTCTGTGAGGAACACACAGCTGTAAACTCAGGATTGAGTTGTGTTGTGCTGTTGTTTAAATGGTCTGTTAGCTGTCAGTCAAGGCCTGTGGTCACTGTCTGCTTTGCTGTTTTAATGACTCACTTTAATGAGGATAAGGGGTTGTTCTGTTTTAATTATGTCTACTAAAAACAGCAATGAAAGGGAATATTGGTCATAAACTCACTGGGAGGTCTTACAACAGAGACATAAATGTAATTGGATTATCATAATAATTTCTTTGTGTGTGTGTGAGAGAGAGAGAGAGAGTTGTCTTTGGGGCTGCTATACTGACTTTTTTGTCACCACCACATGTGGGTTTCTTCCAACCACTTTTCCATTTAATCAGACCTCTAGCCTTAGATTAAAATAATGCCTGAGTATTAAAAAACATTTTTAACAGAATAGGAATTTTGAGGAAAATTACAGAGTAAAAGTTCTTTGAAGTCTTAGTTTGTCTAATTTACCTTTGCCAGGGAGATTATGTTTTTGCTGGTGTATGTTGTTTTGTTTGTTAGCAATATTACGCACAAACTACGGGACAGATTTTGCTGGAAATTTCAAGAGATTAACGTAAAGGCTGAAATTAAAGGCAGTTGGATTTTGGTGGTGATCCAGATAACTGCCATTAGTGAACAGTTGTTCTCGCTCAATAACTGTCGAACCAATAATGATAGCAACGTGATTCTGAGTGCTAGATTTTTCTGGCTTTCACTCATTTTACTGTTACGTTGACTGTTAATTCTCCCAGGCTAAGAGATGAAGACAAACTTTAATTGACAAGCTGTTGATTGAGACCCCTTAAAAATTCAAGTGTGACAAACTCAATGCTTGGTGGAGTGACTCATCACACACGTTGTATCATTCTGTCATGGTGTGTGACTTTTATGCTGGTCTGCAGTGCCTGATGACTCAGGTGAGCTGCTTTATAAAGTTTGCAGCAGATTTGCTGCATTAACTGCATCTTTTTCCAGCCCAGTGTTGAAGACAGGTTTGTTGTCCTCAGTATTTCCATGGTTGTTTTGCTTTGTCTAGACTACTCACTTTGTCTTCATTGGATACCCTGAAGAAAACTGCGGTCCCCCCCCCCCCCCAATAGTCATGGAGCTAAAGTAGCATAGCCTGTCAATGGCGAGAGAGCAAGAGACAGAAGAGCAGAGGAGACTAGGGCTGGGCGATGTAACCTAATCTTAATATCACGATTAATTGAAGCTCATACCTCATACCTTATGATTAATGAACTATTATTATTATTTTATACTATGCTGGAACAACTTGGTGGTGTCACCGATGGTCGACAAAGTGGTCTTCCTGCAGTGTTTACGTTCAACTTTTTTCTGCTCAATGTCCTCTGCACAGAATCCAAAATGTGCCCAAACAACTGAGACAACTTTTTTCTTGGTTACAAGGTTCTCTGATAGATTGGAGCTTGTGTCCTCCATGTTGGCGGCGTATCCTTCGCCCTTGGTGAAAGTGAACATAGACTGTATGGAGGGGGTGCGTTCAGGTGACTTAAACAGGGAATATAATCAATTATTTTTCGATTAATTTCCCTGCCCTAGAGGAGACACAAAATACCAAATGAGAAATCCTTTACTTTATCAGAGAAAGCAAGGATGGACAAAGTCATATAATAAAAAGCACCAATTGTCCAAGGTTTTGGTAAAGCTGGTTAAATCAGGGTAGCTGAAGGACATCTGAAAGTGGGAAATCCGACCAAAGGGGTTGTTCCCACAGGCATTATCTAATTTGCTATTCGGGCTATCCCAGATCAACTGGAAAGCACCTCAATTAAATGTCACTCTCTGTACTGGGGTTGCCGTAAAGTCATCTGATCATTCAGCTGCGTCCGTTTTAAAAGTCCTGGTTTGTAACCATTCCTGGGAAAAAAACAATTGCTAAAGAAAATACCTTCTTCTGTCTCTTACGTCAAATAGATATCTCAAAGAAGAAATGTATTGTTTCTAGGGCCCGACCGATATATCGGCCGGACGATTAAATCGGCCGATTACAGTCCTTTTTAAAGTATTCAACATCGGCCAGAGTTTTGCCGATGTAAAGTTGTTATATTCTTAATTTCTCATAAAACAGCAAATGCTGTTTGGTGTCCTAGCCATGCAGAATGATGACAGTGTGAAAGGTGGCGGCACGCATTCTCGTCTCTGGTGATGCTGTGTGTTTGGATGACACGCCTACACTCACAGTTGTTCTTTCGCCAATCTGTTGTTCTCAATACTGACGATATGGACCTTCTGATGGCCGGAAATCAGTTTATTTGTGACTGTTCTAATGTGATTATGACGAAAACCTGGCTTCACCCGCTTGTTCCCGAACTTGGCAGCTAGGCTAACTAGCTAGCGAGCTAACTATGCTAGTGTTAGCATAGCTCCTCTGAGCTCTACGACGTCATCAGCAGACTCTTCAGGTGAGACTTCATCATAACTGGGGACTTTAATCAGCATGCAATCAGCATCAGTATTGTTAAAATATAAAATGTTCTGCCTGTAATTCATATATTCATCGTTGTATTTTGGGACAACTTTTTTTTTAAATTCATTTAGTATATGTCTTTTAAATTAATCAGTTGATTAATCAGTAATCTTTTTTTTTTTCTGCCACATGTCAGTATTGGCATCGGCCTCAAATAATCCATATCGGTCAGTCCCTAAGTGTTTCTGCAGTGTTAATTATGTCATCTACCCTATGGCAGAAGTTTCAAAGCACACAGCTCAAGGAAAAAAAAAACTATATTTGGATAAGCATGTTTGGTCTATTAGCTTATAAAAACCTTTAGTATAAATTTCAGACTGTTTCAGTCACCAGCTGGAAACTCCCCACAGAAGCTTTAATGTCTTGTTCAGATAAACAGTAGCAACATGCTTTCCAGTTCAGACTTCTTTTAGTCTTCTGGAGTTTTGGCAAGGAGGAGAATCTTTCCCCCTAGTGGCCAATCTTGAAAATTAACTCAGTGACACAGCTCTTTACTCCAAGTGCTAACACCAGTGCCCAGCTGTTTATAGCTTCACACAGATCCAGAGGGTTCTCTTGGATTACAAATCCCTCTCTAGTCTCCCCGCATGAACATCGGACCTCCCGGCAACAAAAAACCTTTGGTCTGGCCGTCTGAGCTGGTGTCATTGAGACGTGCCCGCTGCTTCCGGTCCCTCTTATTTGTCTCAGATGTTACACTGACCCGTCATTACTGCTGTGTCAAGGAGAAGAAAGCAACCAATCACATCTGTTCCGGCGGGACAAGCGAAAACCAATCGGGTCTGGAATCCCCATGGTAACTTCTGCAGGCACGACCAATCAGAGCAGAGAGGGGCACTTAGCTTTGAGGATTTAATGGCCTGTTTCTGTTGTCGTTAATAAAAGCACATAACCTCTGCCATGGAAGCTGTTATCATTAAGGTGGACAGCACAGTGTCACTCTGTAAGACACCCTCGATCGCATTCAGATGAGCGCACTGCAAGGACGCATGAGTGACATTTGTGTTAATTTCCTGTCTGTGCACTATAAAGGCCAGTAGTACTCAAATTTCTCGTCCACAGAGCAGTAGAAACAGCTTTCACCCCTAAGACTCGCCTCTGTTCCTCCAGCCAATCACCGCTGCTTCCATTTAAGCGCAGACCCTACCATTAGCTCAAAGTAGGTCACTTCAGGCCAGGAGGGAGCCAGACTCAAGTTTGCATGGTCACCAGCCCCCTTTTTTTAGTTTGGCCTGCCTCTACTAAGCTATGCTCTCTGCTCTACATTGTGCTGCGCTGTACTTTGCTCCCAGCCTTATGTAACGGCTGAGCGCTGTGTGTCACAGCCGTTTCCATGGCAAGAGTGGCCGAGAGTGTCTCACAGCAAATCATGCAGAGATCTTGTGCACCATGCATGTAAAAACCTTTCTTTTTCTGTCATTTTGTTCTTCTCCTTTCCACTTTTTTTATGATTTCATAGGAGAAATCATTTCCATGCATGTATTTTTTTAATTTCCCAATTTTCCTTTGCAAGTGTGCCGTTTTCTATGCAGCAGATATTGAAATCTGAGTCCATTAGCCACCCATCACATTTTGTTGCGGATGATGGTGCTAATTAATAAGACATTACGTCCATCAAAAATTGATTGTTTTTCATTTAATGGCATGAAGTTGAGCTTGTGCTGACTTGCAGGGTAAGACGAGGAGATGAATGTGAGATATGTCAGAGTATTTGCACAGCATATGCAAGTTTTCAAAGTCTCCGATAGCTCCAGACTTGAAATGACTCTGTGTTGAGTTTTAGATGAAGGGCACAACAGATTTGTAACCCAATGGCCTGGAAACCTGAAATAGAAGCGTGCAGGTCGTCCTCAGCCAGGTTGTCACTTAGGATAAAAAGTACAGTTGCAGTTAACAGCAGAAATAGGAGAGAAAAATACAATATAGTAAGATTGGCTCCAGTTTGATGAGGGGTGAATGTGATTAGCTAGTAGGGCTGAACGATATGGCCAAAATTTCATATCTCAATATTCATGGCAGATATCTCGATATCGTTATCATACAATATGACCACTAGGGCTGCCACAAACGACTATTTTTGTGATTAGTCGACTTGTCACATCATGCATGAACTGCAGTGTACCTCAACAGCATACAGCTGGTGGCCCAAATTGCTTATAATGAGCATCTGCACAGTTGTGCATGCGCCACATGAGTGAGTGTGTTTGGGGGTGTTCTGGGTTGATTCCTGCAGGCGTGATAACCAGGAAACGGAGATGAGGAAGGACAAACTACTTACAACTCTCATGTCTTGCCTTGTAGTGGGCAGCTGGTTGATAATCATGTGGGATTCACACAAGTAGAAGAGCAAGCCCAAAGTCACTTTTTATGAATGGACTTGGCAACACAATAACTATTGTCTCTGTCGCTCCCTCACGCTTTCTGCTTTCTACGCAGCTGTAGTAATTACATTTGTTCTAGTAGATGCACAATAATAAAACACTGAAATCAGGCACATTGTAGGGGACAGCTTTAACTGGGGACAGGTCATTCAAAAAGGGAACTGTCCTCGGAAATCAGGGACACCTGGTCACTGTACTGTTGACGCTAATGTTAGCAGATAACTAGCCAATAAGCTTATTGAGACGACTGTCCCTCTTGGTCAGAAATTGAATCGGCCAAGACTTGCTTCCCTTTCAGATGCTGGACAGCGATGATACTGTGGACTGACTCTTCCAGTGACGTCACGGCTGACCCAGAGTACCACTATTGTGCATGTGCGTCAAGTGATGCGTTCAAGGGCAATCTTAACATGAATTTTATTGTGACTTCCAGAGCTGTACATGCACGGCGAACGCAGGGGAAATCTATATCATTTTTATCGTTGCTTTTGCGATATCAATATCTTGAATGTTCATATCTCGATACAGATACGATGACGATATATCTTTCATCCCTATTAGCTAGCAACAAGATTAAAGTTTAAGTTTTGGTTTGTCTGCATTAAAATCACTCGCTGATTTGTCCAATCCTAAATATTCTTTATTTAGTCAGACCTCTACACGGGTCAAAGGCTATGTCTTAAGCATACTGCAAACTGTAGCTACACTTAGTGACTGTTACCATGATGCCATTATGCTCTACTACCCGGATGTAAAAATAAGAACATTGAATAGGTGGTGTCAATAACACTGCTAAGGAAAAGTGTGGTTTTAAAGAAATATGATCTGGAAAAAGTCCATACAGCTGTATACAGGTAGTGCTGGGTTAAACTAGAGAGCTAATCATTCAACTGCAACAACGAGGAACAACATTCTGCTCAGGCATGCGGATGTTAACCTGCCAGGGAGATCCAATGCCGGAGGTGCTAGCATTGCCAATGTTATCAGCGAACTAAATTCACTTCCTGTTGCTTTGTCGTGTTGCTTAAACCCATTCAGACCTAAGGGAACATTTGTGTTTTTCACCTTTCAGACCTGATGAAGCGTCGACTCCATGCAGAGAATGATATTGTTGAGTTTCACTTAAAGGGGACATATCATGCTTGTTTCTTCTTTTCACTATGCCAGACTAGGATGCCTGTAAAGCATTTCTGCCCTCAGTACAAGTCATTTAGTTCCTTCATTGCCCCACAATAGCGTTCTCAAAATCCTCATTTTAGGCCATTATGAAGCCCACGTTGAAACACTCGGTCTCAAGGCTGACCTAAAGTTACCTCGCAACGTCACAGCCCTCTGTGCTCTGATTGGTCAGTTCTATCAGAGCTGCCGAGAGGGTTGAGCCAGCCTGTCCTTCTTCTTCTACTGTATTTTCCGGGAGGCTCAAAGCAGTGACCGCGTATTGAGTCCCCCTACAGGCCAGATTGAGATTGGTAATGAGTGAATGTGAGCTAGGGAGCTTTATACGGCTGCTGGTGGATGTGTTCCTCGGTGAGGGTTTGGGGCTGACGGACATTACAGAGGAGGAAGTGTTTTATCAGATTACTCCAATAAAAAGAAAGGTACCTCGTGTCATCACGACGTTTGAAATCTCGCGGACATCTCGCAGTGACCTATTTTCAGAGGCATCAAATCTCGTTCTAGGATATCAGAAAAAATACAATATCTCATTTTTCGAAAATTAAGGGGGTGTAAGGTCTTGTTTTCAAATTTATTATATTATATGTAAGTATTAAGTCATGCATCAGCATGATATGTCTCCTTTAAGTGAGTTAGCACTTAGCATGTTTCGATTCCCAAGGCCAAACTTGGAGAGAGTCTAGTGTAACCTTTTTGGATAAATACCTAAAATGGGGTTTTGGATGAAAACATGCACACAAAATAAAAAGTTTATTATGAAATAATGAATACTGTTGATATCGGCCTGTGTTTGTATATTAAAGCATTATAATGTAATGCAACAGCTAAAAACGGCTAATAAGGACTACTAAAATGTACAAGAAATGTACTGCATGCATTTCTGATACTTAATTAGAAAAACAATCATTTATACACTATAGCCTCAGCCATGAAGACCACCTGGATCAGATCATGAAGAGCTTATTCTTAAAGGAGAGGTGACTGCGTGACATATGTTGGAAATATTGTCACTGCTTCTATGTCAATCTGCCACATTGTAGCACCAAAGGAGCTCAAGAACATTTTACTTTTACTCGTCCATGACATTTGAGCTAATAAAATAATAAAAGTAGGGTTAGTTTATCATAATAATCACTAAGACCCATTCCTCTGCATAGGAATGGGCAACATGGAAAAATAATTGTATCACAATCTCAATTTTATCACTACTGTTTAAGTAATAAAAAAGATCACAATCTTACAAATTACTTCCCACAACCAGACTTACATCCATTCATTTTTTTTAATTGCACAGACTCTGAATTTCAAGTGCAAGTGATGGGCTGTTTCTCTCACACTTTTACTTGCCTTTTCCAATAACAGATTAGTCAATGCATGGGCGATTTAATGATATGCTGTTTTACTGTGGGACTTAATTGGGTAATGGCTGTGGAGATGGTTGCCATAAAAAAAGAATAAAACTACTATTCCCTTGCTTCCTGAACAATTTTGTTGAACAATTTGGACATTTTTGCTTAGTTTATATTGTGATTAAGTTGTGTGTTCCCTTTGTGCTTTTGAAATCTGTTTCAGTGATAATTACATGTATTTTAACTAAATGATAAATATATTCATCTGAACACATGTATACTTGAGCATATGTGGTGTTTCTGCACTACTTTAACCTTACAGAGTTCAGCAGTTGTAACGTTGTACTGAGACCAAACAGCATATTTTAATGGTCTTGTTCCAATATCATTACTATATACCATTTTTCATTGAGGGATCAGGACTTGGTGGCAGATGGAGAGGTGACAGCAACTCACTCTCTTACACACACACACACACACACACACACACACACAAACATTCCTGTCTGCTGCAATCTGAACAAGGAGACACAGAGCCTCAGAAAGTCACTTCAAGCTATACGCATGGAAATTAAGGCGTGGAAATTACATTTCGACTGTTTGTATCTCACTGACATCATGGCTTCCGTCCGCAACAAAAGCTTTCTCTGATTTAAAAAGTTTCACCCGCTATCACAGGAGATCCTAAATCCTTAAAGATGGAGAGCTCTTGTTAATTTTTTTGTCAAAGAGAGGTAGGATAATATTCTCTGTAACTAAACAACAGGATTACCTCTGCCTCTGTTGATGGTGCTGCTCTCTTGTCTGTTTAGGGTGCTGTCTGTTTCTTTTTTTCTATTGTGCTGCCGTCACCCATTCAAACTTTTTTTGTGTAGATTGTGTAAATAAACGATTTAGCCTCCTCTAGGTCTTTAAAATTCTAAAGCAGTTCCATAAAACCGTGTTGCAGCTCTTTCTGAGGTCTTAATCTTAAGTTTTTGTTTCATTTTTTTTCTGGAAAGTCCCTCTCCACTGTGAGAAAAGAGGGGGAGCGTAGCGCTACAGCAGATAGAACGAGCCCCATCGTGGATTCTGTGATCCCTCTGCTTTGGCAGATCACTGATACATTCTAGTTCTTCTTGATCTAATATTGACACACTGCATGCAAAAATAAAAACATGTCATCCCAGCACCACTCAGTAGTTGAGGTCAAAGGTTAGACTGGGTGAAACACAAAGACAGTTCGTCCATAACGGAACGTTTGATTAAGTATTTGAGGCTTTAGCTTCGTCGGCCACCACAGGCTTCAAGTATGAAGAGCAGGAACTAAAATTTAAAAATACCGGGTGACCAGAATAAAAAAGTGTAATTGTGTAATGTAAATTCATATATATTAAAATGTAATCGCACTTTATGTGTTTATTTTATTGACAGTATACAGTCTTTAGCAGATTTATTAGACCAGCTGTCTTCAACAACAACAACAAAAAATGTCCTAAAGAAATCTTTCAAAAGCATGTTGAATTAATGAAGCCTGAAAATAGCGAAAAATGTTACTGGACATTCATTTTGACATGGAATGGGGAATTCCATGTTGATTGGCCCTTTTATACCCAAATTTGAGCTTTCTCACTGGCCCAACATTCCACCACTAAACTATTTTTATGTTCAGAAATGCAAGTGAATAATTATGATTTGACATCTTAGTAAAGGATTTATAATGTGCTTGACTATTTTTCTAACTTGGTAAAACAGTGAATTTGAAAATGAATCATGATTTCAGTTAAAGAGCTTCTACATACTGGTTGGGCTGGGCAATATATCCATTGAATCCATTAATTTGAGATATTTTCTGCAGAAGAATAAAAAATAAAAAAATCAAGGTTCTTTTCATTCACTTACTTAAATTGAAAATTGTAGCAAAGTTTGAGAAAATATAACTAATGAAATTGAACAGTTTTCATGATGGTAGCCCTCAGTTTTTGCACAGCACTTTTATAGGCTGGTATTCATTTTTTTTAAATTAGATTAAATATTGATCAGAGAGTAACATTTTAACACGTTGTGAAAATCCCTCAGCTTTCAGTGTTTGTGCAGACAAACCTGCCTGCGTTAGAACTACATAATCAACATTTTTTACACACACTTTAATTTTAAGAGGGAAATTCTGATTGGTTAAGGAATATATTTTGACAACATTAAGGCAGAACTTGATTCATGTCATTTTTGTGTTTTTTTTTTTTTTTTTTCATAAATCGAGTTTTGTGGGGGAAAAAATCCACTATATTATTTTTTAAGGCCATATTGCCCAGCCCTATTCTGGTGTATTGAAAATAGTAGAAGTATAAACAATGATGAAGTTATTCATGTTGTTAATTTAGGGCAGCTGTGGCATAAACCTTTCACTGGGTGGTTGTCTAATACATGAGTAAGACACTGTACATTGCACAAGAAAAAAAATAACCATGCCTTTTTTTTCTCATATCTTTCTGCCCTAATTGGATCCTATAGGAAGTCAAAAGGTAGTCAGGTGTCTTCACCTTGTAAGCTATACTGTGCATTTGATTGACAAGACATAGGAGCGTCAAAGCCTGATTTCTCTTTCCAGATGCTTTGGGATGTGCTCTCATTAGCTCTACTGCTAATGTCATTGTCTTTGAGTCTTTGAAAAGCGCTGTCTAAATAAAATGTATTATTATTATGATTGTTTCCCCCACTCCTGGTTGCAGCATGTTTTGATTTGGGGACATCGTTTGCTTTATTTTTATTAAAAAGAGACAAGAGAGACTTCCTGAAGACACTGACTAACCACTTCAGGTAGAGCATTCTCAGTCGCTCTCAGTAAACATGGACACATGTTGTGATCATAAAACCCTCTCCCTTCTCTCTCTGAGCTGGCGTCGCTCTCCATCGTGTAACGAATGTTTTTTCCTCGGTACACGGTTGAGCGCTCAGTCTGGTGCTGTGGGCAAAGCGCCGTGTTCTCATTTCAGCCTCTCTGGGGAGAGCCGCACCATCAGAGAGAAATGATTGAATCTTCTCCTCCGCTCCATTTTCACTCATTTCTCCTGGAGTGGATCAACCTGTGCCCCCAGCGCTTGATTATCTGTGTGTGTGTGGATGTGTGTGTTCTATGCAGATGCCCATGTTGGCATGCTTGAGCATCTTTATAATATACGTGCTTCCATGGTACACAAGCACAAACAGGGTTTACATGGTATAATCCTGCTGTTTGTGTTCACAGTTGTTAAATCAAGAGTCAAATATTTATGATTTCACAGTCGTTAAAGTCTGTTTCTCTCTCTCTCTGTTTATTTCTAGACGCTGATATGCATTGAAGATGAGTGGAGTTGGTGAAAACTCATCTGACCCTACGAGGGCAGATTCGCGAAAACGCAAAGAATGTTCAACAGAACTTCTTGGACCTAGGTAAGACTTTTACTTCTGAACTAAACAAGTCTTTCTAAATAAAAAGCACACCACATTGCAAAACACACTCTTTGCTCTCATGTATTGCACTACTTAGATGTATGGGGAACTTTGAGTGCTTTGACACCGTACAGACTTTGCTTGGTCTGGACCGAACAATTTCTGGTTCACTATTTTGGAAATTTAATTAAACTGAACTGGTGTTTAAGCTCACACAAGCTCTGATGTCTAAAAACAGGGATCCTATGGCCTTTTTCCACTAGCACGCCTTGGCCCTACTCGATTTGCACCGTGTTTCCACTAGCCTGATACCTCCTGAAACAAGCTAGTTTTAGTACGAGGGCTGGGTACCGACTCAGATTTTGTGGATCGATTCGATTCAATATTACCGGTCTCAAATCGATTCGATTCACGATACAATAAGATATTTATTCAGTCTGGGATATCTCAGTTAAAATAATACTGTAAACTTAAAGTGATTGGTGCATTATTAAAGTTGTTTTTACATTAAGAAATGAACCCAAAGCAGTTACATTAATCTTATACTAATTGTATACATTAATGCGTATTCTGCAAGTTACTTGTTTTCTGTCCGACTCCTCTTTTCCTTTGTGCTTGTAAAATCCGAAATACGTCCATATGTCAGCCTTTAAACTCGCTGGTGGTGCCCATATAGTGCTATTTGCTTCTGCCGTGTTTGTTTGATTACCTGCAGTAATATCTCACGAGATTTTGTTCAGTGCAAGGCAGGTCTAAATGCTGATTACGCAACACTAGCCGGGTTGATACCACAGGATGCCTCTCTGCATGTCCAATAAAGAAAAAACTACCCAAGTTAAAAGATCGATCTTTGGATTTTATGAATTGATTATGAACCATTGAAAGGGAAATCGATTAAAATCGATTAAATTGATTTTTTTAAACTCAGCCCTATTTAGTACCTACTCCACTCTGGTTCTAAGCGGGCTGAGTCGATACTAAAAGATGACATCACCAACTGCCGGCCACTGATTGTTCAGACAATGTCATGATCGATGAGTCATGAGCACGACGACCTAGTATGCTAGCACTAGCTATCGTTAGCTTACTCTCATACGTCTTTTCATTGCAGCTCGATTGCTCTCGTCCTCGGCTTCCTTCTGTTGTGTATCTTCCAAAACTCTCATGTGCTTCTCAAGGGGTATTTCTTCTTGCCACCTGCAGCCTTCTTACGCTTTCCTTTTTTGCTCGGTTTGTGACAAAAAGCCGCAGATTGTTGCGTCGCGCTCAAAATTACTTAACAGAATTAACACTGGCAGGGTGCAGCTAAGATTAGCATTGCTAGTACCACCAGCCCTGTGAAACACCAGTCCTTTGCAGCCTAAAAGCAGCTTTATCTGTATTTTTTGTCTCAGAGTGCTTCCTTTCAGCTTCAAGCTTAACATTTTATCCCCATTTTTATAGCCCCATATATTGGTGGGAGGCTAGGCTACTCAATATTTGACAGGCTATGGTTCTTGGTGACCTGGTGCAGAGTGAAAGCAAACCAAACCCACTGACAAATGAGCAATGTTGCAACTTCAACCCCGAACCATAACAAGTTGGACCACATTGGACCAGCAATTTAAGAAAATCATTGTCTTCTGTTCTTCTAAAAAGTGTGAAAATCCCATCTCTGTAGATTCAGGTCAGGACTGTAGAATCAAGAGTGTTTCTTTTGTTGTTGTTTTAGTCTGGTAGTTTGTATGTTGTGCAGGTAGTACTTTCCCCGAGAGGTTCTGTTATTCTGTAAAGCAAAACAGGTCTGGTCAGAGCAAAAGTCGCTAACCATAATCCACCCTTAACACAACACAGGAGCTCTGATACACAAACCACAGTAACAGCTGCTTCAACTTTTCTCGCCTCTCTCGCTGAAGTACCAACGGCATCTAACAGAAGGAAAGTTTTTGTTGTTACTAACTTCTAATCACTGGTCAGACAAGGAAGCAGGGCAGGACAATATGGACCAACATAAAATCTTAATATGTTTGAGGAATTGGGGTACTCTATATGTATTTTGATATATTTGTTGTTTAAGAATTACTAAATGAATTTTTGGTCACATCACTGTGAGCCACATGCCAAATGACAGTTTTAATAACAGCTAGCTGCGTAATGTGAACATGTGCTTGAAAAATGACATAAAAATAGACTTCCTGTTGTGACAAAATGCATTTCATGAAATTATATTTATGTAACATTTTAAGTAAATAATCTTGTGGTTAGTAAGTCAATTCAGGGTTCCCACGCCGTCCTGGAAAACCTGGAAAACCTGGAAAATGACTGCCTAATTTTCCAGTCATGGAAAACAAATGGAAAATAAGGAAAAAAAATGAAATGTCCTGGAAAAGCTTAAATTGTCCTTGAAAATTATTTGTCTTCCTTCTAGCTTGAAACAGGAAATGAAGTAAAAATGTACTTGGTAACTAATGTACACATAGCCAGAAAAATTGAGTAGGTAAAATAATGCAAGTTAAGGCATAAATATAAAAACTCAAAACAATGGGGACAAAAAGGAATAATTAAAAAAATGACAGAATAAAATTTAGGCTAAATTAACAAAATCTATTCATAAAAAAGCAGAGTAAATAAAGATTAAAAAATACTTATACGTATCATGTTGGAGAGTTAGAAACAAAGAAATTCTTTTTTTTTTTTTTTTTTTTTTTTAAGTTATTTTTTCGGGCTTTTATGGCCTTTATTTGATAGGACAGCTGGAGAATGACAGGAAAGCGGGTGAAGAGAGGGGGGAAGACATGCAGCAAAGGGCTGTGGCCGGGATTCAAACCTACTGCCGCTGTCTTGTTTTTTAGTAGGCTTACTACAATTGAAAACTGCCCACAGCAACAATGCTACTTCAGTTGGTTATGTCACACTGGAAAATGTCCTGGAAAAATCCTGGAAAATGATTTCTAGAAAAGAGTGGGAACCCTGCAATTACTGCTAGTTTTTCTTACTGAAAACCGTCTTACAAAGTGATGCATCTTTTGTCTCATTCTATACCATGTTGTAAAGATTCTGATAAAATCAAAATTTCTCATTCAAATTTAAAACAAGTTAAAAAAAGATTAAAATGTGTATTTAAAGAAAGGAAACAAAATATCAAAGAATACAACTATTAATCAGGGCCAATTTGTTCTTTCTTTAATTTCGTTTTCAGGTTTTTATGTCTTCATTCAAATGGGAATGAACATCGATGCATTTGAAAATTAGGGAGGGGGGAGAGAGTAGAGGACGTACATGCAGGACTTAGGACACTGACAAGTTTTAAACCAATGAGCTCAGTCGCCTTGTTTTTCCACTGTTCCTAACACCTGGTTAAAACTCTGTTGTCTGCTGTCATTTGAAATAAATACTCTGCTCTCAAATACTGGCTTTAAAACGGCTTCATCTACTCATCTGCTGTCCATTCATACTCCTGAAGCAGCAGTTACATTTATCAGAACCAGTTACTAAATGTTAAAATCAGTGTTGCAGCTTGCAGAGTAAAGCTAGTTCAGTAACTTAAAGAAGGAACAGTACTTTACACCATAAAGCATTGACTTTCAAACCTGGTCAGTAGTACATTTGACTATGATGGGATGGCATTTACATTTCCCCTCTTTAAGACAAAATACAACTCTTATGTGTGATGGGAGATATGGACATCAATATTTGTTTAGCTGATAAGCAATATGCCATTTTTATCTCAATATATTACACCATTAAAGAAAATAAAAACATATTCAGCTGAAGTCAAGTCCATCAGAACTAAAGGACAACTGTCTCACAGGCACATTATTGATCCAGTTGCACATGACACCAGGTTCATTAATGAAATGAAAATACCAGTTTTTACATTCGCATTTAATGACATTTATTAGAAACATGAAGTGAAGTAAAATAGATAAAAGAAAAAAATGTCTTCACTGCTTTGTGGGTTACATCTAGCTGTGCAAATCTTGTAAACAGAGCGAATGGAAAACAAAAATAACATTTACTGAACCTGACAGAGATGCTAGGTCCTGGGAAACAACTTGTGTAGAAACAGGCACTTTTTAACCCCTAACCCTCCATATAATGTGCTGTTAGACTGACATACAGCCCACAGGTCCCCCTAGACCACATGTCTGTGGTCTGCACAAAGGTAGCGGCTTTAGCGAGCTGTGCAGTCTGACCCAGCATCTTTAGTTTATATTTTCAGCAGCACTTCTCTTGCAGAACATGGCTACTAGGCAACTGGTGTCTTGGGTCAGTGGTTCCTCGCTGCTGAATAAAGTTGTCCAGTTGAACAGCTGCGCTGGAGAGCACGTCTTTGGCAATGTGACAAACAAATGCCTTGTTAATATTGCTCTTAAGGCTCAGCACAGGATAGTGAAGCTTGCAGCGTGCACTGTTCGGTGCAGGGGGTGGTGAAGACGTCACAATTTGGGTCGTAGCTCCAAGTTTCACACCCACTGTGCTGCACTGTGAAGCACTGCTGGGAATGATAAAAGGGATTCCTCCTGCTCCTCTACAAGAGTCATTTAACTGCATCTGAAGTTTGAAATCAAACCATGTCCATATAATCAAGCCCTTTTTTACACACTAACTCTTCTTCAGAGGCAGTACTCTGGTAATTAACAGTCCCATGTTGTTTTGAGTGAGCTGGAGGGAGGGGCTTTTTCGGTTACATTTAAGTTTCAGTTTGCTGAGATGGAGGCAGGCGGGATAGGACAAAGTAACACAGACTCCTCTACAAAACAATCATAGACGGCTCCAAGGTCTCTTCTGACATTAAAAGACTTGCATGGTGTGAGGATCTAAACAGCGAAACCTCAGTTGAAGACTGGCAAACGGTCTGCTTAGAAGCCCAAACATGTACCATAAATACCCATTTTAAACTACTCCAATATAAGTGGATAATGAGATTGTATATAATTCCAATCATGTTAAATAAATTTAACCCTGATACCCCAGATGTATGTAGTATATGTGGAATGATGGGCACATTATTTCTTTGCCTATGGAACTGTCCACTAATCCAAGCCTTCTGGATAGAGGTGCTGGAGGTCATTACTCAGGTTACAGGAGTAAAATTACTCTCATGCCCCAAACTGTGTGTCCTTGGAATCTTTCCTGTGAATTATCTTCTCAGCAAGGCAGATAAGAAAATGTCCATGTACTGTTTTTGACAAGCAAAACACACAATAGCCAAATTTTGGAAATCTGTTAGTAGACCTAGTCTACAAGCCTGGCTTGTTGGAGTGTCACACTCTCTTGCCCTTGAAAAACTTACATTTACGATCAAGGGTAAATATTCCACCTTTGATAAATTATGGGGATGTTTTATGTCATTTCCAGAAGGGGAGAAGAGTACATCTTGTTTTGATTTTTGACTAAGGTTTATATGGGGGGCTATTCCAGAGCCTACTTTTTTACTTTGAGCCTTTCAGAGGCACCTAATGTGAAGTCCTATTGCAAAATGTAACATGATAGAAATTTATAGTTGTATAATGAGATGATATCTTACTGTGTTTGTTTTGTATTGTTCCTTGTCATATGTTGCTATTGTTCTGTTGTATTATTTGAAATACACAAAAAGCAACATACAACAACATACATGTTTTAAAAAAAAGTAATACAGATCTTGATTTAATAATTCTTATAATTTTAATAATTCTTCCTAATCACAGTGCAGTTTATATTGATATAATAGCATCTAACCCCATACCTCATTCAAAATATATTCATTATTTTAAAGCTAATTAACATCTATCACAGTCCTGCCTCTACATGAGATCCCTCCAGGATGATTCTTTGTTCAGTTTCCTAAAAAGAACTGAGTTAACTCTTTGCTTGACTTTCTGGTTCAGGTTGCTGTACAAATTCAGTCATAGAATTGATATTGTTTTACCCTCCCCCTCTCTCATCTTAATAAAACTACCAATTTATAATCCTCCCAGTGTATTTATTAGCTGTTGTAAAACAGTTAAATATAAATCATATAAGAACATAACAGATATTAAAAGTCAAATCAAGCCCCAAATCAACCAGATGAAGAAGGATAGTGTGCATCTGTTTGTTACAGCCAACTCTGCTTCACTGCTGAAGTCTGTACAATAAATCTGCATAATTCATAAGAAGATAAGCACTTAAGAACGAGGCTCTTCTTTATTGATGTGCTGCTTCATGAAAATGGCCTGCAGATATGTTTCAACAAGCCCTGTGGAGAATAATTGACCCCAGACTCATCCCCTCTTCATTACATATTCTCACTTCACCAACTTCTCTCTCTCGTTTTCTTTTCTCCTTTCTCCCCGCAGTCCAAAGCGGAGCAATGAGAAGCGCAACCGCGAGCACGAGAACAAATACATCGAGGAGCTCGCCGAGCTGATCTTTGCCAACTTCAACGACATCGACAACTTCAACGTCAAGCCTGACAAATGTGCAATCCTGAAGGAAACTGTGAAACAGATCAGACAAATAAAAGAGCAAGGTGAATGTTTTGACCTTTTCATCTCACACATTCGGTCTGGAAGATTTCTTTAAACTCGCAGGGTTACCTACCTTGAATATTTCTCTGCTTTCTTTTACATTATCCCTCGCAGTAGGAAGTTTTCCCACTGTTAACCATTTCCTCTCGCTCAACTTACTGGAGTTTAAGTGACGATAAGACTGTTTATTTATATACACTTAAATTTTCTTTAATATTTTTTTGTACTGTTGCAACACTTATGCTGAGGTCAGACTACACGATTCGTGCAAGATTCCAGCCGAACCTAACAGTCATGAAAATTGATTGTTTCATTGCGTGCAGTGTGTCGTAGTGAACAACAACGAAAGACCAGACTGGGACATCTCAGTAAACCAGGTCAGAGAGTGTAGCAGTTTTGATCTTTGGCCTGCCTCCACACCTGAAACATTGACCAATGAGAGCAGAGAGAGCATGAGCAGCTATCACAGATGTAAACAGACAGATGTAGTTGCCTTGAGAGCTACAGAACATACAAAGTTGAGATAAAGTTGGATAAACCTTTTAAAAAAAAACATCCCTGCATCTGAGATCTGTTGTGAAGGAAATGTGCAGTTAAAAACAGAAGAGGAGCTATTATTCCTTATAGAGTGACTTTTTGCATTTATCATCAAGATAACATATCATTGATAATAATGTTTGGAACATGTTTGTGTTCTGTCTTCAGTTTCAGCCTTACATCCAGTGTCATCACGTCATTATATTCTTTAGATTTCAATCATGTCATCTGTCATGCTTGTCAGACAAGTCACAACACAATTTACCATAATTTCTCATTTATAACACACTTTTTTTCTCTTAAATAAGGTCTAATTTTTGGGCACAAGCAAAATATGTTAAATTATACTGATACAAAAGCTGAAATATTGTCTTTCTCCTCAAAACATTCCCGCCAAACTTAAACTGCTCTAATCCGATATTTAGGGTCTTGATCAGTGTACCTTTGTGTGATGATCTTGTAATTGTCCGTGTTACAGTACCGCTCACATATAAACACACTGGACGCTGCCATCTTGTAAGCGAGGCTGACCAAAATAGCTGCGCTATGACTGGTCAAAGATATTGGCATGTTGATAGCTACATCTGATTGATCGGCACACTTCAACTGAACATGCTTGGATGTGTCAAATATAATACGCTGTGAAGTCATTGCTTCTAATACCGTAAGATCGTCAGCAGGTGTTGTCATGGAGAGAATAGTTGTACAACAATGAAATACCATCGAAAAGGCGGCGAAAAGTAAATCACCCAGCAGCATTCAAAAGAAAGATGTCTAAAGTGGCTGAGGCAGTGGGCAAAAGAGTAGGTGGTAGGCAAATTTGGCATGAGTGAAGCTAACATTTGTAGTTGGAGGAAAAAGAAAGCAGAGATAATGAAGGACTGACCAACATCAAAAGCTTTTGGGCGTTTGTGTGAGAGAATGAGCACAGTGTTTTTCCTGGAAAAAAGCATAAAAAATGGGATGCATGTTATAATTGAGTGTGTATTATATTTGAGAAATCAAGGTACTTGCTCTGTGGCTGCCTAATCTACATGGGGACTGTTGTAACAGCAAATTAAAAAATATACAGTCTGACATGGGTCATATATTGTTAAAGCACGGTGTTGTGTTGTAAAGTTTCAAAGTTAAGAAAACTTGGACTACCTTGTCATCAACACATCCACTTTGCACAAATAAAAAGGAAAAAGAAACAAGATAAAAGATGCAAGTTGCAAGTTAATAGGAAATGGCTTTAAGGTGTTAACCACTAAGAGGTTTCTTGCTTGTTTTGCATCAGCTTTTTTAGACCCACAGGAAATATTTAAATTACAACGATGATGCATAATGCAAATAATATATACATTTTTGTTTGGTCAGGATTCTTACAAGGTCTTCATGAGTCATTTTTTTCATATTTGAAAATTTGCAGCAACTCTACACAGAGCCATGCTACAAATTGAGATTAAAAGCAAAGTTCTTATTAATATACCTCCTCCATTTTTAAAATTCATTTGAGATAAAGGAAATACATTTGCCTGAGGAAATAAAAAATATTCTCAGCCAAAAAGATGAAATCACATTTGTCAGTCCATATCTTTTAAGATCAGAAGACTTTGAGGTTTACCTCATAGTTCTTTAAAACTTAGGGGCCGTTTACAAGAGACCTAATACGGTCAAATCCGATACGTTTTCATTGACCTTGTGTTTACATGGGAACTCTATACAGAGTGCCCCAACCCGAAAACTTTTAAAACCAGTGTGCAAAGTGGATAGTTTTCAATACACTCCTCCATGCAGCGCCTTGTAAACCAGAATCAGAGGGTTGCAGGGTGAAACGCTAATGTCACCGCATGCACAGTACTCTTTTATATGAAGGCTGCGCATACATATCAGGAACAACAACAGCTTCGGCTGTCTACTAAGTAATGTGTGTTGTTTACCATGCTCAGTTTGTTATCCAAGACAAAACTGTCCAGACAGATTTGTTGTCTGAACTGATTTGTTGTCCAGGAAAGAAACTCCTGCATCTTTGTGTGTCCCCTCGCCATTGTTGTTTGTGAAAAGTTTTTCTTTTTCGTACGTGTATTGTAGCAGTGTGGCCTCTCTGCAAACCTACATCGCCATCTACTGAACCTACATGCACACTACAGCGGGTTCATACGTCTCCACATCTCTGTCTGAACGCAGATTGAGGTTGAAAATGCAAAGGAAAAATCTTTGTGTTTTAAGTCAGAGAGTGTCCGTGTAAACATAGCCTGAAGCTCAAAGTCTACTGAAGAAACTGCAAGGCTGATGAATTGACAGTGACACAAGAAAATACGGGAATCCAGCTGTTTATAGTCTTTTCATTTTCTATTTTTATACCAAAGTCTATCTGAAAAGTCCATGTAGTCCTGCTGCAGTGTCATTCATATTTCAGTGACGTTGTTGTGGTTTTAAAACACCAACATAACCTCAAGTGCTACAGGTGGCACTCAGTTGGCAGAAGCTTCAGCCATGATTGCATAAATATTACGGTGTGGGATCTGCTCCATATGCAGTAATAATTGATGCCTGTAGTAAAGGGCAGCATCATTGATTTAATGCCCCCTCTATCATTTCATCATATAATATGGGGGAACCAGAGCATTTCCCTGTTGGCTACTGATCTTTCCCACTTCTCTCACAAGCCAGAACATCAGGCAAATGGATCAGTGCGTTCAGCTGTACATGCCAACTTGCCTGCTTTTTAACTTTTTTCATGACTAAACCAGTGCAAGTGGATTTTTCTCATTGAAGATCTACAGATGCCTATAAAAGTTGTAAAAAGCAGTGTTGTGAATTAGCTTGAGCCATGAAAAAAGCAGCCGAGTGACTCGTAGATGAAGCCACTGGAGGTGCAGATGAATCAGAGCGGCTGATGATGTCACGCGATGACTCACTGAGCTGCGAGTTATGTAATACTGAACAATGTGATGCAAAAATCACAAAAAAACTCTGGCTCCCTTTCTGCAGTCGTCCTCCCCCTCTCTCCCTCCTCCCTCCTGTCCTCCTCTTCCCTGCTCTCGTTTCTTTACACTGGGATACAGTGACGTCCCGGCCTGCCTCTTAAGGCGGAATTGTGTTTGTACAGCAGCCACAGAGGGAAGGGCCGAACAGTACTCGCTCTCCCGCTTTGTTCTGTAGTCCTCAAAAGCCAACACCTTTTTTTCTAAACTGTCGTAGAAAGCTGCTTGGCCTCGTCAGCGAGGTTTCCAGCAGCTTTTTGGTTTTTCTGGTTTCGTTTGTTGCTGAGGCACAGATGCACTGATTTATTTATGGTCAAAGTTCAGGTGGGATCATTTTACCTCATGTTGTTACCGCATCACATCTCTAATGTCAAAGATTTTTAGAAGGATTGTATAAACGGCTGCAGTTTTATCACTATAAATTCAGACAATTTCCCACAGTTTATGCATAACAAATGACTTCTTCTCTCAGCATCCGTCCATACTTACTTTCTGAACTGTTTTTACGTTTGCACGCTTGGAATTCTTAAACATTTCCTCACCGGTATTTAATGGACCATGATATGTTTTTTGTGACACCATCATAGCCTGTTAAAACCCATGTGTTGTATTTTTGTGTTCATAGGAGGTTAAACAGACCCATCACAGATATGGTGCTTTGAATGTGTGGAATTATGTCACATTCCAGTAGAAAGTGTTCCAGTTACAAGCATCCGACTTCCTGGTAAAAAAATTCAGAACAAAGGGGGCATTTCCAGTGATAAATCTTATTTTCACTTGGACAGTCGGACTTCCTGTATCAAACTGAAGGCACCAACAGTCTGCAGGCTTGAAACTAACAGGGCAAAAGTGCTTTGTGATACAGTTGAGTTTCGGTCCTGTCTTCAGAATTATGCCCTGCTAATACTTAAAGCCCAGAGGGTAGCAGACACATGAGTACACAAACACAAGTAGACCAAATGACATAATGCAGTGGTTCCCAAACTTTTCACAGCCTGTACCACTTCAGACACTTGACCTCCAGCCACGTACCCCTACTCTCAGACGCTTATAGCAGGTAGAAAAGAAATGTCTGTAAGCCTGCCGTCACCCCCATCTCCCACATTTAACATGCGTTACATACAATTAAAGTCTCTTAAAGTGAATTATCTCTCACTAAATAGATTTACTTACCAGCAATTTCAGTGGGATACACCAGGTCACTTTTGAAAATAGAAATTTACATTTCTGGAACATACACATGGATGAACTTGAAACAGTAGATTAAAAACTCTTTCAGCCTCCCTGCCAACACTTCAGACCTTTATCAAAGCTCACAATACAAACATTTGCCAGTTTGAACTTGAACTACTGAAACAACTGTTTGTTCGTGTACCCCCTACATCACTTCACATACCCCTGGGGTACACGCACCCCAATTTGGGATCACTGGCATAATGTCAACCCTATATAAAGCGCTGTTTGTGTTGCCAATAAAATGCTGCAAAAGTGTGCCCTTGTTTCTCTCCAGGTTGATAGAGTAAGGGTGCATCCCAATTCTACCCCTTCACTCTTGTCTTACCCCTTAACCCTTCGTTTTGTGCATTCACATTTTTCAAAGGGGTGTCCGAATTTCTATAGGGCTAAGACGACGGGCTACACAGCCCTGGAACTGAAGACAGACTGTGACCTCACCTGTAAGGAAGGGGTCTGAGAATTTCCCAGACCCCTGTAAGTGTGTTATTACTAAATCATAAAGTATGTAATAATCATGTTTGAATTGTTGGTTGTATTTTAAAGTTGTTTGATATAATGAGCTAGCTTTTGCCGCTGTAGCTACGGTGACTGTCACATTGGCCTACGGCCATCAAGCAGCTCTGGGTGATGACGTAGTGGAATTGAGTGACATCTCATTTCTCAGGGAATGTCTTCACCCCTTCTAAACAGAGGGCCAAGAGGAAGGGGTAGACGAAAGAATAAGACGAAGGGGAAGGACTAAGGGATACAATCGGGATTTACCCTGACTGTGCTGGAATTATTCTGTGGCGTTTGTTATGATACAGAGCAGCAGTCTTTATTACAGCACCTTGAACACTGGCTCAGATGTGTGTCCAAACTATGGCCCTGGGACAGCTTCAGCCTGAGGTGAACTTAAAGTTGGTCTTCAGCAAATTCTAATAATAGAATGAAAATTTGCCCTCAAAACAACATGAAGCTTGTACTTAAATGATGAATAAAGTCAAATGGATTCCACGTTTAATATCAACTCATACCATGCTCATTTGCTCAACTGCTGCTGTAGTTTACAAAGAATAATGTACTAACACACTTCAAAATGGCATATTCATGCTGTTTGCTCTTTCCTTGAGTTTGAATGTGGAGATGAGCTATATCCACCTCTACTGCAAGGCTCGTCATCCTTATTCAGCACAAGAGTTGATCTAGTGGTGGACAGGGTTGACCAGCATCCCCTAAAATGTGATTGGCCACCCCAAACCCAAAATCCTTTACTTTGATTGGCTGTTTGCCTCGCTAAGTCATTCATTAAAAGTCTTGCTGTCGTCTGTTTTCTCAAAGTAACTGAAAATACTGCAGCTCTGAACACTCACTGGTAACTGGAGCATATAGAGCTCAGTTAGCATCAGTCCAGTCACTTGGAGGCTCACACTCTACTAACAACTGGAATGATGAGGGTTAGAGTCCAGCTCTGTCTGTCATATTAATGTTTCCTTGAGCAAGACACTTAACCCCAAGTTGCCCCAACTGCTACATCAGCAACATGGAAATGGGTGTAAAGGAGGGAGTACATGTAAGCAAAAGCTCGGGATGGGAACTGATAGGATTTTATCGATACCAGTGTTACTAACAATCCTGATGATCGATCCAATTCTTTAATGATTCTCTTATTGAGTCTTTCAGATTTTCCGTGCGGCAAATGTTGGCCTGTAGATTCTAAGTGTCAACAATGTCAAACACGTCGCAGCAAAGATAACTGCTTTTGCAAGTTGCTGGTGTTTCCACTCACCTAAGGTTGGGCAGTAGGCGCACACTGTCATAATTCTGGTCCGAACCCTGTCAATAGAAGAATTAATAAGGGGATTTATTAGCAAAAAGACTCATGATATTGATACGTTGATGGAGCTGTTAACAATTCTTAACCAGAATTGGTTTTTGATTCCCATCCCTGATGAATATTTGACACAGAAATGTCACCCATCAGTGAGTGAATGTGACAGCAATGGTGTAAAAGTGCTTTGAGTAGTCTGAAAATGGAGAGACGCTCTATAAAAGCTCAAGACAATTTATCAGTAACTTCCAACAAGCTTTTAGAAATGGAAGTGTTCAACTGAAATGATGGTTGAATGCATTAATTGAAATAGCCAAACTAGGAAATGTTATTCTTTCACAAGTGGCTCAACACAACTCAGGAGAGAAACAAAACACACATTGAGTTATAGATACAACGCACTTTAAACAAATTTTTACGAGTTTAACCAACATTCTCCCTGTTGAAGTGGTTTATGTAGGCTCATTCCCAGGTTAACTAGAAAAGGGAGAGGGGAAGTGGTCTAAGGCCCGAGTTGAATGACATTGCAATATTTTGATACTGTATGGGGAAATTAATATCACCAACATGTGTAGCCTGTTGTATCATATCAAGGGCTACGCTGTTACTCGCTTTAGTTAAAACAAATCGGCTTCCTCAAACATTTGCTACTTTATTGCATTGCAGTTGCTATAGAACATATTTTTATGGCAGCGTCATGAAATGTTTCGTTTTCTGTTATCACAATATTGAACAATCTGATCTCACATTACGTAATTCTGCCATACCATAAAACATATCTGACCTTCCAAATGGGTGTGTTTGTTTTGTTCTCTCTCTTTACAGACCTCTAAGTGGTTCATTTATCATCACTTTATGGGGATATTTTTGTGAGGTGGTATTAACAAACACCAATTTGACTTAATAACTCTCACTGATTGGCTTCCTTGCCGTGCACAGAAGTGGCAGTGCCGCGTTGATTGCCTGTGAAAAAATGGCCTCCTACCAAAAAGCTTTTAATTACCCTTGTTTGCTCCTCTCATGCTGTCTGCATACATTTTGCTAATTGAAATAGTTGTGTGCTTCAGAACAGCTTGGCTTTTCTCTTTTTTTTTTCAAGTCTCCAGCTTGTTGCGTCTAAACAGACGAATGCTGAGTAATGATGTATTTTATTATAGCGCCTATAAAATAATGGCATAGCTCAGAGTTTTACAGCTTCCTTTACACTCTTCACTACTCTCTCCTGCCAACACAGCAGAGGCTGGCTCTCTCTGATAGAGGCTGAAAATACAAACCAAATGCTAGTAGACAGTGTTTCATTCATTCTATTTAAAAAAAAGTCAAAATATACAACTTGAGATTGATTAGTTGGCAATTATTACAAGCCTCCACTTCCTAAATAAGCAGGTCCCTCCTCTTTCTAAGGCAGCACTATGCAGACAGAAGCAGCGCTGGCGAGGGCTACACTGACATTGAGTGATGGGTCTGCACCCAGGGCAGCTGTGCTGGTATACCGGGCCCCGCTGGGCCTGCAGAGGTCCTGCTGATGCACACATCATTAATGCTGAAAGAGATGAATGTGCGTCTGCGAGGTGTTGCACGAGCCGGCGGAGCTGGAGGGGGGTCGAAAACCAGCATTTGTGTCCGCTATTACATGTCCACACCCAGAAAATATTAGAGAAGAAAAGGACAGGATTTTGTTTGCTTTTCACCACAACACTCTCCCACCATATGGTCAGCTCTCGTCTTGGCATGGTGCGACACTTAAATGTGTCCCCCCCCCTCCCGCCTCAGCAGCCCACTCATATTCCACCTCTCATCATCGTCTCTAAAAGTAGGGCAGCCTACGCGCCGAACATAAGGCTTCTCTGCATGGTTATTAACCCAATCACTCACATGGACAAATGAACAGCAACACAGTGCAGGTACAGGAGTGCACGCCAGACTCTAGTTTTCACTCCTAACTTAAGCAGTCACATATTTTGAACATTCAGGCACTGGTGTAGGCAGAGGCATTAAAGAAGTTGTGCATTTCATTTTGAAAACATCAGCCCCAGCTCCTTGAATTAGTGCTACATTGTTTTTTAAAGATCCAGTTTGTTTTGTCTACCCTTTGAGCTGCATACATAACAGGCTGTTCTCTCTGTATCCATGTGGGGAAATCCAATAAGACTGTGGGCTCACAAAAAGGAGACACTGCCAGAAAAGTTGTACAAAAACAGCCTCAATAAGAAAACAGAGGAACCTCCTGCCAAGCAGCATCAGTGATTAAGGGTTTTTTCAATATAAAAAATCATAAATACTAATGTGCAAGAAGTTGTATAATTTTTAAAAACTCTCCACTTAAAAGCATTTTTCTCTTCAAATATCAAGACAGCCTTCTCCTGAACTCTTACGATCACAACAATGCAGGAAAAGTCGGGTGTATCGTTAACACCATATTTAAGAACTAGAAAAGCACTTGGACCTCCACCACAACTCCTGTGAAAGATACAGTTCTGGATGAATACACGCTCTGATTGGATGACTGAGTCTCCACTCATGTCTGTCCACTTGGAGAACAGCTCCGCTGACATTACAAGGCAAGCTGAGAAATGTAGTGGCAAAGGCTTGAAAAACGGTGACGTCAGTTTTCAAAAAAACTACAATCCCATCATGACGTAAAGGGGGCAAAACCTTCACAGCAGTATAAGTACGGCCCAATGTTAAGTTATGGGGTTTTTAGAAAATGTTGGGAATTTTAGCATCTAGACAAATATGTGGATCAAATGTAATGATTTCTTCCTTGGACCAAACCACACCTCTGGTAAAATTTTCATGTAAATCCATGCAGTAGTTTTTGCGTTATCTTGTTAACAGACTAACTAACAAACTGGTGAAATCAAACCTCTGTGGTGGATGTAATAACAGTTGCCTTTACATTTGTGCTGTGGGTAATTACTGTGTTTGTGTCTCAGTTGCGTTATGTGACATTTAAGGTATGTTAGTTTTCCTTTTCCTTTTTATTTGTTGAAGCTACAACGTCATGTAATTTTGATACATGTGTCCTTTAGCTCTTCCTATCAGGACCAGTTGCTATGATCTGGTCTGTTTACTTTTGATATATGGTCAGGTGACGTATATGAACTTGCACTGTCCCCTATTTAATAAATACATTTGAAATTTGAATTAGAAGTTGGACTCATTGACAGTGTAAACAAGACTTTGTTGCATTGCCAAAAGGACTGTGTCAGTAGTAATACACAGGACCCGTGCGTTACATCTGCGTTAGTGCACATTTGAAATCTATAACGAGTCAGGGGCTGTCAGGAAATGTCATACTCCACCATCTTTAGATAAATTGACCCACATTCAATACAGCAAAATTGACCCTGGGCATACACTTTTACATTAGTACATTATGTCAGTATGGCGGCCAATATATGTAAATTTATATCAAGGATATGGATGGCCCAGTGAACACATCTGCTTTAAACTTTCATATCTGCTGAATAAATATAATCAGCTCTTTTTTTTTTAAACAAGATTATATTTTGTGCATTTTTGTGTCTTTATTGAGAGGAGAGGGAGACAGTGGATAGGCTTGAGAAGGGGGGCAAGAGAGTAGAGGACATTCAGCAAACTGTCCACAGGCTGGATTCAGAACCAGGCTGACAGAAGCATATACATGGGTTGTGCCTGTTTGTTTACCACTCAGCCAAAGCAGTACCTCGATAATTAACTTTTTAGGCCATTTTCTGCTATTGTGCATCCCTGATATTTGCAGCTTTAGGATTCAAAAGCAGCTGGCAACTTACTAACGCTTTACAGACTGCTGTCATTTCTGTAGCTTACATGGCTGTTGACTTTTGTTTGGCAGTTCAACTTTTGTAACCAAAATCAGTAGATGCCACTGTGAGGAGTCATCAAGTATTGTTGCAGTGAGTCAAATAAACAGAGTAACCTGGCCTGTTTTTTCTGTTAAAATGTCAAAGCTCAGTTCCATCATATTGATGTTGCTCGAGACATGATCATAATACTGTGTATTGTTATGTCAAAATGTATATTATAATGCTGCCTTTTATGATAGAGGAATGGTAAAGGAATGTTGAAAATGATGCATATTCTAAATGTTATATTTATTTTGATTTACTTTAATTTTCTCGCTTGCTATTTAGAGTCTTTTAACCCTTAGGTACCCAATCCCGCCGGCGGGATGAAAATAGCACTTATGTTTCAATGACTTTCATTTACAAACCATTTGTTCTATTCAGAAACAGAAAAAACTGGCGTTATCGTTAGATTTTCAAGTTTGTGAGGGTACTTAAATGTTTCACAAGTAACATCGGCAACATATTAAGAAAATTGAAGAAAACAGGCCAATTTCATGACATTTCATCAACATCGCTTTAATTCTCAAGTCTTGTTTGAAAATTTGCAGAAAATTAACCGTTTGCTCCAGCTAAATTCTGTAAAAAACAAAAAAATCTACGCTTCTTACCGCATTCAGCAAAATCTGAATGATTCACATACTTCTGGAATTTGCCATTCAACAAAATCTTTGAATTTTCATCCCACGGCATTGTCTTGCAGGCTCATATTCCTGCTCAGAGCCGCTCAGCACACATGCTGTCAGTGCCATGAAGACGTGTTACAGGGCCAGTTTTTCCCAGCAAACTGCTGTTTTTACAAAGGAAAGAGTGCTTAACATATAGCCTCTACAGTGTAGACTGTAAATTAATAATATTAATATAATTAATATTACTAATGTAATAAAAAATGATATTTAGATTTTTTTTCTTTTTTCGAATGATTTTTAGCTTGTTAATTTTGTTACACTCTTTGTAGACATTATTGAGTTACATCAGTCAATAGCCATGGTTGTCCTGAATCTGTAGAGGTGCTTGACTTCATATTGCAGAGAAAATGAGACCATGGGAAGTGAAAAGTGACCGAAGTTAAAACAACCTGGAATTCCAAACATCAAACAAGGTTTCAGAATTTGTAGATTCTTTGAATGACTATTTTTCCCAAATTTCTTTAGGCTTGAGGGAACCTGAAAATGCATTGTGTGCCCTAATTCCTTATTTTTATTTATTTTTTAATTACAAAATCAGAAAACTAAATGTCTGTTTTTCTTTTTTCTAATGATTTGTAGTTTGTAAATTTTGTTGCACTGCATGTAGACATAATTCACACATCAGTTAATAGCCATTGTTGTTCTAAATCAATAGAAATGCTGGACTTAATATTGCAGAGAAAAGTGAGACCACAATAAGTAAAACTGTGAGAGAAGTGAAAAACGACCAGAAACTGCTTTGGATTCACAGGGTTAATGTCTGTTTTGATGGCTCTGTCGTATATTGTGCACAGTGAATTTACTGAGTTCAAAACAGTTCAAACTTCCTTCTGTTTCATACAAAGAGCAAAATATTAAGATAAGAGATATCCACTTGACCGTACGGTTACAGCTTGCTTCTTTATCAGGAGCATGAGCTGTTTACGCTCTTGTGTTTTCACAAAAGCCCCCGTCTATTTCACTCATGACAATGCAATCCATCCAGTGGCAGCCACCAGCGTGGCAGCTGCGTGCTCCCACACAGTCATTTACAGCAACCTTTTAACTCTGATCACTGCTCATTGCCTAGTCTAGAGCCATGGCAACATGTTTTGACAAAAGGACAAAATGTGTTTGCTTTGTAGCCGGGAAGATAACTTGTTAAAAATCTTGTCAACAGGTGACCTCTTTTTTAGAGTATGTGGGTCAATTCAGAAGGGGGAAAGGAAAGTCATTTTGTCTGTTAACCTCCGTGACGTGAATGTTTTGGTGTCCTGTTTTGTTCCCTGTAATAACAAAGGACGCCATAAGTACAAGAGGGGATGTTAGGGCTGAAATTTCCAAGTGAAGCTTGTTATTTTCTTGAAGCAGTGTTTGTTTTTTTTTTTGCTTCTCTGATCTGTGACTTTTCTGTTGACAGAAAAAGCAGCAGCAGCAAATGAGGAGGAGGTACAGAAGGCGGATGTCTCATCGACAGGCCAAAGTGTGATTGACAAAGATGCCTTGGGACCAATGATGCTGGAGGTTAGTGTCTATGCTTCATCATGAAACACACTGAAGTTCCCCACGAAACACTTACATCCTTCTCTCTTTAAATCACAATTGCGATATAATGAAGAGCCCCATCCTCTGAAAACAATCACAAACTGGCCAGTGGTGGTTGTGTGTGAGAGCGTCGCTGTGTGGAGTTAAAGCTGCCAGCGTCTTGTATCTGCCTCAGATTGGCTGTAAATCACCAAGTGGAGCAATGGCCTCGTTGTCCTGCGGAGGGCCACTGAAGTGCTTACGTATAATGGGAAAGAAAGCAACAGCCTGGCGAATGAATCACTCCATTGAGCCTCTGCTCCGCACACTCACTTCCTCCCTCCCTTTCTCTCTCTCTCTTTTCTTGTTCGGCTCTCTCTCCCTCCCTACCCTCTCTTCATTTGCCTCCAGATCTGTCCTGTCATGGAATATTTATAGCTCTCCTGGTCCAGCGTCACCGAATCGACATACTAACTCGCGGCTAAATATAGACTAGTGCGGCCTGCATGCTTTCCCATCTGTCAGTGGCCCCAAAACACAGCAACCGGCCATTCACACCCTCTCCCGCTCTGGCCGCTCTGGCCGCGTCCCCATCCGATCTGGCCCTGGGGTTTTATTACAGGATGCTCCGAGGAGAATGGCCGTCGACAGGAAATGCACCCACACGCCCCATGACCCCCACTCCTGCGCTCTTTGCCGCACACTGCCATGCAAGCGCAGCAAGACAGAGAAGGCAGTGAAAAAGCATTAGCATGCCGTTGTTTTAACCTCCTGGGAACACATCTTGTTCTGTCACATGACTGTGTGCAGCTTGCATTCCTGGATGGCAGAGCTGTACGGTTTCTGCCTCGAGGTGTGACAACACCAGTGAATCAGATACCCGAGCGCAGTATGTGCAATGTAATTATTAAAATTCATTAGCAAAAATAATGCTTGAGTTTATGAACTAACTTGAACTACAGTTATTTATAAAATATATCTTTTTTGATTTAAATAAGTTTTGTTACATCCTATTAGATCAAGGGAAGCTGTATATACATCCATGAATGTATGTAGTTTATATATAAGCTATACAAAAAAAATGAGATTGGTGGACAGTTAAAGCTGCATGTCATCTACACAGTAACAAAAGATATTGGCCTA
Source organism: Scarus forsteni (assembly GCA_036419115.1). Lineage (NCBI taxonomy): Eukaryota > Metazoa > Chordata > Actinopteri > Labriformes > Labridae > Scarus > Scarus forsteni. The sequence goes on from JAZDUH010000105.1 coordinate 4,095,561, forward strand.
AAGATATTCTGTCAGGCAAGATGTGTTTTGTTGTCCCACTGCTAATCAATGCTCTGACTGAGTTTAGTCTTTAAAGTGTTATCATGCTGCTGTGATCACTTATCAATCAGCTGTGTGTGCACGCGGGTGTGTGGCCACGGGAGCTCAGAATCATCCCAAGTTACCGTCACACCAACCAAATACAGCTCTTACAGCTGTTAATGATGACTGGTGGTGTTTTAATAAGTTACTTACAAGATACAATATTATTTGTAAAGGTATTTATTTATATTAACCCATAAAGACTCATGCCTCCTCCTTGTCTTCTACCCTGTGTGTGTGTGTCTGCACATCAGATCACTGAAGGTAGGAGAGCAGGGGGACAAAGTTCAAACTAAGCAGAGTCCTGGTGGATAATCCACAGTTTATTTAGGTACATTCGGGACCAGCAAACATGAATCCGTCCTATTCTCAACACAAACATAGATTTAAAATGTAAAAATTGGACAAAAGATGGACACTAAATGTGTATTATGAACATGATTATCCATCATGTTAAAGACCACTGATTCTTTGAGTTCGTTTGGATTTAAATCTGAGGAGTTGACTGTCTTTTATAATTTAATCAATTAAAGCCCAATTAATCAAACATTTGGTTGTTTAATGCCTTAAACCACCCATTGGCATTTAATAATGAAGAGCAAAATGAATTAAGAGAAAAATCAGAAAAATGTCACTGTTGAATAGAAATGTAATTAATGCACACAAAAATTTAAACACACACGTGTCTGGTGTTGTTTACCAGTATAGGACAGACATGTAATAGCAGCTGATGTTTGTATTGGAAATGTTTTATTTTGGTGTACATTTTAGCTCATACATGCTGTTATAGCAGCAAGTCCAGTTCATTCTTCCTGGCAGATTTTTTTTTTTGGTTTGTTTTCCACATGTTTATATTTAACTGGTGTTTATGATCTCTCTTAGGGCCACTGTGAGGAGGCGGGCCTCGTCCAAACAGGATTATCAGAAGCTTATAACTGGTTAACTTGTCATTTGTATTTGTATCAAAAATCAGAGTAATGTCCGAGCAATCACTTGACGACAGCTTTGGAAGCTGCAGCGCACATAAAACACCCAAGTCTAACTTCGAATTTGCCTCTGTACCAAAATTATGGTTTGAAAATATCTCAGCCTCTGTTCGTGGGCTGGATTGAATTGTCTCAGCAGCAGCGTAATGCCATGTTGTGCTATAAATGCAATGTGTTTAGCAAGAATTTATGTGACACAGAGCTTGTTTGCTAAGCACCACTGTCATGTCATAAATAACCACACTTACCTGAGAGGACAGAAAAGCAGACAGACCCTCCCTCCAATTACAACTCACCCACCCCTCCCTACAGTATATCATAGTGGGAGGATAAGACATATGGGGTCATGCATTAAAACACAAAGTGCGAAACAGAAGATAAAAAGGAGAGTACGTGTTCTCTAGTCCTCTTTATTTAAAGTATGTTCATTTATCTCACTTGTTCATCTCTGTAGTGTACATTTAATCAGGCCATGATAAATCAAAGTATTGGCCAACCGCATTATGCAACATTGTCTGAAAGAAGGCAATAGTTGGCACCAAAAGAGTTGTTTGCTCTGTTTCTGTTTGCCCTACTTTGTCCAGTACACGGCCTTTCTTCACACTGGGGTTGACTTGCACAACCCATGTGGAGTTTTGGAAAGCCACTCTGTTTCGTGCAGTGATAGATGAGATCTCCTTAAGTCTATTTTCAGCTTGTGCTATGTTAATGCAGGAGAGGGAATACTGCTGTCCCTCTGTGGTCATGTGTGATATGGGATGGAGGAGGTTGCTACCGAGAATGGGTGCCGACAACTGCTAAGTTTTGGTAGCAACATGGGAGAGTTTGACACAGAAAGTTATGGAGAGTGTTCCAAACGGAATTACAAACACAGTTCTGGTAAAGTGATACATAAAGATGAATAACAATATATGAAACTATCAGTAGAATAAACATTGAATAGAACAAAAGGGATGCTGGACAGGAAATAATACAAGTGTCAAAAGTCTTAAGAAGTTGAAGTTAATTAAGGAGATGAGAAAAGTTTGAATATTGAGTCTAAAGGATTAATAAAGTACTTAATGCCTTGAAAGTATTTCTACTAGGCCTGTCAGGATAATTAATTATTACACAGTATAAAGACCATTCAGTATAAGTTTGCAGGTCTCTGAAAATTGACATGCATACTAGCTGACCAATCAAACCTAAGAACCTGACTATTAATTGGTCGTGTTTGTTTTCTTCTTCTTTCTCTCTCTCTCTACCGAACAGGCTGGATGAGAAGATGGTTCACTCTGTTCATCTGTCTCATCCAGCCTGGGTGCGTTGGTTGTATAGCTGAATGAGCTGAGTGAGCCATCTGTCAGTCATTCAATCTTTGTGGGGGTAGGCCGGGCTGCTCGCACTTACACACAGAGCTGCAAGTGAGCATCGTGAAGAGTAACAAGGTTCAAACGCTAATATGAATGAAGGCACGTTAGCGGGCTAACGGCTAATTGACTGGCAGGTAATGGCTTTGTTTACTACAGTGGAGATGTCTGCTGAATAACTCCATTTTATTTATTGTTTTTATTGTTGTGTGTGTTTTTATTGTATTTTTGGGGTTTTTTGTCTTTACAGAGAAAGGGTCTATTTTTTATTGTTCTGATTAGTGTAATATTTATTTGCTGGCAATTTTTCACAAAAGAGAGTATTCATTTTCATTGGGTTTTTTTCTCTTTTTTTTTTGTTTGTTTGACTTATTATATTGTTTGTTTGTTTCATTTATTTTATTTAAAAGCTCGTGATCTTCCAATCAAAGTTGAATACCCTTAAGAAATTAAAGTTTATTGCTTTTGCTACAGTGTACTCACTTAATTATGACATATATTATAATTACATTAATGAAAAATGACGATTAATATCGTTTATCAGCAATAATTTTTTGGACAACTATCGTCCAGCAAAATTTGGACGATATTGCAGTAACAATATCATCAATATCAATAGATAGTTGTGTAAGAAGATGATTATCAGTTTGGGATAGATACAAACATTTTTGCTGGTGTTAAATATAATTCTAAATCATAAATATTTCTCTTAAAAGTCAGAACTTACACATAACCTCCAGTCACTACTTTTTGTGGCATATTTCTAGTTTTATCCATTGTAATTGGCTTTCATAGTAGGATCATTGATTTTGTTTTAAAAAGTTTTACAGTTTTGTTGAATTTTGGAAAAAAGTCAATCCAGCTGTTAAAGCAGTAAATAGCATTCTCCCCATGATTACCTACGCCAAGGAGGTTATGTTTTCGGGAGAGTTTGTTTGTCTGTGTGTTTGACTTATTATATTGTTTGTTTGTTTCATTTATTTTATTTAAAAGCTCGTGATCTGCCAATCAAAGTTGAATACCCTTAAGAAATTAAAGTTTATTGCTTTTGCTACAGTGTACTCACTTAATTATGACATATATTATAATTACATTAATGAAAAATGACGATTAATATCGTTTATCAGCAATAATTTTTTGGACAACTATCGTCCAGCAAAATTTGGATGTCATTTTTGTGAATAACAATATCATCAATATCAATAGATAGTTGTGTAAGAAGATGATTATCAGTTTGGGATAGATACAAACATTTTTGCTGGTGTTAAATATAATTCTAAATCATAAATATTTCTCTTAAAAGTCAGAACTTACACATAACCTCCTGTCACTACTTTTTGTGATAATTTCTAGTTTTATGCATTGTAATTGGCTTTCATAGTAGGATCATTGATTTTTTTTATTCTTTGGAAAAGTTTTACAATTTTGTTGAATTTTCTCAGAAAAAAGTCAATCCAGCTGTTAAAGCAGTAAATAGCATTCTCCCCATGATTACCTAGGCCAAGGAGGTTATGTTTTCGGGAGAGTTTGTTTGTCTGTCTGTCCGGCGGTCTATTTGGATTTTATGGATTGATTATGAACCAGTCAAAGGAAAATCAATTTAAAGTCCGTCCGTCTGTGAACAAAATAACTCAAAAGGTTATGGATGGATTGATGAAATGTTCAGCACGGAAAAGGAAGAAATTGATTCGATTTTGGTATTGATCTGGATCAGCATCTGGCCGCCATGACGAAAAATGTCATTTTTGTGAATAACTACTGAACTACAATAGATATCATTATGAATCCAATTGCTAATGGTTTGTTTTCATGGTCAAAGAATCTAAATATTTAGATGAAATAAAGGTAGGAATAATATTTATGGTGAAAATCACAATATGGGTGAGGACTGTGGCGCTGGCGGAGGTCTGCGCTCTCTGAGTGCTTTTCTAGTTTCACTTTAAACCTTAATATTTATGTTATGTTTTCACACCAAGTTATAATTAGTTTAAGCTTATCAATGGATATCTAGATCAAAGCATTACCGATGCTGCTTATCAATTAAGTCCTACCAATTTCCAACCCGAGTTTATATCCTGAGGTCGGTGCTATAACCCAGAAGTTTTGCCTGTGAGCCAATCAGTCAGTATGTGGTGGTTTTAGTTAGAAAAAAAAAATTGTTTATCCTTATATAATAATACAACGAGAAGCATATGTGGTGCAAGGCCTGATAATTGGATCAAAACTAAGCATATGGAGCCTTTGGATATGAATGACATGCATGGTTTTTCAAACAGAGGTGAGAAGCAGATACCTTGGCAGTAGTTTCTTATCTTGGCACCAGACTCTGCAGCTTTACAACTCGCAGATATCTCTTTTTAAGAGCCCTGTGTGATTTGATGGCCTAATTGACACCATCTTGTGTGTAATGGCTGACCTGAGGCTGTATTCTTTCAATTAAGCAATCCTCCTCTCACACATCCTCCACTGGCACACACTTTTATCCTGTTTTTTTATCAGACACACTGATGTTGAGGATCAGCAGCAGTGATGGATGTACCAGCACTCAGTGTACTAATCACTATCTCTGTAGATACACTGCAGACGTACAGCAAAGCAGAAGTTCCTCACACAAATGATCGTTCAGTATAAGAGGGGAAAAGTTTTGCTTTGATTTCACTGTTCAAATTATAGAGATTCTTTTGATTCATGGTCTATAAACACAATCAGATATCATTCACGTTTGTGGATATTTTGACACATTTTTGATCGAAGAAACCGTTAGTAAAGGTAATAATATCATGGAGCTGTGTTGTAGTGTTGGGTATTCAGGGGCTTTCAAACGGATGGTTCATGTTTTGAATAGGATTGCACGAGACCGATGGTAGTAGAAAATGACGAGTTTTTCCCCTGAGTGGAGATATCTAGATCAGATACCAGCCATTACATAGGAGAGTACATGGTACCACTGAAGCATCATAGTCCCAACCTCATAAACCCAATTTAGGGATGAAACTACTCACAATTTTTAATCTAATTTATTTGATAAGGACAGTGCACACAGATTAACAATTTCATAATACACATCATTGTAAATATGCCGGAATTAGCGCAATAGCTAAATATCATCCTTTGTCCTAAGGCAGGTGATCAAACAGAAAAAACAAATTAAAATAGCAACACTTTCCACAAGACAGTAAACAGAAAACACACAGTTTTGACAAACAAGATCAACACAATGTGTAAACAACAGATAACTCACAATCTGTCTAAAAACAGAAAATATCGAGCTCTCAAAACACTAAATAGGTTCAGATAGACGCTACAGTAAGATCCTTTACTGCATTTAACTTTTCCTAGACAAAGCCCCTGCTTTTAGAATGAGAGTATGCTGGGGCAACACGTGTCCATCTGCCAGTTTTCGAATGGACTCACAGATCGGAAGAGGAATGGAGAACTGTTGAAACTGAGCAGGATGGATCACAAGTTACTTCGTAGTGCAGATGAATGAACTGTGAGCCCTTGCAAACAAAAGCAATACAGACAAAGACTGAGACATGTACCAAGACAGGTTAGATAACATACAAACAGGCTTATGGCCCTTTTCCACTAGCACGCCTTGGCCCTACTCTACTCGGCCCTACTCGATTTACAGCGTGTTTCCACTAGCCTGGTACCTCCTAAAACAAGCTAGTTTTAGTACCTACTCCGCTGTGGTTGCAAGCGAGCTGAGTCGATACTAAAAGATAACGTCACCGACTGCCGGCTACTGATTGGTCAGACAGTGTCTTCATCAATGTGTCATGAGCGCGGCGACCTAGCATGCTAGCTGTAGCTACCGTTAGCTTACCCTCATACGTCTTTTCTTTGTAGCTCGATTGCTCTCGTCCTCGGCTTCATTCTGTTGTATAGCTGCCAAAACTTTCCTGTGCTTCTCAAGGGGTATTTCTTCTTACCACCTGCAGCCTTCTTACGCTTTCCTTTTTTACTGGGTTTGTGACAAAAAGCCACAGATTGTTGTGTCGCGCTCAAAATGACGCCACCACAGAGCCGCTCTCTGTTTACAGCGACACTGCACGCCGTTGGGCAGGCGACAGGGGCTAATGGAAAAGCAGCACAAGGCGAGTAGAGTAGAGCTGGGTGGAGTCGAGTAGAGTAGAGTAGAGTAGGGCTAATGGAAAAGGGCCATTATTTGACCATTTTGGGGGGGAACCCAATAAACAAAAAATGAAAAAAACCAAGAACAGAACAAAATATAAAAAAAACATAATGTTCTGTTGTTGCAGAGGAATCCATATGTTTTACCCAAAACAAGTCTAAGTTGGCCTTTGTCAAGGAAATGAAACACTGTTAAGAATATTGTGTCTTGTTGTGACAAAATGTTTTTAAGTAGTTTTAACCTGTTAGTGGGCTAATTATGAGGCCCTCAATAGCACTATGTACTGCCGTGTATCATCTGTCACCCACACCCAGATACCCCCCTCCTTTAAACAAAGCTTGCAGGTTGGTAATAATATTAAGCTGCGTCATGGACCTCGAGCAACCCCCAAAAATAACCCAAACTAGCCCTTTAAGGATAGCCATAGTCTTCCTGAAATTACCTCCATGAAAAAAAGTGTGGTGTAATTTGCACGTTACCAATAAATGCCTTGAGAGTGTGTATTTTTCCAGCAGAACCTCTGTTTGTGTCTAAAGGTGTTTTAAAATTGATGTCAGACCTGCAAATGATGTAGTTATAGTTTGTCAAAAAAAGATCCTGGAAAAATGCACTTAATACTAAGTCAGACTAATTGGTTTGGTTAGTGGGGTATGATGTTTCTTAAGTCATTTTCACACCTAGATAACAAGTGGGTGTTGTGTGCTTGAATGTATCTATCAGCCATTACAGTGTGACCACTGACAGGTGAAGAGAAAAACAGATGAACTCAACCATGGCACCTGTTAGTGTCCAACAAAAAACACATTACCTTATGCTGCTGCCTCTGATGGTTAACTGAAACTATGTTTGCCTAATGTCAGCCTAAGTAGTCACACAACTTAACTCTTTTCTTGTAGAGCACTGATCATCGACTGGCAGCCGGGGGGGCTACATCAGGCCCCCCGCAGCCTTCCAACTGGCCCCAGAATATTACCAAATTCTGAAAACATGAGGGGGTCTAAGTTGTTCAGGTTTTAAGGGTATTTTGTTGTTCTGTGCCTACAGTTATTTACACAACCCCTCAAAACAATTGCAGTATTAAGTTAATCAGGAATGACTTTGTATTTGATCTGTTTTACAGAAATCTGTATCAGCCAACATGAGACAATAATCATAAAGGAATATTTGAGAGTCAGACCCAGTGATGGACAACATGGCAGTCCCAGAAAGAAGGAGCCATGATATCTCAGTTGGCCTCATGAGGCTGAGCGCTGTATGGGTGATAGGGATTGACTTTATTATTAGAAACTAAGCTGTATTTGTATCAGATAAAAAGGAACTAATTGGGGTGCTGGTTTGGTGGAGTGGTTAGCAACCATGCCTGTCCCATATACATACTTTGCTGGTCCGGGTTCGAATCCAGCCTGTGACCAGTTTGCAGAGTGTCTTCCCCTACTCTCTCACCCCCTTCACAAGCCTATCCACTGTCTCTCTCCTATCAATAAAGGCAAAAAAATGCCCAAAAATACATTGAAAAAAAGGGAAAAAAAGGAGCTAATAGAATGTGAATTAGACCCTAACATTATCATTTTATTCAATCCTAAAATCAGGACCCAGTAGCTTATGTGAAGAAGAAGACCTGGCACTTTTACAAGTTTAGTTGATGATTCCTGATGTTGTTGCTGTCTCCTGTTTTCATTTGTAGGCAGCAGGTTATGCTGCTGTCACAGATGACACATGAGACAGGCCTTAAAGTGCTTGATCTTGAGTGTTTCTTCAGCTGCACCCCCCTTTGTGCTCATACTGCAGTTAAATGCCCGACCCTTTGTTGTGGTCTGTCAGTGGCACAGATGTGCTGTCGATTACGTATTTTTCCAGCTGTAGGTGTGTGCCTCTATTAGTGATGAAGAGAACTTTGCTTCTGTTTAAATCATGGGCCGGTCATATTGACTAAACATTACTTTGTTTCCCCCAGGCCCTGGATGGCTTCTTCTTCGTGGTAAACATGGAAGGCAACATCGTGTTTGTGTCGGAAAATGTCACCCAGTACCTGCGGTACAACCAGGAGGAGCTGATGAACACCAGCGTCTACAGCGTGCTGCACGTCGGGGATCATGCCGAGTTCATCAAGAACCTGCTGCCCAAATCCCTCGGTTAGCCTTCAGCTTTATTTTTCCCCTTGCTATGCTCTTAAGCTTTTTTGTCCACCTGTCAGTTTCCATCCACGGTATCGCTGGTGCCCCACTTCTCTCTGTGTTTCCTCTGCTCTGTATGTATGTCCTACATGTTGCATCATCCCCACCTCCACTAAACTCACTCGCATTTGCATGTTGGTCTCATCTCTTGTGTTTTACAGTCTGTTAACATTCATTTCTGCTTTGATGGGGGTTTTGTTGAAGATTGAACAGAAATTAATTTGAGTTGAGGATTTTTATAGTGAATCTGCTACAGAGAGCGAGAATGTTACAGCTTCACACACAGGGGTGAGTAGAAAGACTGGAAAATAGTGTTATTTATTTCAGTTCAATCAGAATACTAGATAAATCTTGATAATTTTATTAGAATAAATAGAAATAAAAAAAACAGTTTTCAACTTTGTTTTATCGATCCATTATAGATACTGCTTATACTTTTTGGAGTCACGGGGTGCTGGAGCCTATCCCAGCTGACAGTGTGCGAGAGGCAAGGTACATTCTGGACCGGCCGCAGCCAATTGCAGGACCACTTATACCCCTTTCAGACTAGCCAAAAAACCTGTTTAAGCCGGTAACAATAGGCTCATGTTGGAAGTTTGAAAGGGTTTAATTGGTATTTCAACTCAGCTCGCCTCCAATCAGCTTCAATGAGAACATCAAACTCAGGTCGACCAGCTAATTTACAGATGACGCTGGTGTAACGTCTCCACGTCATAACATCACATCTGTAACTTTCCTGACTCTTTGCCATCTCAGCAACTAATTTGATCCGCCTTTGTATCATCAGCGCCGAGTTTGTAATTTTTAAAGAGGGAAAAAAGTACAGAGAAAAGAAAACCGTGTCCAGGGCCTCCATGCTCTTTTCCTTTGTTTACATGGAGGGGCTCCATCGCGCTGATGATGTCATCAACATGATGACATCAGCTTGATGCGCCAGAGGAAAAAAAACAGCCACACAGCTTGTCTGCTGTCGATTAGACCCAGATCTGCTGACAGTGGAAAAGGAGGCGCTTGCAGATCGTTAGTGGGTTAAAAAAACATGTTGACCCATTAATTTTGTTGTGAAAGCGGTATGAGAGAGACAGACAACAATACATGCTCAGACTCATACTTAAGGGCAATTTAGAGTCACCAGTTGACCTAATGAGCATGATTTGGTCTGTTGGAAGAAGCCAGAATGCCTCATTTCTTGTGAAATTTGAAAGATATTGATTCCTCTTTGATACTAAAGCAGTAAATTAAAGGTTTATAAAGATGTTTAATTGACCTGTAAAAGCTAAATAATGTTCTGGAGAGTTTCTGCATGTAAGTGTTAAACTGTACTTTTACTTTTACTTACTTACAGGAAGTGTAGCCATAATGTGTGAACCTACCAATGTCCTGTACCGTCTTTACACTTAAGGACTCTGTACAACATTCACAGTCAATAGCAAACTGATAAAATCAACACTAAACAGTTAAAGAAATGTTAGAGGAAGATGAAGGAGAAAGGAAGCAGATGGTTCCAGTGAGTAGGTGGTCCTGAAGAGGTGGGTTTTGAGTCTAGATCTGAAGGTAGGGACAGTCAGAGTCATGGATGTCTGGTGGCAGGAGGTCCAGAGTTGGGGATCAGAGCAGCTGAGAGCTCTGCTTCCCATGGTGCTGAGGTGGGAGGAGGGCACACTGAGGTGAAAGGAGGAGGAGGAGGATCTGAGGGAGCAGGCTGGACCAGCGATGTGAAGGAGGTCAGACAGAGAAGGAGGAGTGAAGTCGTGGATGGTGCTGAAAGTGGACAGAAGGAGTTTGAATTCAGTTCCTCACTTTCTTTATGTATTCAATATGATAAGGTAAATGTGGCTCTTTAGTTTTCATTTTGGTTTTTATTTTAGCTAAGATAAATAACATGGCTGATGGTTTAAAAAAAGTCTTAGCATTTGTGAAAGGCACTGGCCTTGCATTTTGAAAACCTCGAGTTACGTGCCCTTTAAAACATCAAATTTGACGTGATCCAAAACTTGCAAGCAGCCAAAATGCATCTGCTCAACAAAACATGATGCATAGACAGTGTGAAGAGATTCTTGACATTTTTCTTTTTAATTTGACACAAAAACTTGCCCAGTAGTCAGAGTTTTGGACTTTTGTTTCCTACCATTGTATCAAAATGGTAACAGGATTGTTTATTTTTCCCAAAGCTTTTGATTTTCTCCCAGGTAAAGAAAAATTTCAAAGCATACTTTCACATGAAGACCAATCATATGGACAGATTATCTTACGAACAGTTAACATAACCATCCATTGGCTAGCCATTCATTTTAGATTAAATTGTTTGTTTTGAAGTTTTTAAATGGATAAGCACCTTGCTTCATCTCTGATCTTTGAAAAGTCTTTTCTCCGTCCATGAGGTCTGAAGGGAGGCAGCTTCTTGTCGACCCTGAGCCTAGCTAAAAACTCGAGGAGACCCACCTTTTCTTTTTAGACCTATAATTTAATGAGAAACTCACCCTCTGAAATCAGAATATACTAAAAAATCTCGTCTTAAAACTTATTTTAAGAACTATTTTTAATTAACTTAAGGATTGCATGGTGTTTTCTTAATGTTTTTTCTTGATTTTGTTTTTGTTTATCGAATTGTGAAGTGTTTTTTGTTGTGTTTTATATGTTTTTATGATTTTATTTATTTGTTTTAGGGATGCACCATATAATCAGTATGACATAAAGCAAAATTTTGGTAATTCCTGCCAGTATTTAAGCCTTTTTTATTTGCATCAATATTGCAGTTTTTTTGCATGTTACGCTTAAATTTAGAGAATGAACTCCCAAAATTGGACAGGTTTTCTTTCATCAGGTAAGTAAATTAGTTTTTTGGCTTTGAAAGGGGCATATAAAGCTTGGTTTTACTTTGACTTTCATAAACCTTTTTTTATTTTTGTCGTAGTTGTAATCTAAGAACAATGACTTTCAGTTATTTCTGTGCATCAGTGCTGGTATTGGCCTAGCTAAGTTTTGAAACATCCACCTATCAGATACCAGGAAAAATACAATATTGTACATTCCTTTTTTATTGTTAGTTTCTATTTGTTTGACTGTATTTAATATTTATCAGTTTTTTCCTACTTGGTAGTCACTGTGCAGCCCTTTGATGAACATAATTTAATTTAAAATGTGCATTATAGATAGCATGGATCAGACTGGATATCACATTAACATCATATGTCAGTTTAAACAATATTATCCCATCTGTTTCTTGAGAATAAAATATATTGATATATCTTAAACACTTGATTTATTTCTCAGCCACAGTGCCCTATAGCGTCTTCATTTTCTCTTTTGCTGATGCTCAACCCAGACATCTTCTCTCTTCCTCCTCCCTCCCTCCCCTTTCAGCTAATTAACTTCCTTTTTCGGCATCTCTCCCCTGTCAGCAGCATTTCTCCCTTCTTACATTCTCATCTCAAGTCCTTCCTTCCCCTTCTCTCCACTTTCTTTGTTATTCTCACCCTCGCCAACTTCTCCTTTTCACGCTCTAGCTTTCCCTTTTGCATCCCTGAAAAGCATTGTTTTCATCCAAGCGTTGCCCTTTAATTTTTGCAAGGCAGACAAGTTAGGTCTCCTTCACTTTTGCCCTCTTCTTTCTCTCTCTCTCCCTCCATCTCCTTTGCGCAAAAAAAAAAAAAAAAGAAAAGGTGATCATAATGTGTGTCAGGAGCCTCTTTCTCCACTTCCTCTTCCTCTCCCGGTGCTTCGGATTGAGGTCTGAGTGCCCAGCCATCTGGGTGGGGGAGCAGCGCAGAGCCGAGCACCCTGGAAACGATCAGTGGGCTGTGTCCCAGATACTGGGAGATTATCAATGCAACCGAATGAGATCACAAACCAGATGGAGTGTGATGGGAGTTTGCTCGAGTTAAATGAGTTGTGTGTACGTGTGCGCGCTTGTGTGTAACTGTACATCTCCCCTGTTCTTTTCTGAGCGTGTGCGGGCTTTGCTCATGCCAGTGTAAGCGTTGGAGAGCAGAAGAAAGATTGGCAGAGATGTTTTAGAGGACATGCATATGGAGGCCTGGCTGTGATGCATGGCTGTGGATAGATGGCACCGAGCTCCGGCTTCCAACTGCTCATTATGACTGATCCCTACCCAGCAACCGTCCTCTCCTTTTTTTTTTTTTTTTTTTTACACTTTTTCTGCCTTCATTCTCTCTGTCTTGCTCTCATTATGTCTTCAACTCACAGTGTGGTAGCCTCTCTTGGCTCTCGATCTTCCCCCCTCATTTTGGCTGCAGTAAAAATTTATCCAATAAATCCCGCCCCCCCTCCTCCATAGAAGCCACATTGTAAATCTCTAAAGAATGCTCATTCCCTCTCCGTCTCCTGCTCCTTTTTCTCTGCAGTGAATGGCGTCCCGTGGTCCAGCGATGGTCCAAGGAGGAACAGCCACACGTTCAACTGCCGGATGCTGGTCAACCCGCACAGTGAGAGCCAGGACGAGCAGCAGGAGCACGAGCCGCAGCAGCAGAAATACGAGACCATGCAGTGTTTCGCAGTGTCCGAGCCCAAGTCAATCAAGGAGGAAGGAGATGGTACGGGGACAAAGGGGGTGAAGAGGGTTATTTAACACCAAAACACTGATGCTATGACTCAAGCTTTTTTGTGCTACAAGGGCATTTCCATGTGTGATATATGTGACTTTGACCAAAGCTTCCCAAATGAGTGCACAGTTATTCTATTGGCTCCACATATTTCAGACTCACAGCAAGGGATTCAACACTATACCTACACACACCTCTGACTTTGGGTGATGGTTTTGGTTTTGTTTGGGTTTGATAGCCCTTGTGGCTTGAATGATGTTTTTTTCCTACCCCATACTTAACCCTCGTATGACCCTTGGACATTTTTGTCCATTTCCAAAATCCAAAACCCCTTCACAGACAATCCCCCTCCTCACCAGAGTTGATTTTTGGTGAAGGAGTGTCATTGTGGGTAAAATTTCCAAAGCCCAACTTTCAGTGTGAAAATCCATTATTTGACTACGTAATGCATTTTTAACCTATCCATGACCCTTCGTGGACAAAAATGTCCTATTCTAGAAAGTGGTTAAAAAAAATGTCACCAGGGCATAATTTTTGGCAAGAGGGGGTAATTTGGGGTTAAATTTGAGGATGCCAAGTTTCAGTGTGAAATCCATCATTTGACTGTGTAATGCACTTTTCTCCCATCCATGACCCTTCGTGGACACTGAAACTTGGCATCCTCAAATTTAACCCCAAATTACCCCTGCTTGCCAAAAATCACGCTCCTGTAACCTTTTACTGGACACTTTCTAGAAAATGGACAAAAATGTCCACTTGAGGGGTCATGCGTGTAACTTTTTTGAAGGGTCACTCAAGGGTTAAGTGGTCTCTGTAAATTTTACTCAGGGAAGACGAGGGGTCGTCACTTTTGCCAGGGAGGTTCAGTTTTGAAACTGTTGGCCTATTTGTTTGTCTATTTGTGTGTCTGTGAGCAAGTTAGCAATCAATTTCTCACTGAATTTTGATGATGTTTTCAAGGAATGTTGGTCATTGCACAAGGAAAAGGAGAACATGTTCATGGGGAGCCGAATACAGTTGTGAATCCAGGATCTTTTTTTCAAGGATATGTTAATAGTGTGAGATATGGCAGTTTCCTACATGCTTGCTCATGACTCAAAAAGATTTCTTCCGATATAGATGACATTTTCAGGGAATGTTGGCCCTGTCTCAAGGATGGAGTGAGGAGATATTGGTGGATGCTGATCCAAGAATTCCCTTCTCGGGCTGATGACATTGCACAACAGGGCAGTTTTCCACAATTCTTTCAGTAACACCAGCTATATTGGAAATGCCTCAGCAGAGGTTTATTTTTAGGTAACATTTAACCAGGGGAGCAAATACAGTGTAATCAAACCCTGTATTTGGGACACAACAGAAAGAAGTGGCCAACATAATAAGTGATCTCACTTTTAAAGATCAAGAAATGGATTGAAATGAGGAAATTTGTAGTTAAATAATGGTGAAAAGACAGAAATAATGATATTGTTTGAATATATTTTTTAAAAAAAACTTCAACATACATCAGGTAAAAATGGCCCCTGCACAAATGTAGTTGATGACCTATAGTCATGTCCCATAAAAAAGCAAGTTTGCACCAAATGATCATGTTTGAAGTGGGACATTTTGGTCCAGGCTTAAACAGTAAAACACAATCTTGCCTGTGTTTGTACATCCAAACCTCACCTGGAAAAATGCAGTGTCTAGTGGCCAGTGTCCCTTCAGGGTTGGAGAGGTTTACTTGGATCTTAAACTTAAGGGTGTCAAAGAAGTGGACCCGCTTACTACTTCATCTGATTGGCCCACAATTATTGTGATTGACAGAACAATCATTTGTGTTTGTTGTGATGCTAATGAATGCAGCTCAGACCTTCCTCAGAACTCTGCATTGCTTTACAACTTCTTTTTTCAACAACTTACAGGATGCAAAGTTACGAGGTAATGTATCTCTTTCTAGATACACAGTGGTAGTTTTTGATGTGTGACAACAAGCAATTTTTGGAAAACAGTATTGTAGTTTTGTAGCTTGCTATATATCGCTACTTACGGCCTGGTACTCTAAGACGTGTCCGACTAATTTGCTCTAGTTTTAATTGTCTCGTTCCCGAAGTTGAGTATCCAGGCCAGTCCAGCCCTGTCCGACCCAACTGCGAAGCTAAAGAATAGCTTTTATAGATAACCTATTTTGATGCTATAAAACTCATCTTAAAGTGTGTATTTCAATCAGGCATATATCTAAAATTGAGGCTTTTTTGTAATTACTTAGAAACTCCTCACAGTCCCTTTAAACAATTCACAATCTACAAAACCAGTAAGATACTTAAAAAAACTCCCTAAAGGTGTTTGAAAAGTGTTTGAATCTGCCGTCTGAATAGATTTGCTATCCATTGATAGGAATGACAAAGAGCTGTGCTTTATTTTCATCCTGACAGACTGCATAGACAGAACAAGGTTTGCTCTGTCTTGTCTCTAAATTCTTAGAAATATTGATTTGCAGAACTTTCTGATGTATTTCCCCTTACTGTAAATTTCGTAAAGGGGAAGCATTTGACCAATGAGGGTAATGTGAGATTTCTGAGCTTGTTAATGAAGATGTCCTGAAGAAACAAGCCAGTTTCTTTCTTAACACTGCACTCATTATTTACATATGCTTATGACAGACTGAAGACATCACCAAGCAAAGAAAGACTGCTTTACAGAGAAATTAACCTAAGATAATCTTTGACACTGAAGCCCACAGTAAAAAGGGAGAAAGACTTTACAAACCCAGCCAAACAACTTAATCAAAACATCAACATTTACCTTAAATGATATCAGCCTGTCCTCTACTGAGTAAATGAATTAATTTAAGTCCTTTAAGATGCCTGCCTTCAGCTCTGATAGCTTGAGTTGCAGCAGAAAAACCTTGATAAGAACAAACAAGATGTCATTTGCCAAACTAAAAGACACATCTGAGTATCGCCTCAGCAGAGCAGTAAATGGCACATTTACATTTAGTCTAAATAGAGCAAGTGTAGCCATTTCAGTCCTGTCACAGGCACTGTAAAAATCCTTTAAGCAGCTGATAAAGAGCAAAAGCTGGTGCCACTCAACTCACATCCATGAAAAGTTAAGTGACACGAGGGAGAGGAGAGGCTGGGCAGCTGTCATTAAAGCCCATCTATAATTCATGTACATCTCTCACAAACCTGAGCTTATGGCTGCAAGCACAGGATGCAGCTGTTTTTTTACACATGTTCTCCATCAGTAAACCGTTTGATGACCTGAAAATGAGTCCTAGAACAACAGAGTATCTGCAGTTTTAAAATTGTCAGTGTATATGAGGAGAGAAAAGAGGAGAAGGCTTTGTGGTGGCCACTCGTGTAAACATCTACCCGCTTTTTACTCAATTTGTGTGTTGCTTCTGCTCCTCTTGGCTGGTGAGTCACAGAGAGATAAGTAATCTTTTTCTTAGGATTTCAGGAATTTACAAGGGAACATGAGATTCTGTAGTTTGAGTAAATTCCTATCTTGAGTTAATTTCATTGATCAAAATATTTGGAGATGCAGTATGTCACATCAGGATGGACAACTTTGACTGCAATGAGAGTGCCATATTGTTACGAACAAGGTAATATCAAAAATATAATCACTAACACCTGTATTTTAACAAAGTAATAAGTGTTGGTACCCAGCCTGTTACAAATTTTGGCTTACTGAGGAAGAGGAGAGAACTTTCTACTGCATCTAATGTACTTACTGGCCATATGGAGCTCATACAACCCCACTTCAAAAATTCTGAACTGTCTCTTTAAGCTTAAAGAAACAGGGTATGTTGGTTCTAAAACTGATAAGGCTAACACACATTTCAATGCACCATTTTAATACAATGAACTAGTAAATACTTTTTTTCTGTATTCATTTAGTTATTTGACTTTTTTAGCTTGTTTTTTCCCTTAAAGGGACTGTAAGGAGTTTTGAAGTAATTACAAAAAAGTCTCACTTCTAGATATATGCCTGATCGAAATACACACCTATTGATGAGTTTTATAGCATCAAAATAGATTATCTATAAATGCTATTCCTTAGCCTTCTGGTCAGGTCGGTCAGGGCTGGACTGGCCTGGATACTTGACTTTGGGAACAAGACAATTAAAACTAGAGCAAATTTACATTATTCGGACACGTCTTAGAGCACCGGGCTGTAAGTAGCGATATATAGCAAGCTACAAAACTACGATACTAAGTTTTCCAAAAATTGCTTGTTGTCACACATCAAAAACTACCGCTATGTAACTAGAAAGAGATACATTACCTCGTCACTTTTCATTCTGTAAGTTGTTGAAAAAAGAAGTTGTAAAGCAATGCAGAGTTCTGAGGAAGGTCTGAGTTGTATTCATTTAGCACCACAACAAACACACGCTTTTGCTTTGGTGCGTTCCAGTTGTAGTCAGAAATAGGAATTTCTGGGGTGCTGGTTTGGCGGAGTGGTTAGCACCCCATGTATTTGCTTCTGCGCTCCGGGTTCGAATCCCGCCTGTGGCCGGTTTGCAGAGTGTCTTCCCCTACTCTCTCTCCCCCTTTCACAAGTCTATCCACTGTCTCTCTCCTATCAATAAAGGCACAAAATGCCCCAAAAAATGCATTAAAAAAAAAAAAAGAAAGAAATAGGAATTTCTAAGTTCCGAGAAGGAACTGCAACTGGAACGTCCCCCGAAGTTGGAATTTCCTACTGGGAACTCGGTGAAACCTCGCCACCCCCGAGTTGACAATGGAAGATGGATGCCCCCAGTGTGAACAGTTATTTTGCTCCTGTAATAATCAATTTATTTACACTTCTAACTGGGGTGTGTCGCTCTAGATCAGCTGTATACATAGTATTGTTAGACTTATATTTACAAAAATGCTGCCATAGTGATAATCACATTCTTCATGTGATATTTGTGAACAACAACGCAGGGTCTGCTAACAACAGCTAACAACAGCCTGGTGGATCGGCATGTTTTTTTCCAACCTCAAATGGAACGCCGATAACTCGGAGATGATGTCACTCCCAGTTCTGAGGTTACTGGAACGCAGCATTACGACAGTCGCCGCGCATGCTCATGGGTAGCAGAGTCTTTATGTCGCCGGTAATTGATTCTCTTCATAGCACCTTTAAGAAAAAAGTAAACTTTTTTGAAAAATTGCAAGGCTAGGGTAGCAGTTTAAATATGTTGGTTATTTTTTATTATAGAGGTTCATTTGCTCTACTTTCTCCCTAATGGCATTAATATAGCTTTATGAAAGCCGTTATATCAAATTATGACAAGGTTTCAAACTTGAGAAATTTCAACCTTTTGTTAAAAATGTAACAAACCTTTGCAAAAACTATTTATTCAACTTCAGTCATGTTTAAAAAGTGTAATCCATGTTTGAGAACTTCGTTCAAATATCTGGAAAGCTTGCTCAATAAGTTGTTGATTTTTAAAAATCTTTTTTGTCAATATTACCAAATATTTCCTAAAGCTTCGTCCAAAAAAGTCAGTTTTGGCAAAAGAATTTACAACATTAGTCAGAAATTTTAGATTATTTGTTTAATGCATTTGTCATATTTGTTTTGATTTCATCAAAAGCTTTTAAAATATTTTATCAGTAATATTTGAAGCATTGTCAGTTATTTTGTTTTTTGAAGCTTCTGCAAAAACTGAATTTTTTTAAAGTTAAGAGATAAGGTCCACAGGGTGCACCGAAACTGCTTTAAACCAAAAGTTGCTTACATGAGTTTAAGGCTAAACTATTTCACTAAATCAGGGGTCCCACTAGACAAATTTCTTTGTACAACTGCACAAACGTACAACCTGACATCTTAAGTTTTTTTCATGCATTACTTTATTTAGCATTTATCTTATGTAATGACTACCTGTTTGTTCAGCTTTAGTTTACGTTATGTACATATGTTACAATAATGAGTATAATTATTTTAAATTATCATTTGGAAGACAACTTACAACCCCCATAAGTGTCTTCAAACCCCCCCCCCCCCCCATGTGGTTTGGGACCTCCACCTATGGCTCTAATAGAGTGACTTTGACCACATTATTATGACATCAAGTTTTGCTCGCTGTCGGATTAAACCGTTCACTGAAAACCCAACTGTTCCTCTCCAACCTGCCTCTCCTCCCTCTGGCTTCTTTTGTGCCTCAGCGCTTTGCCAGACAAACTTTGGCACAATGACAAGGACTCGGGCCAGAGGTGTGTTTGAGTGTAAGTGTGTCTTCTCAGTAAATCAGTTACAGTTGCAGGAGGTTTTTCGATGGAGGAGAAAAAAAAGGACGAGTTTGGAGAGATTCACAGATCTAAGGGGCCGGACCACCCAAGAGGCTCTGTTTACAAGTCAAAAAGAGGAATGTGTGTGTGTTAGCTCTGGCATGCATTCCTTTGCTAGAAACATGTGGGATTGTTGGTATTACTGGTGCAGGGAAGTCAGATGGCAGACTTTTTCGGGGTCATCCAGTTGTGGACTTGGCTGTGTCATGGGTTTGTGTGTTTTACTGTCATCATCGAGGCGGTGGCAGCCTTTAAAGCTGGGTCGGGGGGAGTCGTCATGAGTGTGAGAAGGCACTGTGAGACTAACGCACACCAGCACACCTTCACACTCACTAACACACACACCTTCAAAGGTCACACTTCATCATTTCCCTTGCCAGCGATCGCTGCTCCTCCTCATGAAAGCAGTGGAGCCCTGATCCCCACGCTCATTAATAACTGTATTAATTATGCTGCCTGGGAATAACATGCATTTCATTTTCTTTCCCTCCCCTCCATCTCCATCGTTCTCGCCCTCTGTGTCCCCTCCCCCTCCACCCCTCTTGTCCTCTTTGTTACATCCTCTCCTTCATCTCTTTCTTTCACTTTCCACACCTCCCCTCTTCTCTCTGTTTCAGATTTTCAGTCGTGCCTAATCTGTGTGGCACGCAGGGTGCCCATGAAGGAAAGACCCATGCTGCCCACGCATGAGAGCTTCACCACACGACAGGACCTACAAGGTACACAAAGCTCTCACACTGCTAGGAAGTAAAAAACAGCTGTGAAACTTTCTTTTCAAGTTTAGCATTTTCAGTCTTTTTAAAGAAAAAAGACACTCATTTTGAAAGCAAGATATGAACTGACCTAAAAGTTATCAATTAAAATTAAAAGAAGTAAGTATTAACAACAGAGTTTCATTCACACATCCCTCTGCATCTCTCTGGGATCTCGATTTTGTCAACATTAAAGAGCACTTAAACGTCAAATTCCTTTTGACACAAAGCCGTGTCTGTGAAAAGACCTTTTGTTGGTAAATTACATTTTTTGGAGAAAAATGCACAAAGTTTAAAGAGGTCTTATCATGTTATTCAAGTTTTACCATAATTTCTTTATTATAACACAAGTTTTTAAGCTTTTAAATAAGCACAAATTTTTTTGGGTGCGTGTTATACACAAGTGCAAAATACCATATTTTGTCTTGCCAACATCGCTTTCACAATATATCTGACACAAAAAGCCGAAGTATTCTATCTCTCTGCAAAAAATAAAATAAAACGCAGGGCGCTGCCATCTTGTGAGCAAGGGGCTGCAAAATAGCTGTGCTGTGATTGGTTGAAAAAATCGACATGTTGATAGCTGCTTTAAGATTGGTCGTTACACTATGACTGAGCATGCTTGGGCAGAAATCAAGTGATTAAACACGCGTGAAAGCAAAAGGTGTTTTCACCTCAGTTTTAAAGAGAAAATCATGAAGTACATTTTTGAGTTGCCTGAGAAAGTAAAGGCCCCTACACACTAAATGCGGCAAGTGCAGGCGGTCGGCGGCAAACCCATTCATTGTGTATGTGTAAACGCCGTGCAGGCGCGGCCCGCGGAGCGCGGCCTGCAGAGCGTGGAGTTCAGCGGCGTACAAGGGGGGCGCCTGCTGTCTTGCTGCACGGCAAGGCGCAGGTGCGCAAATTGAAAAATTTTCAATTCAGGCGCAGCGTGCTGTGACGACATCTTAGCGCATCCAATAGGAGAGGCCAGTCAGAAAAAAAGTGGCCGTGGATACAGAGCTGAACTGTGCTACGAGAGACTGTCTGCCTGAAATTTGTCTGCATTCTTACCAGAGTTTGACCAACTCGGGACAACAGGCTCTCAAACTGCTCCTTGGTCGGCCTGAAGTACATTTGGAAGCGTTCTGTGTAAACATGCAGCTCATGAATGATCCTGTCCTCCCCGCTGCTGATGCTGCTACTCTGGTCCTCCTCCTCTGGAGGATTACAGCTACAGATTTTTGCTCCGTAGTTGAGAGCATAGACATTATATACGTTGGGAGCATCATGCACTACTCTTCGAACCAAGCGCACCAAGAACACTTCCTGCTCTGTTGCTTAGCAACTGGCGCTCGCCGCGTTGCAGCCATGCTCAGCGCTGGCTCTGCGCGCACTCTGCGCTGTTCCGTGCGGTGGCTGCCGCGCAAACCGCTTTCGGTGTATAGGGGCCTTAAGGTTTGGGCAAAGTTTGGGGCGTGTTACATTCAAATACAGAGCTCTTTCCGGGGAAAAAATTGTGTGGGTATGAGCTGGGTGTTATAATTGAGTGTGTGTTATAGCTGAGAAATTACAGTATATGCTCTTTTATGTGTTTGACATGTCTGCTCCTCGTGACAGAGCACCGAAATGAACAAGACAAAAAGTCAGCAGTTTTAAGACCTCTCCCTCTCACTTTGATTTTTTTTTTTTTTTTGATCCCAATAGCTGCTACCAAAGTAGCTGACTCTTCCTGGGGTCCATACATGAAAATACAATCCACTCAATACATCACTAAAGTTCAAAATGTTATGAAAAAAGATAATAAAACATTAGATGTATAATTAAACAAAAACAACAGCAATCTTAACTCAATTTCAGTTAAAATAGCAGTGAAGGAAACCAGATTAATCTCCTGACGACCATGGAGATAGTCTCTCAGAGTTTGTTCAGCTCTCTATATGGATGAATTAACCTAATGCATGTTTACAAAAACAGCATCGCTTTATTCTAAAGATAATAATGCTTTGTATTTCAAGGCATCTCACTAAATTATGCAGTGAATAAACTTTAAAAGAGATTCTTGGCGATTTAATATATTTCTTTAAACTCTTGTTAAAACAATTCTTGTTAAACTCTGTGATGTCTGATGGAAGACCCTTCCATATTTCATACCTCTGTATCAAACAGTACAATGTCTTGTATTCATATTTCAGAGTGGAAGTATTAAACAACCTCTGGATGTAAATTTTGAGGGGGAACAGAGGAGTAGTAACAATGGGCTGTAGAAACTGGAAAAAGACATTTTTGCAGCAGCTTGTTCATCTGGAAAGACTATGAGCAGAAATACTATCATTATTTATACAGTAGTGAAAAGCTTTCAAACCATTACATGCAAAATCGGTGCTTCTTTATCGGGTTTCCTGTGGTTCCTTAAAAAGTCTTAAAATGTCTTAAAGTAGAGGGTGCTGGTTTGGCGGAGTGGTTAGCAACCAGGCACGTCCCATATACATACTTCTGCCAGCCTGGGTTTGAATCCAGCCTGTGGCCAGTTTGCAGAGTTTCTTCCCCTACTCTCTAACCCCCTTTTTCAGGCCTGTCCAGTGTCATTCTCTCTCCTATCAATACAGTTACAAAATGGCCAAAAAACATGTTTAAAAAAATATAAATATTGTGTTAAATTAAAATCTGGATAGTTAAGATGTTTATTTTATTCTGTGTGGTTCCTACATGCATTGCAGTGTGCTGTCTAATCTAATGCAATGTGTGTATGCTATTTTGGCTTATTTCTCATTCATAATGGAACTAAATTAAAAGATTTTTTATAACCAGTGGGAAATCTTAAGGTTTGATTTCCAGTGTAGGAGACAGTAAATGTGTTTTTTTTTTCTACCAAAGAAATTGTTTGGACATTTTTGGGTCTCAGATTATATTTGTTGAGGTCTTAACAAGGTCTTTAAGTTTGACTTTCAAAATGGTTCAAGAACTCTGTTCATCAGCGAGACCATTATTATGGTCTAACTTTTTTTGCTGGCTAAATCAGCGATTCTCCCTTAGCTACGTCACAGCCAGTTTTCAATATGGAGGTAAAAGCAAAAATACAGTTATTACCCTTCATTCACTGAAGGGCTTTCATTTATCAAATGTATGTAAAATATCACTGGAATCCGCAACCTGCAAATTGTTCTCTACAGGGATTGCTTGGTGTTTCTGTGGTAGAGTTTCTTTTTTTTAATGTTTTTTTTTTTTTTTTTTTGGCGCCTTTATTGATAGGAGAGAGACAGAGACAGTGGATAGGCTTGTAAAAGGGAGTTGAGAGAGTAGGGGAAGACACTCTGCAAACTGGTCACAGGCGGGATTCGAACTCAGACCGGCAGAAGCAAGTACATGGGATGTGCCTGGTTGCTAACCACTCCGCCAAACCAGCACCCCTGAAGTAGAGTTTCATCGGGAACTTTTATTCTTGTTTGATGCCTCTTTTGTCAGCACTTTACTAGATTTACTAGTCACCTTCAACATTTCTCCATATTTGTAATTAATTCATGTCTGAAATCCAGGTCTACTGCTTGGTCTAATCTGTAATGAAGGCTTTACATGTTTATTTGAGCAGTAGAAAGGATCCGTCTAATGTGGCGTGTGGACGTCATTGCTTCTTCTAAAGTGAGCCTCAGTTAGAATCAAGATGACCTACAATTTGATGCACTTCTGCACTGGCTTAAAGTTTTTACAGCAGAGGCTGCAGGTTGTCATATACCGAAGATAAATCATTTATTTAAACCTGAAAATAGCAAAGCCATTGACTTTTTTTTGCATTTATGTCTTAATGTTGTCTAGAGCTGCCCTGCCAGTGTGATGAATATGGTGTTATGCTTTAAAAAGGCCACTGTTATAAATGTTTGTGACAAGTCTTTGTCAGTCCCTCTGGCTGTCATTCAAGCAGCAGGCTGCGTGTCGGCCTGTTAAATGCATCATTGCCTCCATTTAAATCACAGCCCAGTGAGGGACAACTGTTCCTCAATGAGTGTGTTAGCGAGTGTTTACACTGAGGTAGCACGGTACATTTCTTGAGCTGTAACTGAAGCACTGGAAACAGTTCAGGACCATACTGGCACATTAGAAATGTCTTGCTAAATCTTCTGACAGGTTGTAATTAAAATGTAAATAGAGTAAATCCTCAGTACTTCCTCTACAGAAATCACAGCACAGAGCCGTCTCGCTGCAGACTGGCAAAGTAAAGAGCATCTTCTTGTCAACAAGCTGCTCTACATATTTATATTAGAGAGAGACACCCAATCCCCGGCAGCTCGGCTGGTGTCGGTTTGTGTATGTGTTCAGAAAACCTCACTTCTCCATCTGACTAAGACCTCTTTAATCCTCCTCTCTGTGTTTAGGTAAGATAACGTCCCTGGATACCAGTCTGCTGCGGGCGTCCATGAAGCCGGGCTGGGAGGACCTAGTGAGGCGCTGCATCCAGAGGTTCCACCTGCAGAACGACGGGGAAATGTCTTTTGCAAAGAGACATCAGCAAGAGGGTAATGTCACTCTCTGCAGAGTCCATGTTTGATTTCTGAATGGTTCATTACAAGCTCTTTTTGATTGCATCTCTATGAAGCAGTGATATGATCAATGTCCTCTCTTCAGTAATTTAATAGATGAGATCGATTTATTTACTGATTGCACCATTGTCCCCAAAATATGGACATCAGGAGTGATGGTGCTACTGTTGTGTCAGTAGAGCACCTGGCAGTTTTTCATCAGGTGGTCAGATTGGGCTGTTGTATTTTATGAGATGAGTTGAGAACTGTGTCAAACTTTTTTTATTATTCAAACAATACCCCAGCTTGAATCATAGGACAGTTTGAACAAAATTGTAGCTGAAAAAAACATAAAAACAGAAGAAAAAGGCAAAACTTCAGAAGAAAGGAGGAAAATTAACTAAATTAACAGTCATATTTGCTTCTTTAGATTTTAATATAAATATAGGTTTAAAATGCTGAATGAAGGACAATGATATTTTGGGAAAAATGTAAAAACACCCTGGGAAGTTGCAAAACTTTTCAGCTTTAATACTTCCTTCGTCCAATTTTTCTTTAACATTTTCTGTTATATGTATCTCAAAATTCAGCAGCATCACCATACAGCTGTTCTCTCAAAAGACCTTTTGAGCCTTTTATTATTATTTTTTCTGGCATATTTTTCCAAAACATAGTTACAGTTACCAACAATTGAGGTCACAGTCAGAATTGATAAACCACCAGAGGCCCTGTGTAGGTGGCCATGGCTGTGATGTCATTATGATTTAGTGTAACATAATCAACATGACTGGCATAGCAGAATTCCACTTGCATCTTACATGCTTGACACCCCTACCTGATATCAGCCTCATAATTCCTGAGCCTGTAAACTGACCCACCAGAAGGACTGTTTCAAATATCTATGGGATCAATTTCACTATTCCATTTGCACAACAGCCCATTAAAAGTGTTTAAGAAGGGTAGGGCCTTACCAAGAAATACCGAGGTGGGTAATAAGATGATCGTACTGTCAGTCGTGATTTACTTTGATAGATTACATGCCAATCAGAAGGCAGGCAACTCTTGCTGAATCCATCTAGAAGTGCTGGCAGTGATCATTATTTCATAAAGTAATGTCCTGATGAAACTGCTGCTAAAGTAGCATCCAGCTCTCGTCTCTTCATAATCTGCCATAGTTCACAGACTTGTAGTTGCTTCTGACTGTCATCATGCCCGAAGCTTTTGCCTCTTCCTCCTCAAAAGGACGCTGGTTGGTCAGTGCCTTTTCAGACTGAGCTCAGGTCTTCTGTCTGAAGGCTTTGCAGGACAGATCCGTGTGATGACAGACATGGATCTGGCTAATCCTGCTGCTCTGGAAAGATACCAACCCCTGACCAATAATGTCATATAACACCCAAACACAATCTTTATGCCCCTAAAGGCAACTTCATGTACATACAAAACAAACACTCAGTTATATTTAGCAAGGCTAATTTGGCTAATCCTTTACCTTGTACTCTCTTTTATACCTTAAGTTTAAAAAGTATATCAGAACCTCTGTATGACACATGGTGATGCATTCATACTGATTTTTCTTTTCAGTTTCCTTCTTCTCTTATCACAGGGCCACGCACCTCATGCACTGTGCTCCTGCTGTTGTCATTACTGACTATAAAGTTCATCAGTGCAAAGTGCAACACAGAAAAGCATGTTGCCAGGACAACACACAGCTTTAACAGCTTATTTCATGTTTTTGCCGTTATGATCAACATAAACAATCATGCTGTAAGATCTGCCTTATATAACAGCAGCTTCAGGTTAAGTTTAACTACGCAATATAGTTAGTTTAGCATGACGTGCCTTTTTGCACAGACACATTTTAATTAATCAAGAAGTTTTTATGTGGATCATTTATTTATATTCATGTATGTCCTCAGTGCTCCGGCATGGTCAAGCTTTCAGCCCCATCTACCGCTTCTCTCTCTCTGATGGAACCATCGTGTCGGCCCACACCAAGAGCAAACTGGTGCGCTCGCCCGCCACCAACGAGCCGCAGCTCTACATGTCCCTGCACATTCTCCAGAGGTATGTCTCTCTACCTCCACCTGTCAGAAAGAGCCAGGCAAATCTTCTTGAACAAGGTTACATGTTTAAGCCTGTTGATGCCCCGCAGCATGACGATTTCATGCGCTCTGTGTGGATGAGTTTAGAGGAAGTCCTATGCTTTAAACTTTAAGGGGGGGGCAAGACCATACCCTGGACAATGTTCTTCAGCAATGTGCAGCTGTTTGGGATATTTTTAAAGTATATACATTTTTGATTTAGTTGATTTTTTAAGCTGGATTTTGTCATAGTTGAGTTTTTGATAGTTTTACTGTAACTGTCAGGTTTTGCCTCTGTATTTGAAATGGTTTAAAGGAAGATCTTTTACAATTTAAAATAAATGCTGTGTTAAGAAGAATGTTGAAAAAACAGGTAAAAGTTTTACTGCTGTATTTGTTAGGCTCAACCAAAACTGAAACAGAGATTCCTTAGAAAATTTCAAAACCAGGTAATACGTCATTCAGTATGATTGTGACAAAACTATGACCATTTTTCTGCAGTCTTATTTATTTTAAGTTTTGCTGAAGTGTAGACTAATTTTAGATGGTTATTGTTTTAAGTTAAGCCCTCTTTTTATTTCAGATTTTGTTTGTTTTTTATCTTGGTTTATGTTAAGGATGAATCCTTGGTTCTCTTTTTCTCTTCTTTTCTTTACTTCTTCAGAAGTTAATTGGTATTTCACATTTTCAGACTATGTTTTTGTGTGTGTGTGTTTGAACATCCAGGGAGCAGACGGTTTGTGGGATGGGTCAGGACATGGGTCCTGGCAGTCAAGCTACAGGAATGGCTCCCAAACCTATGAACCCCTCTACCCCGTCCATGACTCCTCCCACCCCAGGCTCTCTGCCAGGCTCAGGGCCTCAAGGCCAGGACACCACCATCAGCAGCAACAGCACGCCTTTCTCGCCCCCTGGCCCAGCTGGCCCAAGAGAGCCAGCAGCCATGGGGGGCCATATGCAGGGCTACCGCTACGGCTGTCCCCCACCACACAACCACACGGGCGGCATGCAGCCTCCACAGCAGGGCCCTAACTGGAGGATGAATAGCCCGTCTCGTGCAAGCCCAAGTCCTGCCGGTGGGCCACACCCACCTCAACAGAACTCTATGCTGTCACCCAGGCACAGGGGGAGTCCTGGAGGGGCCAGCAGCCCTCGTGTAGCAGGAGGCCTGCACTCCCCCTCCCCTGTGGGGATGTGTGGTGGAGGACCTGGGAGTGCAGGTAGTAGCAGCACAACTGGTGCCCACACTAACAGCTACACAAGCAACTCCCTGTCTGCTCTGCAGGCCCTCAGTGAGTGTCACGGCGTGGGCCACGGGCCCCCGCATGCACACACGCTGGGATCTCCAGACAGAAAGTTAGGCTCCCCAGCTGGGGTCACACAAGGGTCTGGGGTGAACTCTCATCTGATGTCAAAACTTGGTGGCAGTGGTGGAGCAGTTGGTGGTGCTGGAGACTCGTTTGGACCTCATTCAGATGGGGGTCAGGGGCCAACGCAAGGTCAGGCAGAACGAAACCTAACTGAGCCCAAGGAGGAGAGAGAAGGGTCTGCTGATGGCCATGATGCTCACAACCGTCCTCTTGACAGCAAGAGCAACACCAAGCTGCTGCAACTGCTCACCACCAAGCCAGAGCCGCTGGAGACGCCGCTGTCCCCTGGAGCAGGGGGTGACGGCAAGGAACAAGTTGGGGTGGGGGTCCGGGGCAGCCATACGGGGGGAAATGCGCACGCTACATCCCTTAAAGAAAAACACAAAATTCTTCATCAGCTGCTGCAGAACAGCACGTCACCTGTAGACCTGGCCAAACTCACAGCAGAGGCCACAGGCAAAGAGCTGGGCCAAGACCAAACCCCGGCGGCCGGTGGAGGGGCTGCTGGGGGAGAAATAACTCCAAAGCAGGAACCACTGAGCCCCAAGAAGAAAGACAATGCCCTGCTGCGCTACCTGCTGGACAAAGATGACACTGTACTGAAGGACAAGGTGCCTAAGCCAGAGCCCGGAGAGGTGAAGATCGAAGGGGGCAAACATCCACTCGTCAAGGCGGAGAAGCAGGATGCAGGATACGATCGCGCTGAACAGGTTGGTTCTCGTCCTTTTTCGTTGCTCTTTTTTTCAGCATTGCTATAAATGGATTTGTGCAAAAAAATAACTACTGCAGAAGTTTCTCTCACCTCATTCTAAGTAGAAAATATAGCTTTTCCAATGCTCTAGTTGTGTCCTCCCTCTCTTTGTCTGAGCTTTAATCTGGGTTAGGTAGCAGATGTCCCTTTCTCCAAGTCCCATGTCCACACAGAAGGCCACAGTTGAACATTCACACAGTCCAGTCGGCATACGGTCACATACACATCTACAGTCAAGTCCTTCACTCTTAAGACATAATGCTAGTTTTTCAAATGACATATATAAACACATCTGGGCGTTTCCCTGCTGATGTGTTGGCAGCACAAGCTGTGTGAAGCCGTCCTCCAAGCTTCAAACAACTGTGACATTTGGAAGGAGCCCCTGTGGTTCTCCAGCTATTTGATCCTGGTTGCATTTGGCCCGAGTCCCCAGGTTTGGCACGGAGCTCAGGTCAGGCCTGGCACTGAAAGAGAGAAGAGGGAGTGAGCGAAATAGGAAGTTAGAAGAGCAGACTGCTGCAAGTAAAACTTAGGATTTCAGCACAGGTTACAGATTTTTTACATTTCTAGATCACTAATGCAGGAAAAAGCTATGAAAGTGCATCATTATGTAACAGATATATTTGTTTTAGACACTAGAAGGAAATACAGAATCTTAATTCCATACACTGTGTATGACCCACAGTAACAATAACACCTACCTTGCATTAAGTGATTATTGATAGTTGATGGATATGCTATTGCCTCTTTTTTGATGAAGCTGGAAAAAGTACAGATGTCATTCAGAGCCACATTTTTTTTAGATTATTTCTGTACTGTAAAACTCCCCAACAT
The DNA here is from genome assembly GCA_036419115.1 of Scarus forsteni. Taxonomy (NCBI): domain Eukaryota; kingdom Metazoa; phylum Chordata; class Actinopteri; order Labriformes; family Labridae; genus Scarus; species Scarus forsteni. The sequence continues at coordinate 4,125,401 of JAZDUH010000105.1, forward strand.
CCTCCCTCACATGTGGCTGCACTGCTGTGAAAAATTTCAAGGGGATTAGACTGAGCTGTTAGAATTATTCATAGGGATTATTAATATTTATTGATATTGACACAGCTCTCTTTAAGAATCAAAGTCCTAAACTAAAACTACCTTGAATATTTTGTAATTGTTTGAAAGACTGACAGCAGTGTTTTCTAAGGTTATATAAAACAATACTTGAATACTTTGACAACACTGTATTTCTAAAATAATGCAATACCGCAGAATTGTTAATTTAATAGTTTCAAAAACATCCAAGGTCACAAAACAGATCTTTTGGTTACAAAACATGGTTATCCTTACGAATTTGTTCTAGAACACGTTCAATTACTTTACCTGGACGAGCATTTTTTACCCTGCAGGCTTTCAGTGATAAACAGGACACAAACTTTCTGCTTGAACAGTTTGATATCATGGTAATTTTCTTTAGTGGTGTTGAGTTTCTTTATGGGTATTGTATGGAAGTTTACCCTTCTGGTGTCGTGGCTAGGGCTGGGCAATTAATCGAAAAATAATCGAAATCAATTTAGACCCTATAAGCGAAGTAATTTTTCTCATGACGATTATTATTTTCCCTGTGCAAGTCACGTGACTGCGCCCCTCCAAATAGTCTACGTTCACTTTTACCTAGAGCAAAGGACGCGCCACCAACATGGAGGAGACAAGCGGCAATTTATTAGAAGACCTCGTAGCAAAGAAAAATACCATCTCAATTGTTTGGGCATATTTTGGATTCTGTACAGAGGACATTGACCAGAAATAAGTTAGGTGAAAATACTGCATACAGACCATGTCGATGACCATCAATATCACCACTAATTTGTCCCAGCATAACATGAAAAAATTGTTCATTAGTCGTTATCAAGGTAAGAGCTTCAATTAATCCTGATATTGAGATTAGGTAATATCGTCCAGCCCTAGTTGTGGCAACCTAAAATCATTCTGTTACAGAACTGGCTTAAGCGAAGTAAAGCTCATCTGAGGAAGTTGAACAGTGTCACATTGTGATGTGTTCAGGCTGGCTCAGTAAAATGGGTATTTAAAAAGCTCAGGACATGATGTGATAAATTGTAGTGTGCAAAGATGGATGTTTGGATTTTGCATGAACCTTAAATAGATAATGTTGGGTGGAGGTGAAATTTATTTCTTAGCAATATGAATTCATTACATGTTATTAAGTTATTTGGTAGTCTAATTCAGTTGGCCGTTCTGTTGTATACTATGTGGCATAGCTCCTTGAGATCTTTATGTACTGCTTTGTTGATCAAACACTCAACCAGTTGTTAAAACATACACAAAACACGATTAGTTTGGGTAGTCCTCAGATCAAAAACAGCCTGATCAAGGCATCCCTCAAAGAGTCAGGTCAGGTTTGGGAGCACACGCCGTACTAACACTTTGCCCTCCGTCATCGTTGACAAATTGTCTGCCTCACCAGAAATGGTTGCCTTATTTGTAGATGTTTATGCACATAAGCGTGCAAAGGTGCAAACCCTACATCTCAAACCTCTAGATGCAAAGGATGCTAACCCCTTTTCATCAGTGTTACCAACTGCAGTAACCAGAGGAAAGAGATCCACGTACTTAGCTGGACTAAAAGTAGTACAACCATAGATGACACAAAGAGCAAACACTTAGAAAAAAGGAAAAATGAAGTGCAGTGAAAACTTAGAAATCTTGAACTGTCTTGATATAACAGGATGCAGGTGAAATGTAAGCCTACAACAAATCCAAATTCACGTTTTTCTATATTTACATGAAAGTATAAATATATGTGTCACCAAAATCAGCAAAAATAAATATTTCTGCTTTAATATTCCCTCCAGGGTTTGCTTTCTGATTGCTCTCCTGTATCTTTTTTGTGGACATTTGTAAGCGTGCAGACAGATGTGAAATGGTACACAGCCTTGGCTAACTGTGCATGTTAGCCATGTTTAATGTACAGTGTATGCTTGGCCACTCCGGTACATATGAAGAAGAGGGAGAAGAGGTGACTGGATGGATAATAAGAGCTGCTGTTGAACTGAACAAAGAAGGAGAGAGATGAGAGAGGTGTAGATACCCCCAGGAGAGCCCAGCCTCGGCAGGCAGAGTGAAAATGATGAGCCATATGCTCCTGCATGTCCTCTCTGCTACCATGGAGATAGAGGGGGAGAGGGAGTGGTGTGTGTTTGTAGAACGAGAAACAATAGAGGGAGAAAGAAACGGAGAGACTTCATGTGTGCATCTCCAGTCTGAATGTTTTTATCTTCAAGAGAGAGATAAACTGAAACCGTGGGCTTCACAGAGAGGCGGTGATTAAGCACAGCCATGGTGATTACACATGTCGGTGACTACGGCTCCTAAACCCGAGCAAGGGCATTTATTAGACATGTACTAAAGCCATGACTTCATTAGAGCCATTACATGTGTTTGTGTGTCTGTGTGGGTCTCTCTTCCTCGTTGCTCAGTCATGTGTGAAAGCTGACTGTACTAGTTAAAAAGTCCACTCATCCCTTCCCTCCGTACCAACCTCACCCACTGCGTTCTAGCTGCATCTCCCTCCCTCCTCCTCATGATTGTTTGAGGGCTGAATTATTGATGGCTGGAGCCGAGCTAAATGAGAAATCAGAACAGAGCGCTGTGATAGCTGCTCTGCTGATGGCTAGAGGAAGTATAGGTATGGTCATTTAGTCGCACAGCCCCATAGGAGTAGGGATTATCGGAGTGTGCTTATGTGTGTTATAGTGTCCATGAAAACATACATACGGTCATCTGAAGCTGCTTTATCCTCTTTTGACAACTACAGGGAACTTGTCTCAGAACATAGTTTCTTTTGTAACAGTCAGCAAATAATATATTATCTTGATAAATGTGTTGTTCACTCAGTGTGCAGTTAAATCGATGCTTTGTGAAAATTGCAAACTAACTTCTGTCATGCCCATTAAGATACAGCGAGCAGTATGTTGACCCGAATAACAGTGATTAAAAATGCAGTGTTACAGATGTGATCATTTAGTTACACTAGCAACACTAATAAAATAATTCAGTACACAAAAAACAGAAGTGACCCGAGAGTGTACCCTTTGCCAAGGTATTGCCAATATTGTCAAGCATGTTATTGTTAAAAATGTGGAAAAGTGCACCTTCTCACACTGTTGATAAAAAAAAAAACCTGGATCCACATCCAGATTCAGATCACCACTAAATCCAGTCAGGGCCTTCATTTTCCATGACTACCATGCCCAGAATATGTTATCAAAATCTGTTGAGAACTTACTGAGATATCAGCAAAAATGCAGAAACGTGCCTTTTCAACAAGAACTTTGCAGAGTATTTATCACAGTGATCCCTCGATGATATTTTAAAGACTAAAGTTCCAGATTGTAGTCTCGAGGAGCATTCACACCAAATGCGACTTTGCGACCAAGATCGCGTCACAAACCCAAGTCCTGTCGCCTGCACCTTGCTCTTTTTGTAGCTGCTACCATTGCTCAGTGACTTCATGTCGCTGGAATTTTACCTCGTGAATATCATATCATAAAACAAGACGTATAAGCGGTTGTTATTCCAACTGTATTCTTTTCACTCACTTAACAGTCACAAATCACTACAGCTGATTGCCATATGAGTTTCCTGTGGCCCTGTCTCTAATGTTCCCCACACAGACATGGATTATAACTCTGTGAACCAGAATAACAGTCTGTCACAAGTGTGGGCTTGCACCCACACAATGCTGATTGGCTCTCACAACACAACATCGCCTGAAGAGTTAAAATTTCAACATTGTCGACCAAGCGCCTGGATCTGCTCCACGTCCAAAGCGACCCCAGAGTTACCATCTGCAACAACAGGGTGCCGCCCCCATGTCTCCAGAGATGCGACCAAGTCACCCTGCAAGTCTATTGCATTGTGTGAGATCCAGTCACACGTGATCGTGGCTGATCATGGCTGTACATTGACTGCATGAAAAGTGGTCCCTGAGGTCGCCAAAGTTGTGTTTGGTGTGAATGCACCTAAAGAGCTTCATGCTGTGTCAGCTGGCTCAAATGCTGCTGCTACCCTTTTACACTCATCTTTCAGGGGCTGTTCACACAAAAAGATTAATTCAGGCATACCTGTGCAAGTTTTTAATCATGTAAGCATTTCGTTCACATAGATGTGGTGTTTCGGGTGCCCAAAACAACGCACACTTTAGAAAACTTATCCAACAGTTAATAAATCTGAAAATGCTTGCTGACCGTTTTCTCGTGGACAGCAATAAGGGTTCTTTTGGAAATAATGACGCCATAATCCCACCTCTCATGCGCAAACCCCAACGTCAACAGAAACAGTGGCGGATTACGTGCCTGCTGCAGACTTGTTTTGGCTTTTACAGCAAAATCTGCCGCTCCTCTTCGACCACCGTGTGCAACACGGGGACATAGAGAACAGAATACCCCAGTGTTTGTTCACCATTCTCATGATGTGTGCCTGTGCTCCATGTCGTCTTCTCTGGTTTTGGTGCCTGTCTGCAGCGTAGTTACAGCACCACTCAGCTCTGGCATACATACTACAGCGTCTTCAGTGTTTTCATTTGGATGGACTCTTGAAACAATGCCATCTTTGCAGATGATGAAATAGCACTGCTTATTTCGCTGGTAAACTTAAATGTAGCAGATCTCATTTTTTTTTACACCCAAAACAGCATCAGTTCTGCTTTGCCACCCTGTTTCTGTTCCCTTTCCTATGAAATGGCCCAGGACAGGTCAGAGTGTCTCAATCCTGCTGACTTATATTTCATGCTGACAGTGAGGCTCGCACCAAAACATGGGATGACAAGTGTGTCAAGTCATGATTTTTGCAACTCTTAACATGGAATTGTGATGAGAAGAAACAAGACTTACAATCCTTAAGGGTTTAAATTTAATCAAAACATGTTTGGCTTCACTTCTTAAAAACCCCTGCGGCTATAAAATCAAACTGTACTGTTGTTAAGCAACATTTACATGATTGTGTCAAACACATTTGCAGTCTGTGAGATGCTGTGAAAGAAGATAGAAGTACTGAAAATACAGCTACCAGTATGCACCACTACATTTTCAATAAACTTTAAGATTATAAGTGTCTTACTTCTTGGACCTGTGCCGCACAATAAGAGATAATGTACATCAGACAGGGTCACAAAGTTCAATAGTTTGTCCTGGTTTGATAAGTAAGATAGTTGAACAATGCATGCAGAAGACAGAGGAGTTTTCGTTTTTTGCATTCTTTCAAGTCAAACAAAACAACAAGCTAGTGACAATCAATTGAAAGTACAAATCCGCTAAAGTAACGTCTGTCAGTCTGCCCTTTTGTTCATAACAGATGTTACACAAACAAATTTACTACGACTATTATTTCTGTAAATACCACTGTCACCAATGGAAACTCCATGCACAGCTGCACTGCCCAAAACATGCTGGGATTCACAGGGGTGCACAAGGTGGGGGTACTTTTAACAGCTTTTCTCCCTCGTTAGATGACCATGTTGCCTTTAAAAACACTGATAAACTGTGAAGTTGATAAAAAGTGAAACATTCATGTGATTTAAAGATTCCTTGGTAGAAACGACAGGAGACCAGAGGAAGTGGGGAGACAGACTCACAGGTTGTGTTTCTGTACCTTACATCTTTCATACAGATCCTTAAAAAGTTCTGAAAGATCATAAATTAAAGTTAAAGCCATACAAGTGTTTAAGAAAACATCTTTGTTTTATTTATTAAAGTATTATTGTAAGATGTTGAGTTGAGACTATTAAATTTCCAGGCTTCTTCAGAAAATACTCAATGAGATACATTCACTCAAGAAATCCATATTTTAGTGTGTGTGTGACTGATGGTAAAGCTCTAACGTCTATATGAACATGTTAGTCTGATAACTGTAGGAAAATGACCTATTCTTTCAGAACAGCTGTAGGTAATGTGGTTTCAGATCACTTTGCTGTTGACGTTCAACTCTATATCAGTCCAGAGAAAACTAGACTTTTTTTGCACATGCTCTATGGCAGGAATCATGAGCTACATTTATGCAAGGGCCAGGATTTATCTGACAGATGCTGTATGGACCTGGTTCTGAAATAAGTTAAAGCAAATCAATGATACAGCACATTTTCTCATGTGTTTTGTGGTTTCTCATGTGTTTTGTGGTGTTTAAAAATTGACAAAATATCCTCTCATACTGGAATTGATGAAAGAGATACAATCAGAATATTTGCTCATCTTATCAACAAGTAAGCGTAAAACCACCTACACACTGAATGCAACTATGCGACCTCGGTGACCACTCTCCATGTTGGGTCAATGTACAGCCACGATGGAGCAGGGCTAACTCGATGGCGCGGATCAAGACGACCTCGTTGCTCCATCGTCAAAGTTGAAAGAGTTAGATTGTCGTGTGACTGTGAGGCAACAGCCAATCAGCATTGCGTGCATGTGTGACCCATGACAGACAGTTTTTATTCCAGTTCATAGAGTAACAATCCATGTCCGTGTGGGAAGCATTAGTCAGTTTATTAGTTCCTCCTGGACAGACCGCAGAGAACTCACAGATGATGCTGCTGCAGGGTCATCAGCTGGCGTACTTTGTGTTTGGTAGGTGAGTGAAAAGGACACAGTTGGAATAATGTCAGCCTATACATCCTATTATAAGATATATGATATGGTCACGGTGAAACTTGAGCGGGCGTGACGCCACTGAGCCGTGGCGATGGGCGACAGTGACCAAAATGAGGTAATTATGGACATGTGACGCAACTTCATTAGGCAATGCAATTATGGTCGCAAAGATGCATTCGGTGTGAACGCAGCTTAAGAGTGTTAAGATGGTGTAAATGTGGCATGAATGAAGCCCTCAAAATCCTACTTCTATACACTGATTATACTGTAGTTACAGTTCGATGTTCCCTTAAGTGATGTAACATGACAGGACTAAGCAGCCTCTCTGAAAACAAACATGTTATCAAAATTTGAGCCCTTTTCTTTTGAGAAAACTTTGAAAACCAATAATTGCCTCCAACAATGATGTTAGTGATTGTTATTTTGTAAGATTGTTAATTTATTAAAAGGATTGCTCAAAAAGTTAAAAACAGATTTTAATGGCACTTTCAGTTGATGTTTGTCATGGCACAAGGAAGAAGTGGTTCAGTTTTGAGGTGGTCCAAATCCAGATGTGGATCAAGGATTTCTTTTAAGTATTTGTTAACAGTAAGACACAGGGCAGTGTTCCATATTGTTGACAATAACTCGTCAGAAATGCCTTGGAGGAGGTTTCTAGCTAGCTTATAGAACAGACATTGATGGAAAAGATACTTTAATGTCAATATAAATTTAGCTTGCAAGTTAACTCGGTGAGACTCATATGTCGGTTTGTTATGATGCCTGTAGCCTTCACATGTATGCAATATACAAAAATTATGTTATTTTATTGTTATATGACCATTTTTTTAATGTATTTTTGGGCATTTTGTGCCTTTATTGGTAGGAGAAAGACAGTGGATAGGCCTGTGAAAGGGGGTGAGAGAGCAGGGGAAGACACTCCGCAAACTGGTCACAGGCTGGACCCGAACCTGGACTGGCAGAAGTACACACATGGAACATGCATGGCCGCCAACCACTCTGCCAAACCAGCACCCCATATAACCGCTATTTTACCTCATTTCCATTGAGATCATGCGATCATGCTCTCATTAACAAGGGCAACCTGGCCAAGGTCAGCAGCACACGTCATAATAAATACTAGTTCAAGAAACATGTTTAAGGCAGTAAGTAACAAATATGGTGAAGGATTCAACAAATTCACGGTGTTCACTTGTGTATCTGTTCTTCTGAAGGGGCTGACTGTACAAAGTTTAGATGAAGTTGTTAAATATCTGATCACTATTGTTCACACTTTGACAATGCCTGACATTAAAGTAGAGAAGTGCATGTGTCGAAGTATCTTCAGGTACTTATTAAATGGGACAGAAACCAGAAATAAAAGAACTCAATGCTTAAGAATTTGTTCAATCAACTTCCAGTTGTGAAGACTTTAAAATGTGTTATAGTTGTGGTGTCAGGATGGACATGGAGATGGTGCTTAAAGTAAAACAAGCACCCAAGACTTTTATAAGTGCATGTTTGGATCTTGTAAGTCATCTGTAGCCTAAGCTGTTTCACCATTTGCAATGAAGTTCATCTTTGATAGCAGTCACTTTTGCACATACTGTCCTGTAATGTAGATTGAAGGATGTGGATTGCGGTACATGCGCCGACATGCTTCCAGAGAAGAGAGTAACAGGGATTGATAGAAACAGGACCCATTAAGAGCAAAAGCAACCAGAAAAGAAGACGAGAGAATAGAAAGTGGGAGGAGAAAGAGAATTGGAGAGGAGGAGGAGGAGGAGGAAAAGAGCAAACTGAGAGCGTACAGGAGCATTACATCATTCCTGACCTCATTAGGGCTTTTCTCTCTCCCACCGCCCCCCCACCCCCTCCCCTCGCTCTGCTACTCTCTCTAGCTCTCCTACATATCCTGTATGCTCAGAGCGATCAGCAGTGTGAGGCGTTCTGTGTGTGGACATGTTTTTGGATAAGAATGTCTCAAAGTGGAGGAACAGGAAACCCTCCGCAGTAAATATCAACGCTTGGTGACACTCTGGGAATGTTGACGGGCATTTTCACACAAAACTAATACATGTCACTGCGAGGAACATGAGGCACAACACCGAGTCTGTTTTCCTGCCGTACAGTACAGAGTGTCACGATCAGGAGACGGCGGTGTTTCCACATGTGCTGCACTCTCGTGGTCGCTTTGAGCCAGTGCAAGTTATTTACGTTCAGCCCCTCAGGCCTAAGTGGAAAGCACTACAGTCACCCATGATTATGTTTTTATTGAATTTTGACCATCTACATTTTTTAGGTACATTAAATTCAATAAAAAAGGCTTTTATCGGAGTTAAGGATGGAAGGTTTTATGAGTGCTTGATCGTTTTGAGAGAGCTTGGGATTTGTTTATGATGCTTCAAGGTATACACGGTGCATGAATTCATATTATTTTTATAATAGCACGTTTAGGTTGTGTTCTATGGACTTAACCGATTAGAGAGGGCATAAACATTTTAAAACTTAACTTTTGGTTGTTTTTGACAATTTGTCGTCCATCTTTATACTACTATAACAAAACACATTTTTTGCACTGCATCATCTGATTTAATTTGACAAGAAGTAAATCATTTTGAGTTTATTTTTTATATAGTATCAGTCCAGATGTGCCTCTGATGTTTGTACAACCATGTGTTATTACTCCAGTTACATCGCTGATGGTGATTTGGTTTAAAATTTAATTGTCAGTACTTTTTATCCTTTAATTTCTGTATGGAGATAAAAGTTCAGTAACTTTAAAAAGTTCCTTGCTGTTTCTCAGTCAACAGAGTAAACAGACTAAAGTAGAGGCTGAATCAGATTCTGTTCAAGACTCAAAATCAGCTTATCAATATTCAGTTATAATCAAGCTCAAAGCAGCATTGAGAATTAAATTAAATTAAATACCTCACATTCTCACTGTCAGCTTGAACAAAAAATCTGAGTCCTGTTTATTATTTTTGCTACAATGTTGAAATATTAATAACATCATATTTAGGCCTATTTAAGACCGGCTCAGATTGCATTTAAGAAAACGTGATATGTTTAAAATGGAGCATCAAGAGAGAGAAAATCTTGTTTGGTGAAAAACCTGATATATTTTATTTTTAATGTTCCATGTGTGATCCAGTTAGTCAGTTTTTAATAGGTCCATAAAAGCAATTATTGAACAAATTACTGTGGGCCTTAGGTAAAATCAAAGTTTGAAAACTACTGCAGTATTTATCATTTACGTCATAAAGTGCTGGAAAAGTTTAGAAAAACAACTCAAAGGTACTTTTCCTTGCACAAATTTTGACTGTGGGACCAGTCGGTTGAACTTGTGTTGCATTTGTTTGTGGATCAAATTTGATGAACCAATTTTGACTTTCGATATAAGTTAATAAAACTATGTTTCAGCATTTACATTAACCAACAAAAATAAAAAACAGGGATCAGAGAAAACCTGAAATCAGGTTCATCTTTTAGTGTGAGGACCAGGGTGAAAATGAATTTAACTTCATTGTATTTACAAACTCACCAACAAGTAAAATTACTAAAACTTCCTCGCTGGCCACTTTGACGCTCACCCTGCTGGTGCCCTGACCCTTAACCCTTTTGGCATCAGAATATGGCATTGATAATTCTTTGTGACATAGATTGAGCTATCCTTGCAGTGTAGCTGGATCTACCTGATCAGTTTTGTGTAATCAGGCAGATCCATCTTTTGCTAAGGCCACACCGGACTCGAATTGGCGTATTTAAACGTGCGTAGTGCCTGTGACGCGGCGCACGTAACGCCCAAGGCTGGACGCTGGACCATTTTGACAAGCTGAGGGGCGACGCGCGTCACTGCGCAGGCGCAGTAGAGAGCCGGAGCTTGTCAGACTCAGTGATGACCCGTGCAGGCAAATCCAGCTGGAAACGAATATTTACAGAACTTACCTTCAAAACCTGTCTCCTCAGAGACTGTCAAAGCTCCTTTTTGTTCCGCTCTCTGAAGAGTACACACGTCGAATCGTGTAGCTCCGGATGATAGCAAACAGCGCAGATCAACCTCTCCTCATGTCACGGGAATTTGCGTCTAAAGTTCAATATTTTCAACTCGAGCGTAGAGGCGTTTGACGCCCCAAAGGCACCGGACACTCCATACATGCTGCGCCAAACACATCCAACGCGCCACCTGGGGCAAATCTGCGTCCAAACGCGTCTTTGCATTGACTTTGTAAGTAATCTCAACGGGCGTCTTTGCGAATTCGCGTCCGGTGTGGCCGTAACATTACACAGATTGAGCCCAGTCTGCGTTGTTTGAGGAGCAAGAGGCAGTAGCTGCTGGAATGATGACAGCGTAAATCGACTGGACCTCTGTAAACTATGGCTGCTCGTACACAGATTACCGTGGATACTACCTGACAGAACCTGAAAACTTTTCTGAATGAGATGAAGAACACATGCAGTTGGTCTGTAATGAATGTAATTGACAGATAGATCTTCAGATTACCTTCTTGATATGCATTTGAAAGGTTCTGCCCTCCAAAAACACTTACTATGGCTCAATTGGTGAAGTGTATTATGTTTAGTATGTACTGAAATGTCTACCAGGTGATTCAGGTTAAGATTCAGCAAAGTTCTGGAAAGATTCATTAATCTTTAGAGATTTCAGTCTCTATTTTCACCATGTGCACTGTGGTCATAAATGTACATGGATCCATGTTTAATGTTGCTTATATATATATATATATATCATTGTTTGTCATCATTGTTATATGTTGTTTACATTCTGTTGCAGCAAATATGAAGACTCATCAGACCAAATTTCTTTTGTCCTGTATTGGGAAACTGTCAGTTTTCTTTTCAGTTATTGTGTGATAAGCTGATTAATAAGAATAGAAACTTTATTTCTGGGGACCCTTAAATTGTCAAAAAGTCTTAAATTATATATTTATTTTAATTATGGGTCATAGATCACCCTAAAAAGCCTCACTTTCACCAGTAATATCTTTAAATTTTCGATCAGACAAGATGTCTTCACTAAAGTGAACCTGATTAAACTGGATTTGATCATGATCAGCTTATAAAAATGCATAATTGAACAGTCAGAATGAATGCCTGTAATCACAGATATGATCACCCATGGTTAGCACTCCATCAAACTCCCCTGGGGTTTAACACAAACACTTCCACTTGTCTGTCTGCCTCTTCCTCTGTTGTTCCATCATCCTCTTAACAGAAAAAAAACACACACCCCTTTAAGCTCTGTTTGTTAAAAATATGATCTTTTCTTTAATATCTTTGTTAACTCTACTGTAAACCAGCAGGTGTAAAGCTTGTTGGCTAACTTTAAATGAGATGACAGCAGCACTGTATGTGTCTGAGGTCCAGACAGTAACATTTTTGAACATTCCTGTTTGCTTGGTTAGTTGAATTGTAGACACTGTTAGTATATGGTGTGCTTCTTAGAAAAAGACATTTATGTTTTGTCCAGAAGCTTCAATTAAAACAGTTGTTAGGAGATGATTCTACCTAAAGCCACTCCCCTGCTGACAGCAGCTTCAGTTGTGACGTTTCATCTCAGTGGGGACAAAAACATGCTTAAAAATTGACCAACATTCATAAATATGTGCTTGAAATGATGGGCTTTAAAACAAGACCAGAAGGGCTGTGGATTTGAACACACCAGTGGGTTAGTGAAGAAGAGTGTGTGTCATAGGAGCAAAGACAAATCAGCATGGCCTGGATTTGTAGAAATTAGTCTACTCTATTCCAAGGTTACAGCTGTATTATAAACAAGACAGAAGCTGCCATAACCGTCTCCCAGGAAAGACTCACAAAGGCGTTGTGTTTGTGTTACATTTGTCCTCAGTCAATGTGTATTTGGGTCTCTAATGCTTGATCTGTCTTTTGTTACATCCAGTCGTCGGAGCTTGATGACATCCTGAATGACCTTCAGAACGCTCAGCCACAGCTCTTCTGTGAACCGCGGCCTGTTTCATTGCCCAGTCCCATGGACAAACAGAACATCATCAATGACATCCTGCAAATGTCCGAGAACAATCCTGCTTTGGCCGCACAGCAGCAACACAGGGCCATGGGCGCTGGGATGGCCCAAGCGAGTAAGTCCCACAAGAAAAAATCCTGCAGACGAAGCTGATATGAAGTGTTTGCTCAACTCATTTATTCCTCTCTTTAGATTTTGGAAGTGTTCGACCAGGCCAGCCAGGCCGGGGTCTGCCTGTAAGGAGCGTCTCTCTGGACATGAATGTGTCCCCGCAGCAGCCCTCGTTACAGTATCCTATCAGAGCCAGCAGCCCATACACTCTCATGCAGCAGCAGCAGCAACAAGGCATGGTGGGAAATCACGGCATGATGGCAAACCAGGCTGGTATGGCTAACACAGGTAGGTCTGAGCTGGGTCAACAAACCACAACCACCACAAACCCGATTCCAATGAAGAAGAGATGCTGACAAAAACAGATATAAAGATTGAAGATAATGATTTGCAGATGTGTTAGATCTATATTCAACTGAATTCATAATTAAGACGAGATGTTTAATGTTCAAACTGATAAACTTCATTGTTCTTTTGTAAATATTCACTTATTTTGAATTTGATGCCTGTAACATGTTCCAAAAAAGTGGGAACAGGGACATCTTTACCACTGCGCTGCATCACTTTTTCTTTTGAAAACACTCGGTACACAATTGAGAACTGAAGACAAATAACAAAAGATTTGTCAGTGAATTTCTTTCCCATACTTGGTTGAAGTACAACTTCAGCTGCTCAACAGTCTAGGGTCCGTTTAAGTCTTTTCCGCTTAAAAATGTGTCATACATTTTCAATGGGCGACAGGGTAGGCCAGTCTAGTCACAGCACTCTGTTATTGCAAAGTCACGCTGTGGTAACAGCATAGGCAGAATGTGTGACTTTTCTTGATGAAATAAGCAGCGACGCCCCTGAAAAAGACGTTGCTTGGATGGCAGCATATGTTTCTCGAAAACCTTTGTGTACCTTCAGCATTAATGATGCCTTAGCAGTTGTACAAGTTACCTATGCCATGGGCACTATCACAACCATCACCAATGCTGGATTTTGAACTTAACGCTGATAACAATCAGGTTGGTCCTTTTCCCCTTCAGCCAGGGACATGAGGACATGCCCATGATTTCCGAAAACGCTTTGGGATGACACATCAGACCACAGCACACTTTCCCCAATCCAGTTTCCAGAGTTTTAACTTGCACTTGTAGGTGTAGTGACAAACTGTGTTAATTGATGACAAGATTCTGAAGTGTTCTTGAGCCCACATGGTATTAGCCATCATAGAATTAAGTTTGTCTTTTATGCACTGCCTTCTGACAGATCAAAGGTCACAGGCATTCATTGTCTATTTTTCAGCCTGTCATCAAATTCCTTGCAATCTTAAATTGAGAAACATTTCTCCTAAACTTCTCGGCTGTTTGCCCAGTTTTTCACAATATAAGTAGGATGAATCAAGGGGAAAGAGTAGCGTTGAAAAGTAAAACACTTTAATATTGAAGATGCAAATCAGTGTCATTGAAGAAAAGAAGTAATATTTAAAAACATCAGGGTTTATCATAATATAATATAGACATATATCATCAGATTATTATTTATTTTACCTCATATTTCAGCTGCTTACATCATAACAGTACAACAGAACAAACTTGAGTAATTATGAAGTCCTTAAATGATGTTTATCTTCTAAATGATTTTACAGAAACAAACCCAGTGAGAGCGAAACAGCTGCATCCTTTTTATGATTTCTAACACTTGTTGCTTCTTCTCAGACTGAGAGAAAAAAAACTTTCTCTCGGTGTCACCCTGAGCCTGTGACATATCATGTCATGGCATCGTGACTCACTTCCTGTGACAGGAAATATTTAGTCACACACTCGGGCACAAAGTTTCTCTTTTCGTCACTCCCACAAGTCAAGATTCCTCCAACGTCCTCTTGTACAAACAAAGACAACCCTTGCTCTTCACTGTTGCATTATGGGTTCATACCGGAGGTGATGAACTGGTTTCTAGCTCTTTGTTCACTTCCTCTCTGTTTTCTCATGTAGGGCTGATGGCTCCTGGAGGTCCACGGCCGGGCATGCAGCAGCAGGAGGGCTGGGTGGGCTCAGCCTCTGCTCCTCCTCTGGGAGCATCAGGTCCTGGGCAGCAGGGTGCCATGCAAGGCAGGATGGCGCCCAACGGGGCACCCATGAGGCCCAACAGTCAGCCAGGGCCACGGCAGATGCTGCAGTCCCCGATGATGGCCAACGGTGAGAGTTTGGTGCCCTCAATCACACATTAGTTTTTAAAAAACTGAAGTGTGTGGATATTAAGAAGCTTTTAGATTGTTCTGTATCAAAACCACCCCCAGTCCTTGAAGAACACTTTAGGGGATAAAGCTGTGATCTCATTAGATAGTTCACATCTGTAAGCTTGTACCTTCGAATGCAGTGTTTGTCAGGTTGAGGAGTAAAGATCATTTGTCATTGAATGGCAGTACATAACATATATCTGATTTATTTTCATATAAAGAGAAGAAATGGGCTCCACAATACCAGATTTCAAATTTTGATATGAGGCCTAGGGGAAAATAAACTAAATTGATGCATGTTTAATACCTTGGACAGAGGTGATTAACTTTGAGACAACATATATTACCTTTTTTGGTTGCTGTCGTTTTAGATGGTCAAACGTTGCAGACAAACTCTTAAACACCATCTTAACTGCACAAATGCACCAGCAGCATTTAGGTTGCTAAAACTTCCCACACTCTAAATACCATGTGTCCCAAAATTACAGGAATCTCCAGTATTTTGAAGATCTGTGGCATCAAAAAGCTCAGAGACCCCCAAACAGAGACGGTTAATGTGAATTTAGCAGTATTGTTGAAGTCCATAGTCTGAGAATTATACATATTGTGCATTATAATACAACTTGACTGCCCTCTAATGGTTTAATCAAGGAACTGCATTTGGTTGTCATCTATTGGCTCTGGATATAGATGACTTGTGGTGCAAATGATCAACAAAGCAAAGCTCAACAGTGACCACCCTCTTTTCCAAAGTGTTTCCTCAGTAGTGTTGATGCTTATGGGCAACAGCAGACTGGATCAATCAGGGGCAGAGCTGTGACAGCCTGGAACTGTGGGTGGTGCAGTTTGTTTACCTCAAATTGGGGAGAGATTAAGGAAAAATCAACTTTTTGTTCTCTGAAATAGTTGCTAATTTATACAATAGTGCCTTTTGTGGTTTCATTTACTATTATTTCCTCAAAGTAATCTTCTGTAGTAAATGCAAGAGTCTCAGTTAAGATAGAAACAGCAGACTGTAGAAAATGCTCGGGCTCCACCAGTCTTCCAATCCTTTAGCTGATGCAAAAGCTATGTTTCATCATCCATCCCCCTGTTAACTCTGTTCTTGAAGATTTTTTTATTAATTCTTGGGTAGAAGTGCATCTTCTGAAACTCTGGGGTTTGGTTACTCTTTTATGATCTCCAGTAACATTTTCAACAAGGAGAACGCCGTCTAACTGCAAAAGTACATTGGTATCAAACTTTTATCGCTATACTTTTTATTAATTAAGCGAAAAAAGCACCATCAATTAAAGTAAATGCAAAAACAATAAAAAGTAAATATTTCTAAGCAATTATCCTGAGGTCAATAGGCTTGTTGACCTTAGTGGAACTCATTGTGTCCATGTTTTTTAAATGATCAGGCATCAGTGTTGTTTAGCATCCATTCACTAAGTTTAACTTGTTCAGAACAAATCAGTATATCCCTAAACTTAGTTCTCAGACCTACTTTCCTGTAATTCCAAAGTTCTGCAGGAGTGTCACGGCCTAATTGGGGAGACCTCAGCTCACCCACATGATATCCTGTGTAAAAGACTGACATCTAGTGGCCAGTCTGAGTATAGCACTAAATAAATTATTGTAATGTCTCACTCAGGACGTTATGTCCTGGTAGTTTGGGTTTCAGAGAAAATTATTTGGAGCTTAGATTAGAGGTTTGTTTTACCTCATTAAGCCACAGATGCAGCCTCGCTCAGTCTGTTTTGCTTTCTTCTGTCTGTATTTAGCTCAACCTGACATGGATATTGGCATGGCAGGCCACCATTTCTCCCAACAACAGGCTCCACCCAACCAGACAGCACCCTGGCCCGACAGCATGATGCCCATCGATCAGACTGCTTTTGTAAACCAGAACAGGTAACGCTCTCGACCATAGCCCTGCAGAAAAGACTGTGTTCTGTGAGTTTGTTTTAGTTTGTAGTGGACAGAATGTTCTTATTGAAAGGATATGCTAATCACGTTCTCTCTCCTCAGGCCGGTGCACGCAGCTTCTCAGGATGATTTGCTGTGCAGTACGGGGCTCAGCTCGGGTGACGGCGCTGCCGTGGATGAGGGAGCTCTTATGTCCCAGCTGTACACGGCACTAAAGGACTTTGACGGCCTTGAGGAGATTGATCGAGCTCTGGGCATCCCCGCTCTGGTCGAACAGGTGAGATTCATCTTTCTCATATTATCTCCCCACATTATTTATTGTAGAGTTCATGGAAGAAGTTTTGAGATGGAAAAAACAATATTTTACTTCTAACATTAAGAGCAGCTTGTGCCATCAGATCTATAAATAATCATTTTTGGCTATTTTTCAAGCTTGTAACCACTGCTGTGGGTTGGATATCATCTAAAACAGCCTTTGCTTACATTTTTGAAAGAGATGATCTTCAGTAGGCGATGTGTTTGACAGTAACAATACAGCTGGATGAGAAATCTGGTCAAAAATCACATTAGACACATTTATAGAACAAAACCAGAAAAGATATAACAGGAAACATTTTGGTTTTGTCAGAATTAACTGGGAGGTATTTGTCAGATATGGTAAAAAATATCATTTAACCACCTGGTTTCCTGTTGTTAACATGAAAGCTGAAAACATATCTTAGGTTTCAACATCCTTGCAGAGTTAATGTCATGATTTTTGTTTTCAGTATGAAATAAGACAAATGTTTGTAGTAGGCTGTCAGACACTTGAAGCCATGGTATTTCCCTGCTGTTGTACAAAATACAAGCTGCAGATGTAAAGGATGTTTTTTTATTCAAGTTTAATTGCTGGTGAGACCTTGACTGATAACTGTTGTTGAGTGGGAACATTTTTACAGTAATATGAAACAAATAAAAAACGTGATAAAAACATCTTTTGTCATTTTACATTTCCATCAAACAGAAAACTGTGATTTTTGATTTCAGATTGTCATGAATTAAATAAATTAAGTGCGCTAATAAAGCATCGATGTCACAGTTTGTGCACCAGACTGGACGTCACACCCGCTGAGTGGCAGAGAGTAAAGGTGGTAATTGATATTGTTGGTAAGAAACAGTGAACAGTGCTTTTATTTACCTGAAATGAGCTGTGTTTAAGTAACTTTTGGAATGCCTGATTATTGTTATTGATGTTCATTACAGAAAGGAGGATTGTAGTCTGATTAATGTTTAGCCAAGCTTTCTCAGAGCACACTGCCTGAACATCCGAACAACTGTTGTTGCCCCACGTTTATGTTTAATGGGACACGAGAACTTGTATTCAAAAACTATGGGGGTCGTATTAATTTGAATATCATCATCATCAACTTAAGGAAAAACTTTTGGAATTAACTTCTTTTACACCTTTAAACCCGCAATCTGACTTTTCTGGGTATTATGTTGACCATGAGCATAAAAACTGATGCAGTTGTCCCAGTGCCTTGTCATTTAAGACACTGTTTGATTATATGATATAATATATGTGCTGAAATTTAATTTCCCTTTTTTGTGTTTTATGAAGGTAAAAAGTAGAATATTCATCATTACCTAAATGTGTTTATGCTCCGTGAGATTAAACCCCCTGCTGTAACATCACATATAAACCTTCATATAAACCTGACGTGATGGCTCTGAACATTTCTGTAGCATTAGCCCAGGATCTTCACTGTCCTCATGAGCAATGTCAAACAACAAGAACAGAAAACCCACAGAGTTTTTGGCTAAATTAAAGTTTCTGACAGCTTACTTCTCACTGTCAGCTGTTCACTTTGTGCCTTACATCCCACACTCTCATTGACTTTAACGTCATGTTCATGCACTCTCTACAGTTAAAATGATGTGATACTAGCTGTTTCTGTTCAGAATATTTTTATGATTAGATAGGTTTGACTTTACAATGGTTTTTTTGACATGTGTAATGACTAAAATGCATTTTAATTGACAACAAAAGCTAAGTTCTAGCTTAACTGATATCATTTTGTGATGTCCACACATTGACGGAACATCATCGAACCTCATCGGACCCCACCTCACACTTTGAGCAGGACCTTATAAGATGATTCTAGATCTTGTTGACCTGTTCCTGTGCTTGTCTTGCAGAGTCAAACACTGGAGCCAGAACAGTTCCCTCAGGAACCTTCTATGATGCTAGACCAAAAGCCCCCCATGTACACGCAGCAGTTTGGTCCCCCACCCTCCCACATGGCCCAGAGAGGTTACCCCGGCGCCCCCATGCAAGAGCAAGGCTTTCACCCCATGTCTGGTCAGATGGGTCCAAGGCCAGGATACCCCATGATAAGGATGCAGGCCCGGCCTGGACTCAGGCCAGCCGGGGTCGGCCCCAACCAACCGAACACACTACGACTGCAGCTGCAGCACCGGCTCCAGTCCCAGCAGGTACACAGAGCGATGCTGGCCTTGTGCTGATCATGTCCTCTGATTGTTTGGTATTTATTCTGTAACATCAGCCACTGGTGATTGGTCACACACATGGGAGTGACCATCCTGGTTCTGGACATTTTGTCAGACCTCCTGTATAAACTCAAGAGTACTGTGCCATCTGCTGGCCCTTTATGGTAGTGCTTTGATTTGTTTGTTGACATTTCTCTAAATCCATGATACAGAAGGGAATTTAAAATGATAAGTCTATATCATCTTATAATGTAAAGTCTGTCTCATGAACATAATTGACTGTAGTAAGAAGTTTTCTACCTGTATTTCATTTTAACCTGCTTAATTCTTGCAGTTCATTTTATTTGCAGGTGTAAAATCTGGAGTAAATTTAAAATCAATATGTAAATGAATAAATGTCAAATGATTTGCCATTTTTATATATGCAAATAACAACTTACATTTCTAATACAATTATGTTTGGCTGATCTTAACTCTGTTTTGCTGTTATTTGCAGTATCCAGTCCAGCAGCATATTAATAGTTTTGTCCTACAGATGGACAGTGGAGCAGATGTTTTGAAAATGTATTGGTAAAAACTGGTTAAAAAATTTGCTATAGCACAATTCAACCCAATCAAAGTAACTGTTGTTCACTAAAACACATTTGCCTGCACATAAAACACAGCACCACAGAATCACGTGAAAAACTTCAGGGATATTTATTGAGACATTACAGGTTAAAAATCATATAGTTTTTAAGTTGAACTGAAGCTAAACAAACAAAGAGTGGTTGATTCATGTCTAAAACAGAAACAAGGCTGGTACTGGCCAAAGTAAGGCATACTTGGAAATATTTTTTTGTTTGTTTTTCTTTTTTTTTGTAATGTTACAAAAGTGCTTTGCATATATCATCCATTTAAAATGTATTTTGGAATTCAAGGTTGTAAAATATCCTCACTTATAAACATATCAGGGGTTTTACGTTTTTCATGGTACTTTGACAAAGAAGGTCAAATCTGATGTGTTTTATTGAAAGGCTGCTTCAACAAATACCACCACATGTGTTCTCTGGGCATTTCAGAGTTTCTTGTCCATCTGTATGTGAACACCCTCACGTCCGTGTGTCTTTCCTCTTTTTAGGAGGGCAGTACACTTTGTCCCTTATCCTGTCCTTAAATTAGCATTTAACTCCCTGGCTTGTCACATTTTAGTAAATAATCATCTATCTTAAACAAATGAGCATATTGTTTGCATTCCAGAAAAAAAGTGATACCACACCTTTTTTCTGCAGTGCAGAACATCTTATACTTTACACCACTTCAGCTTTTTTAAGGTCTGAAGCAGACATGATTTGATTTTTGTAAGTGTATAATAACCCAAACATAAAAATGTGATTTTTCCCTCTATTAGATTAACAACAACAAAAAAAATCAAATCTTTGGTTTCTTTTCCCACCAGAACCGTCAGCCAATGATGTCGCAGATGAGTAGTGTGTCAAATGTGAACCTACCTCTTCGAGCCACTGCTCCAAACCAGGTAAGGCAGGTCACCTGTGCTGTCACATCATCAGATGTGATGTCTGATCTTCAGGCTTGTCGTGTGTTTCACTCAGAATTCGACTCCCTTAATGTTTGTGTTGCTCTTTATTCTAACCTCTCTTCTTCTCTCAGGGGACCATCAACGCTCAAATGTTGGCGCAGCGTCAACGAGAGATGCTGAGTAATCATCTGCGACAGCGGCAGCAGCAGGCGCAGCAGGTCCAGCAGCAGCGCAGCATGGCCATGAGAGCCCAGGGCCTCAACCTGCCTCCAAACATGGCCGCCGGAGGCATGAGTAACCCCCGGATCCCTCAGGCCAACCCCCAGCAGTTCCCTTATCCGCCCAGCTACGGTACCAGTACAGGCCTGGCCTCGCCACCTCCCTCCACCAGCCCCTTCTCCTCCCCTCTCTCCCCCAGCCTGCCCTCTCTCCCCCCCAACCCCCAGCTCCACCTGCATGGCACCTCCTCCTCTTCCTCCACCTCCTCCTCCTCCTCACAGATGATGATGGGAAACACAAACATGATGGGCGGACAGTACGGGGCCGTACTCAGCCCCCAATTGCAGCACAGTGCCTTTCAGTTTCCCAACTCAGGTACCGCTCCCACACCCCCTCCAGCCTCACACACACTCCACCCCACAGCCTGTGTGTGTGTGTGTGTGTGTGTGTACGCGCGCCACTGTGTCTGTGTGTTGATGTGATTGTAGTTGCACAGCATCACATGCTTTTTGTAGCTGCAATCATCTGATGACTGCATTAATCAGCTGCCAGTGAATGATCCAGATCCTGCTGCAGAGTTTACATTTAGTTACTTAACAGACGAGCTGCTTTGATCATATAACCTCTGTGCTGTACATTATCACAATGGTTTGCTGGCTTCATGTTTTTTTCTCCACCAGAGGGCACCAGCAGCATAGTCCTCGAGGCACAGCTCATGTTAAACCTGACGCTGCTGTGTATGCTGGCAGAGCCATAATCAAAGCCCCACCTGTCAGTCTAACGGCTCGGCTTGTAATCTGATCGTAATCTGATAATCCAGTGTAATTCTGATGTGTATAATGACATGTTTGATTTATCCCTCACTCTTTAATCTTGGTCTGGCCTGTGGGTTTGTACAGAAAAACATCCTCAACTAGACTGAAGTTCTGTTGTCTGAAAGTCTGTGAGCTTTTTCATGATTTTGTGGTGAGATCTTGTCAAGAATGTCAGTGCCAGCACTAGGGGTGCAACAACTATCAACAAGATGGTACGGTGTTCACAGACAAATGAGGGCCCTCAGGCATTACACACAGATGAGGGTCCTTGGTCTTTACACACAGTCGAGCCTGATCTTTGAGTTACTGATTTTGAAGTAGGGGAAGATTTTAGCTGTCTATAGTTTTTCATGCAGTGTGCAGAAGGACAGGGTCAAGGGTTCACAGCCTGGTCAGCTGTGATTGGACTGATTTCTGACATGTTTGACTTTCCACCAAGACTGCAGGACCATCAGCCTGAAACCCTGGAGCTTGGATTAACCAGGACTAAAGGACCTTTATAGCCCCACATCATCTTTTCATTGTTTTCAAACCTGCTGAGGGTTATAAAATGATTAAATGTTTTCATACATACAGATAAATGTGGGACATACATTTGTGACATTGTGACTTTATTTTCAGCAGTTATCCAAAAACCTAATGTGAAAGATGTCATGATGTCACTATTTGTCTGTGGACCCTGCGTGATGCTAACGTCTAGGCTGACCTCCAAAAGTCCACCACCCCTACACCACTCTGCTCCCTCTCTTACTTCCTCCTCGCCTGTTCTGTGCATGTAGAAACACAAACTCCATGTCAGCAGTCCCAAATGAAAACAGGATTAGCCATGCTAACCATCATGCTTGCTCAGTAGTTCACTCTCAGCTCAAGTGTTTGTCTTCATGTTGCATGGTTGTGTTAAACTACATGAATGCCTACATCTACTCCTCCGATTTGTTCTGTAGATTAGTTTCTGTAGGTTGACTCTGTTTGACCTGGCCTTGCTGCTTTCATCACAGGTATGAGCCAACAAGCAGACGGAGGATTTGGGGGTCCCGGCACGCCACAGAGCCCTATGCTTTCTCCCCGCATGGCCCACGCTCAGTCCCCCATGATGCAGCAGGGCCAAGGAAACGCTGCTTTCCAGGGCTCACCGGACATGAATGGCTGGCCACAAGGAAACATGGGAGGAAACAGGTGCAGATCACACAACTTACATAGTACTTTATATGCCTCTGTAGGTTCATTTATTTTATTTATTTATTTATTTATTTATTTATTACCAGTCCTAAAATAACTAGTTACTATACCTATATTTGTAAACTGATCCGTGTAAAGATAAACACAGTAGAGTGTTCATGCAAAAACTGAAGCACTATGCATGATAGATTCAGTAGTGCACTGCTGTGTTTGTCTGTATGCACTTAGAAGGAGCGGTTGACCCCTACATTATTTCTGCCAGATGCAAAAGTACTAGTTTTGTCAAAGTTTTTGCAATAAAAGTCTGTTGACTTCAAAGTACCTTAATTTAACCATTTTTTGGAACTCCCTTCTCCAGGAAGTTAGTATCACTGTATCTCTAGTGTCAACAAAATAAAGAAAGGGGTCTTATATATAACAGTTTCAGCGTCACATCTCTGCCAGATTACCAGAAATTGAATTGTTGAATTGGGGCGTTTTCACATTAGGTCCACTTGATTCAAACCGTGCTGCGCGCGGTTCGCCATGAGTCGAACCGTGTCCGGACCCACTTGTGTTTTTACTCAGTTTGAAACAGCAGGGGGCGATATGCACATAACTAGTTACCAAACCTGCTACAGAGGAGAACGAAGAAGAGACTACCATGGTAACCATTCCCTACGCCAGACAACCAATGTTTACGTTTCGCTCTCTTCTACATTTTCCTTCAAATATGTTTTTTGTAGCGTGTTTGAGACGGCATCAGCGACCTTCTGGACCCTCATAAATCATCGTAATCCTAAACCAGAATAAACAAATTGACAACTTGAGTAAGCAAAAGATTCAACCGTGGGATTAACAGGAAGTAATGCATCAAAAGTAGATCGGTTCGGACCACTTTGTTTCACACCAGTGAAACCGCACCAAATGTAGGGAGATGGAGCGGATCGAGACCACCCCTTCATGGAGGTCTCGGACCGGCTGATTTGGTGTGCACCAAAGTGCGGTGGTTGCATTCACATTGACACTAACGTACCAAACCCTGGGCCAAAACTTCTTTGGTGCGCACTAAATGTGGTTGGTGTGAAAACGCCCTCAGTCATTTAACCCTTTTTCTCCACATCTCTGTTGTCCTCCACTGGTTGAGCTGTTTTCTGTGTGGTTAAAATAACATTCCCAACTACACAAGTTCCTCTTTTTTCAACTTCAGAATAAAAAGCAGGTTTATTTAGACAAAAAAATAAAGTTGCCTTTGCTAAAACCAGTAAGAATTACAGAATAAAACCCCAGGAAGGACAAATTTTAAAATAAAATCTAGACAGATAACCTTTACTCACACCGAGAAATGAGCCAAAGGTGAAGTGCTGATGAGTGTTAATTCTGTCACATCTGCAGAGGATTGTGGGACATCAGTTAGTCATTTTGCTTAATATAGAACATGTTGCATTTGGAACATGTTACATTTATTTGCATTCACCTGATCTGTGTATCATCAAACTGGAAAAAAGGCTTTACTCCATTGGTATACACTCAACGATAAAACATGCAAGAATTCTAAATGTGCGATGAAATGTGGTAATTTAGAGTTAACTATCAAAAGTTGGAGATTGATAAATCTCTTAACAGCCCTAAAAAAGCACATTTTCTCAATTTGCTTACACATATCTATTTAAGGAATATAAGTGTGTGTATTTTTTAATCAATAACAAAAAAAATCATGCTATTTTAAGACATTGCACAACCAACAAAATATGGGCCCTATATAAGAAGCCCATGCACTGACAAACAGCCTTCATCCTCATCCTCTTAAATCAATAGCAGTGTGGAAAAAGTAAATGTCAAGACAAGTATCATAAACTGCAGATATCAATGTACTAAGAAGTTGAATTTGTTGTGCCACAGCTGAGTTTGTGTAGACCAGTTTGAAGAACATTTTCACTGAGATAAATGGGTGGTAGTTTTTTAATGAGGAGGGAAGCTGAAGCAGGATGTCTTCAGTGCTGCTGTGGGATCCTTTCATTTACAACATTACTAAAATCATTAGACAGACAGCTCAGGATAGAAACTCTGTTCTATTGTTTCTTTCCCAGGCACCTTTATGACATGTCCACACCTCCAGACTCCTTCCTTGTCATATATCTCACCTTTTGCTACATTGCTTCGTTAAATAAAAATGAAACATCTTTTGGGATCATTAAAGCATTTCCTGCATCTTGTCTTTCCCACAGTATGTTCTCGCAGCAGCAGGCGTCACCGCAGTTCACCCAGCAGAACAACAGCAACATGTTCAACGGCAATGGCATGAACCTCAATGTCTCCATGGCTGCCAACATGGCCACCAGCAGCATGGGCCAGATGGGAGGCCAGATGAGTGTCACATCCATGGCCTCGGGGCCATCACCAGGCCTGCCCTCAATGGGACAAGAACAGGTAATTGCCAGGCTGAAAGGACACGCCGAGTTTAAATCAGTGGGTTTTAATTGGTCTGGCCTTGAGATCTACTAAAACTTTCTGAAAGAGAAACTTTCCTTCTGTTTAATGAGGGAAACTTTGATTCCAGATGTTTGAGGACCTCAGATTTAACAAAACAAAGAATTCGACAAAGAAAAAAAATGATAAATGATCTTTAAGGCCCATTATTGCAGAAGAACAAAAGGCAAAATAAGCAAGCATTTTAACAGATACTGTTTATCCTTAAGCCTTTAACTCCCAGCTCAGCAGTTTGGCCAAAGTCAATGAATTTAGGAATATTTAATGTGTTAAAAAAATGAAAACGTAACACGTCATTGTTAGTTTCTGATACAAAAGATGCAAAAAAACTGCAGACAAACCAAAAGAACTGATATTTTCTTTGTGAAGGATGTAAATGTTTAAAAGCTAAAAGTTATTATTGTTACCATCTTTATTATTTTAAATACTTAACTTAACCTTTTGCTGATATGATTTTATACATATATTTTTCTGTTTTTATATATATATATATATATACACATTTATATATATATATACACATTTATATATATATATAAACATATATATATATACATTATGTATATATAGACATAAACATATATATATATATACATTATATATATATATATATATAATATATATATATATATATATATATATATACACATATATATTTATATATATACATATATGTATAATCTTTTCATCTTATAATTTTTTGTGTTTGTCAAACTTCATATCAGCTATTCAAAGGATTTTTTTTCTGTTTTTATCGTAAAAACATGTCTGCCTTTTCTAATTGATTTTGTCCCAAATATTTATGCATTTTTATGTCATCACATAATCAACTGTTAGCTTTTTAAACCTTTTAATCCCACACCAAGAAAATATCTGTTTTTTTATTGGTTTGTAGTTTTCTCTGTTCCCTGAAATGTTTACAGAATCAAACAATTATTTGATTTTTTCTGTTTTTTTGAACATTTAATATTCCTGAATTTATTGATTTTATTGATTCCCTCTGCCGCACGGTTGAGCTGATAGGTAAAGGGTAAAAAATGTAGCTTCTGGTTGTTTTCCAGAGACTTTTTGATTTTGTTGGGAAGCCTTCTTCTGTTGTGATAAGTGATGTTTGAATTCAGCTTTGAAGACATGGACATTGGTTTCCATACGTCATAGACTTACCAGTGTTTTTCACAGGCACACATTTTTGACCCAGTTTGAAGAATTCCAAAAATCCCCCTGAGATCTGAGCTCAACCCTCCAGTTAAGAACCACTAGTCTAAATAAAATAAAACAAGAACTAGCTGAAGTAAGAATGGGCCAAATTCAGCTTCTCCTCCATGAGGTGCACCTTTAAAAAAGCTCTGCAGAGAGGAGACACTTTGAGAGTTTGAACCTTGTTAAACTGTAAAGGGCTCTGACCTCACAGCAGTCAGGGGACCAAGAAAACTAAAAGGTCCATCTTTCTTCCTCCACACACTGGGCTGCTTATCTCCTCTGCTTGTGTTATTGTAAGACCCTAAGTGTTTGTGTACACTTACTGAACAAGCGTGCTGGTAAATAATTTACTCAGCAGTTTACACAACTCCAGCCGGACTTCTGATGTTTCACTTGAACTTAGAGGACAATGATGTAATTAGCAGCGGGCACTTTAGAGCCAGACCACGTCCACTATGAAGATGATCCTGTGTTAAGCACAGAGGCTGGACCGTCTCCATTTTGGACCAATCAGCTGCTTACTTGAACAAAGAAAACTTTATCCATCCAACACACTGGCAGCCACATAAACAAGTCGGGGATAACAAGTCTGACTTTCACACTCCATTCCTGGTGGTTATTTAGTGATAACCGAGTCAGTCCTCCCTCCTCCGTCTCTCTGGTGTTGTTAGCTCAGTACGTAGAAGGCTCCGTTGATGTCTGTGATGCTTTTAAGCCCTATAAAGGCCCATGAATATTTAACCAAGGAGCTGCCGTTTGATAGTCTGCACTCCAGACTGTTGTTACACACCAGTATACATGTCACTTGATTTATCCTCCTTCCAGGATTACAGAAATATATTGGCACTTAGATTATTTCAATTATTTACTGTTTGGCCATTAGAGCAGGCTTTTCTGATTTACCAGCTTGTTTTAAACCTCCGGTGTGCTCCGAGATGGTTTCTAATTGTTTTAAGTCTTTGCACGTGTGGGTGATTTACCCCAGAGAAGTTTTGCAAGTTCACAAATACTCCTGATAGGGGTGGGCGATAGGAGCAAAAACTGCAATATTCAGTATGATTTTGAATATTTTTTCTGATAAATTAGAAAGAAAAACACAAATGAAGCTCAAGGCCAGGGTTGTTTCAA
This sequence comes from Scarus forsteni, assembly GCA_036419115.1. Taxonomy (NCBI): domain Eukaryota; kingdom Metazoa; phylum Chordata; class Actinopteri; order Labriformes; family Labridae; genus Scarus; species Scarus forsteni. The sequence continues at coordinate 4,153,287 of JAZDUH010000105.1, forward strand.
TACAGAGGGCTGCAAAGGTTTACTCTTTCCGGTGAAGACAAACTTTTCAGGAACAACAATGCCAAGTGGATGTACAAAGACGCAGGAGTTCTTGTCTGGACAACAAACATGTCTGGATAACAAAACAAGCACAGTGAGCAGCACACGTTGCTTGGTAGATGGCTGAAGCTGTTGTTGCTCCTGGGATGCCTACATGTGAAAGAGCACTGCACATGCACCACACTTCTGCATTTTCTCTGGAAACACAGATTCCCATTTACACAGATACAGACAAGGATACAAATACATTTTCAAAACTTTTCACTCTGGACCATGGTTTCAAAAGTTTGCTGATTCAGACAGTCCACGCACAGTTCTTGTGTAAACGGAAGACAATCTTAATAAAAACTCTCCGTTAACGTTTGTTTACGTTGTTGTGTAAACTTCATCTCACGCTAGCCCCTCACTGCAGGGTGTATGTCCTACTGGACGGGGGATAAGTGTTGGAGGGAGGTGTGGTTGTGATCATGCCAACTGGCAGCACAGGAGTTAGTCCTCGTAATACGATGGCAGAAGAACGATTTATATCCTAACTTCAGTGACACATAAAAAAAACACGTTGAGGAGCACTGTAGCACACAGAATGTGAAGCAGCTTCACCACATGAACAATGATTACAGCAGAGAAATAAAGCTGCAGTGTCTCAGCTTCATATCCAACTGCACTGAAAGGCGGTTCTGTAGATGCACAAGAGACCTGCTGGTGATTGTCTTCGAGCAGATGATCTGCAGAACTTTGAAATGTCCAGGCCCACACCTGAGTTAGTGTTCCTCTCTGAAGCAGCAGTTGTTTTTATTCATCCTGTCAAGTCTCCCTCTTCAGGGTTTTTTTGGTAGGTGTTACTGGTGTTATTAACATCTATGCGTTCTCTCCGCAGAAATACTGTTGACCCTCGTGGAGCTCTCAACCTGAACCTCAGTGATCAGCTGGTCCAAGGAGCAAGTTGGCCCTTTAAAAATTGTACAAACACGTTACCATCCGACTGCCCCTTGAACCGGCCAGGCCGTGCCCGGACCTCCAGAGTCAAACCCCCCCCCCCACCCTCCCAGCTCCGAGTTTGCCATCTGCCCCTCCTCCCCAGCCGGGCGTCTCGGGTGGCACTCCCGGAGGAGCCCGGCCCCTGAACAGACACTGGAGCGTGTGCGGAGGGCCACGAGGCGGGGAAGGATCGTGATTCTCTGTCCGACATGCCTGACCCTCCTGGAGGAGAGCCTCATGAAGAGCCAGTCTGCCCGCCTGTCCAGCTGCATTCACCGTTGTGTGACTTACTGTAGGCCTCCTCCTCAGGTGGGGGGGCATTGGCCTAAAGGGGGCAGCGGTGGGTGGGATCCCTTTGTTCTGATGAATGTATTCCTCTCAGTGGAGCGGCCATTTACAATCTCATCTCAACAAATGACGTACACTGATTCTTTTTTTTCTCACTGATTTGTGACATTTCCACAGAGTTCCACGATGGCAGCAAAGACTCCATGTTGTGTTCAAATCCACGGACGGAGCTCAGACACTTAGCCGGTTTTGCCTTTTTGCTGTTCTTTATTTTATTACTTTAGTTGTCAATTTTTTTTTTCCTCGTGAGAATTAAGATGTAGAATGAAGATGTGGTTGAAGAAACTGATCTTGAAAAACACTGCAGAAGAATGGTTTGAGTGGAATGGAGATTTGTATGATTAGACTAATTTAGTCAAGAGGTTTATATAGTGTATTAAATTAAGTTTTATTTTTCTGTATAGATTCATTTTAATTATTGTAGATGATTCTTTATCCTAGTAGCAGCAAGAAAAATATTTCTCGAAGTGTGAAAGAGGCACTTTTTTATAATTTTAACAGTAATGGTTGTATTCTTTCTGAGAAGATTCTTCTTTTAAACCTGAATTATGGATTATTCTTTGGTCCTGGAGTTTCAGAAGAAGATGTCAAAATCATATATGGTTTAAAATGAAACACAGAGATTGTACATACAGAGAGAAAAACGATTTTCTTTCCTATTTATTTTATTCCTTAGGGTTTTGGTTCCCCTCCCTGTCTGGTCTCTACTGCCTCTTGAAGCAGAGCAGGTATTTCTTTATTTTTTTTTTTGTTTCGGTATTTGGGTGGCGGAGTGGGAACCTTCATGTTCTGGTACGATGCAGACACACGGGTGTGGGTGGGAGGTGTGGGCAGGTTTGTAAGGGGATGTGCTGTGTATACAGTGTACAGATTATCGCTTGCTTCTCTGCCTTTAGCATAGAACATCACAGAAAAAGTAAAAAAAGAAAAAAATCAACTTCAACACAGCCATACAATTACTCAAAAAAAGTAACAAAAGTGTGCTTTCTATGTTGTCTGGAGTGAAAACTGCTTCATACAAGCTGCTAGGTGCAAACTGTTCTGGTGTGATGTAAACAAGCAATAACGATTACTTGAGAATCACTTTTCTTTTTCCTTCTTTCTTTTGTAATTTTTGTACAGTTTCCTGAATTTCAAAAGGACTCATTTTTGCTCCATGTTTGGATGCAGTATTAAACACAGTTTTTTATTGCAGTTTGTACCAAGAAAGTCCACAAACACGCAGCGTTCCTGTTCTGATTATGCAGCCGCTCTTCTATCGCAGAGGTCAGAGTTAAGACTGCACGGCTCACCGGAGCTGCTCTGACAGACACTTAGCCATATTTATGACCTCAGGCAGTATAAAGTGTGAGCTAATGACGTGCTATTCTTGTGCCCCGGGTCGGGGTTTCGGTTTGACGTGAACAAGATTGAAAGCAAGTCATCCTCTCTAACCTCAAAGTAACATTACTAAACTTTTTATACCAACTATTTTAACCCAGGACAAACTTGGAGCAAGCCAAATAATCCTCACTTTTCAATTGGGTTTTTGAATTCTATCAGCTTTTATTTTCTTAGTGAAAAACTGGATGGAGAGCATGATTAAGGCCCGCGTTACTAAAAAACATGATGTCACTTATCAGGGTCAAATGTAGTCGTTGCAGCAAAGAAGAGGAAGAGAATCACTCTGAATGTATTGTCATTAAAGGCCTAGGATGTGACTGATGGCGTGTGTGCCGTCAGTCTGTTGACAACATGGCTGCACCATGCTCTTCTCAGCATTTAGGTCGGATGTTGCCCGTTGCTGCTTCTCTTTTCTTTCTTTTTTTTTTTTTTTTTAAATCATCAACTTTTATGAAATTTGAATCTGTAGCAAGTGAACTTTAGGACAGAGGAAGTCTGCACTCATGTTTCAGTTCAGTCACGACAGAGGGCCTGCAGTCTTTCTTTTGGCGCCGCGGGCCCACGGGAGATCACGTTTTGATAAATGCTGTTTTGATTGTATCATGCAGTCGTTCAGAACAAGCCTTTTTGAGCCATTTTAAAGAATGATTCACAGCCCTTTGCAAAATTTCCAAAGATTGTCAATGTTTTAAAAAAAGATCTAAAGCCATGTGGTAGCAATGCATTTTTTTAGCATTTATAATGAGGACAGGAGCAAATCGATGATTTTGCCCCATATAAATATCCAGGCTTTTGAACCCACTTAAACAAAAGAATATTTTTTCTCCTCTGGACTTTTTGGTTTTAAAGAACTTTAAATGCCCTTTTGTATTGTCTGCCAATTTCTTAGAGCTAAGATGCAACCTTGAAATGCTAAAAACCCTAGCATAATGCCTTAGATTTCGTCCGTTCTCGTTCTTGTACATTACACCGCTGTCTGTATAAATTTGTATAATGACTTGTGTACAATATTGAATGGGTGCAGCATTGTTCTACTTTTTCGCAGTTGCTGGAGACTCTCAGCCCCCTCTCATCGCTCTCTGTTCTGTGTTGGGTTGAAGACTCTGTTATTCCACCTCCACTCCTTTTTCCCCTCTCACTGTTTGTATGGAAAAAATGATACATAGGGATATTGAAGCAATATGTAAAATACTATATGGACTTTCTGAAGAAAGCTTACTGTTGTGTTTTTCCCCCCCAAGATGTTTTTTTTCTGCATTGTTCACAAGAATCACACTGTATACCCGCATCCATCTTTGTATCCCTAGTGTGTGTGAGCGTTTTATGCAAAATTAGATATACAAGAGAAGTTAAAACCACAGTTATGCAAGTTGTGAACTAATATGGCTTCGCTGATGCTATTTGCCTTGTAAATAAAGAATTCTGTTATTGCAGTATTCAACTGAGTGGACCTTTAACATTGTGTGAGGAGTTTTTTTGGTTTCAGGAAGGCCTGCGTGTTCTTTATTTTATGGTTTTCAACATGGTAGCGAGGCCCACCACTATCTCCTTAATGTAAAATATCAACATGATTTCACCTCATTTCTCTGAAACTCAAGTTTGCTCAAACCAAATGTAGCAGACTGCTTTAAGAGTGGACACAAGAAAAATGAAAAAAAAACATCCTTACAGAAGCAATGGTAAAAAAAAAAAAATGCATATATTTCATTTTACTGTTTTGCTGATAAGACTTTAAAGATGCTATGAGGAGTTTCTAAGTAATTACTAAAAAGTCTCACTTTTAGATATATGCCTGATCAAAATACACACTTTAAGATGAGTTTTATAGCATCAAAATAGGTTATCTATAAATGCTATCAGGTCGGACAGCCGGCTACAAAACTACGATAATTTTTCCAAAAATTGCTTGTTGTCACACATCAAAAACTACCGCTACTAGAAAGAGATACATTACCTCGTCGCTTTACTTCCTGTAAGTTGTTGAAAAAAGAAGTTGTAAAGCAATGCAGAGTTCTGAGGAAGGTCCAAGCTGCATTTATTAGCATCACAACACACACACACGCTTTGGCATGGGTCTTTTGGTGCATTCCAGTTGTAGTCAGAAGTAGGAATTTCCAGGTTCCGAGTAGGAAGCTGCAACTGGAACGCCCCTCAAAGTCAGAATTTCCTACTGGGAACTCGGTGAAACCTCGCCACCCCCGAGTTGACAATCGAAGATGGATGCCCCCAGTGTGAACAGTTATTTAGCTCCTGTAATAATCAATTTATTTGCACTTCTGACTGGAGTGTGCCACTCTTGATCAGCTGTATACATCGTATTGTTAGACTTATATTTACAAAAATGCTGCCATAGTGATAATCACAGTCTTCATGTGATATTTGTGAACAACAACGCAGGCCGTGCTAACAACAGCTAACAATAGCCTGGTAGATCGGTATGTTTTTTTCCGACTTCAACTGGAACGCCCATAAGTCGGAGATGATGTCACTCCCAGTTCCGAGGTTACTGGAACGCAGCATTACGACAGTCGCCGCGCGTGCTCATGGGTAGCAGAGTCTTTATGTCGCTGGTAATAGATTCTCCTCATAGCACCTTTAACAAAAAAAAAACTTTATTTATTCATTTTCTACTTAACAGAACTATGATAGCTAAATACATTTTAGATACAAAGACAAGCCAAAATACCAGGGACAAAACTGTTGACTTGAGCAAAACATTCATGAGTCGCCAGATAGCAATGACAGATTAATCCCTTCAGCTTTTCAGCAGGACCAGGCTGAACCTCTGAAGCCGAGTCTCTACATCAGAGGCACCCAACAAGGTGGCTGCAAGCACCTGGTCGCCCACAGGGAGCCAATGAGGAACGTTTAGAAATAACACAAGCTACCATCACAGAACTTGAAATAGACATTTTTAATTTTAATTATATTTTTTGCCAATAAATCACACTTAATAAATACAAAAACAATGAATGTAAGATGAGCATTACATTTCAAAACCAACTATTTTCCTAAACTTTGACTTACATAGGGGTTTATTTTGATGATGCCACAGAAAAAAAAATGTATTCGAGCATGTTCTCATTTAATGTAATCTGTGTTAAAAATGTTAGGAGTACTTAAATGTAAGAAGTAGCATACAGTGTCTAATGTAGCCTATTAAATGCATATTAATTATTTTTTGTTACGTTCTAACATTTTTATTACTTAAGAACATTAAATTACGCAAGTAGCCCTCCATTATACTCCTCATCCATAGGGTAGCTCTCAGGCTCAAAAAGGTTGGTGACCCCTGGTCTACATCATAAACACACAGACAGGAAAGTATAGCAGAAGATCCTATATAGCTTTAAAAAATCACCGAACTTATTTAAGGATCCAATGTCCTGGTGCGTTTGAGCGTTTGCACCGTGTCTTGAGTGTCTGTTAATAAAGGATTTGACCTAAGTTGAAAAATGAAGAGGAAAAGTTTGGTCTCTGTAGAGGATCAGGTGCAGCTCTTTTTTCCTCCCCTTGGGAAACCCTCTGATTTGAGGGGGTGGGGGGTGATATGGAGAGCTATGATAATGAGCACTGCGCTGATTGGCAGTCCAAAGGATGCATTATGCAAGGGGGGAGGAGGGGTCACACTCAGCCAGGTGGACTTTCAAAACACACACAGCTGTGGATGTTAACTGTGACAAGCAGAAGACAGGAGGAGGTGGAGGCTCTATAAGTGTTACATCATAACTCCCAGGAAGTAAAAAAAAGAGTATTGTACTAAATTCATTTTACAGAGAAATTGGTCATGTCTCTTATAGAAAATATCCCTTAGATGTGCCATATTCTTTGGCTCCAAAGGCCTATTTTCAAACCATTTAGTTATTTCAGTTTGGAGACACATTGTGACCTCTGTTTCATGTACATATGAAGGAGGCACATCGGCTTCACCCCAAGAGAAATTTAACGGCTTAACCGATAATTATGCAAAAGCTATAACTTTCATCCAACAAGAAGTTAGCCTCTGATTCATGGTAGATATTCTGAATACTGCCATTACAAGAATATGGATATTTGAATATTCTATAGATTCAATAAAATACATGATATATTGAGTCCCTTAACAAGGGACATGAGTAAAACACACTCCCCATTGTTGCTGGTGAGTTTTATCTGGTGCAGCTGACTTTAGAGTTAAGGGTATTCTGACGGCTTCCTATCAGAACCAGTGCTAACGTCTTGGGTCGGACCATTCCAGCCAGCCTTGGTCCCGGTCATCGCTTCACCACTGTTGCTTCCTTGGACCACTTTTAATTCAAATCCTTCTGCTTGCTCATTTTTTCCTGTTTCTAATGTTTCAACTTGCTGCTTAATATACCCCACCCACCAACAAGTGTTAGTGTTATTTACTTCCCCTGTCAGTGATCATCATGTTATATTACATTGTTGAGTAAGTTTGAACTGTGTTAGGAAATGCCGTAATCAGTGATACCCAAGTGGTACTGGGGATTGTTTCATTTAGGTCTTGTAATTGAAGTCTGTGCTTGGAGGGTACATATTAAAAATAAGGCCCTTATAAGTAAGTTAAATAAGTTATTCCTCTTGAATTTAGAGAGATCTAAAATGACGTGGAAGATTTGGAAAAGATTGAAGATGGTTTAGTACAAAACTGCAGGTTGAAAAAACACGTTTTATAGCAAAAACAAACAGCTTTGTTTTCCCCAGGTGAGAGAGAAATAGGTAAAGCTCTTCAGAAAACAGCCATCATTCAATTATCAAAATGCTGCCCTAAATAAATGAGGATGTCGCTTGTTTTTTTCTTGGACTTTGATGTTTATGGCCCTTTTCCACTAGCACGCCTTGGCCCTACTCGAGTACACACTCCTCGGCCCACACTCCTTGTGCTAAACACGAAAATCCTGTTTTAACATAGCCATATAGATATTATTGATATTACAAGTCGTTATTATGTTTGGCCTGATTTTTGACCCAAATTAAGTCATAATCATGCACACCAACTATTCATTAATTGTTTAAGATTTTAACCCTTCTGTGGCATTTTTTGTCATAATGCCACCATGTTTCAGAAGGAAAAAAAACTTTAAAAATGAATTACTTTGGTTTACTGTATGCAGTGTTTTTCTCCGTGTTGAATTACTACAGCCTGGGATATGTGAACAGTGGTACTTTCATTCATCATGTGTCCTTCAGTCTCAAATACTCACAGGCATACTCATGTGGTGAAAACGACGCCATCTGGTGGCGGCTGGAAAAATGAACAGCTCTAAGGCAAAAAGCCCACACTGACACCAGATAATGTGCTGAAATGAATTGGGTTTCATTTTTAACTTTACAGTGTAAACTTTTTATCTAGACTGTAGGAGCTGAGGAATAACAAGACCATTAAAAAATACTTGATCTTGCCAAAAGTCACGCAGTTTGGTCAAAATGGTGCAAATACTGTAGAATGAAAAACGCGTAAAATGCGCACAGCAGCCCCAGGATCATCACATGCGCGATGTTCTGATCTGAATCACAGAGCTGACGCTGTAGCAGCAGTGATGTGAATCAGAACAGGGTCCCTGTCTCTCTCAAAAGTCTGGACCTGACCTCTGCAGACACGATTTTAGGCCTTTTTTCTTAGCGTGATAGTTTTGCAGGCAAAGTGAATTCTGGATAGGAAGGTGAATGCAGAGGAGACTCAATCCTGTATGAATGAATGAATAACCCAGAGGTAAAAGCAGCAGACAGGTTGTTTTGGGTGAGATAATATAATAGAACAGTAAAAGAAATAAGCTGATTTGCCTGCTAAGCTGAGGAATGAATATGATTGTTAACTAAAACTCGCCCTGCGCATTAATTCAACGATCTTTCGATGCACTCAGAAATACTTTAGTCTGTTATTCTTTTTCTCAATGAGGTTTGTAGTAAAAGCTGACTATAGCTGCTCCACAGGGGGTCCCTCACATACAACCTCGCCGTGTTTGGGGGTGGGGGTCGTCTGGCCTTATTGTAGCAGAGAAAGCAGACTCGCTGTGGAGAAGTTGAAGGAGTGGGATGTCCCAGAGAAGATGTATTCCTGTGGGGAGCATTGAGATGCATGAGGCTGACCAATGGAGAGAAGGAGCAGAGCAGCATCTCCTGCAGACCCCAGCGTGAGGAGTGAAGGTGCCCTCAGATGACCACTCAGCAGCTCAGAGGAAGGACCTGAGTGAACTGAAGACCCTGCGGAGATCCTGCGCGCTTTGGAGACCGACGTTACCAACACTGAAGGACATGAGAGAGACGTCCTCATTTTAAAGCACCTGCATCCACAGAGGTAAGAACATTTTATCTGCTTGAGGAAATGTCTGTGTGATTTTTTTTAGATTGTTTAAGCTCCATATTCACATATTTAGTTCATAACCACTGATTATAATTTTAATAACCCTCTAAAGTCAACATTTTCCTCCATTAAGCTCCCTGCTGCTGCCCTCTTTACCCTGATCGTGCTGTTTCTCCAAGGTCCATAAAAAGCTTCATTAATGTTGACCTCTGCTCCAGCCGACAGCTCCTGTAATGAGTGTCATGACCCTGATTTGTCTCTCTATTTACTGGCTGATTGGTGAACCCCTTCCCCAAAAAGAGACCACGCCATGCACGCTCGCGCTGGTCCTCAAATGCGCTGATGGACATGATGTGTTCTCAGCTGGAAATAGTGCAACATCGGCGCTTCAATTTACTGTGGAGTGCGTTTACTTCTTAGAAATGATCTCTGCTCTCCGTGGGCCCGCTGGCTCGGTGCAGGGGCTGGATGTTAAAGTGTTAAAGGGCAATTCCGTGATTTATAAACTGCGTTTTTTTCATTTAAGTAGCGCCTAATGCGGGATTCAGGTATTTCCACAAACAAATTACATATTAGTTACATTGATTTATTTCTAGAAAATTATTTAAACATGCAGATTTTTAATTATTATGCAATATTGTCTCAATAAAGCCTGAGCCAAGTACTTTCTGCATATACGGAAATTCATAATTTGATGCTAAAATAGAGAAAATATTAGTAAGGCTGTTACTGGAGTTTAGGACACACATTTTCTAAATTGGCTTTCCTATTCAGGGAATATCTTTGTATAACACTGATCAAGGCAGAGATGGAAATCAGTGTTTGTTTATTTCATAGATTTATCTGCTTAAACTTCACAACGTTGAGCTTTGGGGGGGGGAAACTATTATTAATGAAAAAAACTTTAGAAAAAACTTCTGTTCATGATAAAAAAAAATATGTAGGCCTAGAACTTAATGCTCTATAAAATCTGAAAATGCTCTTAATGAGGGAAAAACTCGTGTTCAATATTATCCCAACAGTTTATAGGCTATGTTCTTTATTAGAGGAAATATAAAAGATGACTTCTCTAGATGTTTTAGGTTGTGTGGTTAGAATCACGTAAATATGAAATGACGGAAAAGAGGCTTAACTGCATCTCAGACTACCGTAGTTACTGTAATACGTGCGCTAAAATAACTTGTTAACACAGTTGATGTTAGTTCAAGTCTTTTCTAGATTAAGTAAGGTAATCGTAAAAGTATTTCCTATAGGAGAAATATTGACATGTAGTCTATTTAAGTTTTTACATCAAGCTTGTTTGCACCGGCTTTAACTGTATGTCCTAATCAGCTGTTCAATTTATGAAATATCTTTATTCAATATCAGCCAACAGTTCTATCAAAAGTCTTTATTCAGTCAAGTGCGTAAAAGAATTTTGTGTTTTTAGACTGTTATAATAATTTGAAATATTGGCATTTTCAAGTCTTTTCATCATTCAGGTTGAAATTCCGCGTCTGAATCAGCTGTTCAACATCTTTGCTCAACATCAGCCTGATAGTTCAGCCTAATGTCTGAGCGAGTATCAGAGGATAATTCCGTGTTTTATAAATTGCATAAATAAAATTAGACAGCGTTAAAATTGAGACAAAATATTACCAATTACCATAGTAGGCATGATACTCACCAGAATGTACATCTTCATTGGCTGTTCGACAAAACAGTGAGATGCTTCTTGTTCATTCCAATATTGTTATTATTATTATTATTTAGTATTATTATTATTATTATGAAAAAAACGTATTTTCCCTAATGTGACATTACTTTAAATTACTAAAAACATACCCTGGAATAATCTGGGGTAAATAAACAGAGTGGCTCAGTCTTCCTTAATTATTGGTTCCAACCGAAAGTCCTGGATAGTGAGACACTGATAAAAACACATTTTGTTTTCAAATCAAACACATTGTTATTAAAATAAACAATTACAACTTAAAAATATAGACCTACGTTAATTTAAAAGACAGATTAAATAAAAATAAATAAAATTCACTTTGCATTAAGTAGTGAAGCGATATGCTGATAATTTATACTATTAAAGCTCACAAACCAGGTACCTCCTATAAGAGGTATTTACTGTTTTCTGTAGAGGAGGATTAGGCCACTGAAAAAAGAAAGGAGCTTGATTTTTTTAAAGACTAAGTTCAAAGTGAAAATTAGGAGAAAATGTCATTTTATTCTCAGAATTCTGAATTTAATCTCGTAATTCTGACTGTTTAGATTTATGATTAAAAGTCAGAATTATACCTTTAAACTCAGAATTTTAACTTTTCCCCCTAGACTTAAAAACTGCCCCTTTTTTCAGTGTCCCTCACCCTCTCCCAAATTTTTTTTCAGATCATTATTCCTGTTGAATAAAAACATTCAGGTAAAATCATTTGTAAAAACATTTGTTCTTCCCCGTCTGATTGAGGGAATCGCTCCCCTTGCCTGTCCCGTGCAGGAATGATTGATTCAGGAGTGGTGACCCTCCTGATGTCACCTTTCCTCTTTTAGATTTCTAACATTAAACTTTTATAACTCCCCTCTCTGTCCCACCCTCTCCTCCTCCTCAGGACCTCCATCGTCTCCTTGTGACCCTCTGTTGCCGCCATGTCCGTGACCCTGTCCAGCATCCCTGTGGTGCTGAAGGAGCGCAGCTTCCACCCCGGAGTGCTGAAGGGCAGCCCGGCCCGAGGCTTCTACCCCAGCCCTCACCACCACCAGCACCACCAGCACCACCCCTACATGGACTTCTTCCCCCGGACCCACAGCCTCCTCCACCCGCTGAAATCTCTCGGGCGCCTTGTGTCTGACGCCCAGGGGCCCCTGCCGCTCAGCCTCCACGGTGGGGTCCCTCAGTTCCCCCACCACGCCCCGGTCCACATGCTGAACGCCCCCGGAGTCCTCCACCTGAACCAGGTGTTACCGGGCCAAACGCTGCTCTCCAAACCGGAAGAGCTGGCGGCGGTGGTGACGGAGCACGCGGCCGGCCCGCTGTCCTCGGACTTCAGCAGCCCGTCCAGTGAGAGGTCCTCATCCTCCTCTTCCTCCTCCTCCACCTCCTCTCCGCCCAAAGAGAGCTCGTTTCGGCTCCGGAGCGCAGAGACGTCGCCGGAGAAAACGGCGCGGGTCAGATATAACTTCAGCGAGGACGACCTCTTCCTGGTGCTGTACGGATACTCTGGCAGCCGCGAGCGCAGCGTGGGGCACGCGATCTCAGGACTGACGCTGCCGGAGAGGACGGGTACAGCGCCATCTTAGTTTAGAGTTTAGAGACAGACTGCTACTTCAGCTCTCGGTCCAGAGTTTGAAATAGACATTTTGTATTAAAAATAAGAGACTTTTATTCACAAATATGTTTGTTTATCTTTTTTTTCAGTTCCTGACTCCCACAGTCTCCCACTCGACAAAGAAGCACTTGAACTCCCAGAAGGTAACAACAAACTTTCTTTACTTTTTAAAACGAATTCAGTGTTTTTTAAATGGAGAAATGCTTACATGTTTAAATACAGAGAAATGGATAAGAAAGTCATGAGGAAAAAGAACTGAGATAAACATGAAAACAAATTAGAAATTTGATTAAAATGGGAAAACAAATCACAGACCTATCTAAATTATACTTTGGCCTAGATAATTCCATAGCCTACTTAACATGTATGTGTTCACATCATACAGGTATCCACATCAGTATCCAAGGTATTAAGATACATACACATCCACCAGTCAGCATGCATTTATTTTAAAATGCGTTAGTAATAAAACTGATAACAGTATTAGCACGTTATGGCTTGAAAACTTCAATATTGGTACTCTGGCTTTAAAAAGTAATGTGATCATTAGAGTGGACTATCAGCACATTAGATATTGGCAAAAATTCAATATTATTTATTCCTATCATACATAAATAAGCATACCACACAGCAAAAATTGCATAGTCAAATTAACACTATCAGAGTTAATATTGAGACTTTTTAAGTGTCTACATGGGTCCACAAAGTTTTGACTTCAATATATTTGGAGAGTTGATGCTTTTCCTTTCACAGACTATGATTTTTGACTTAGGAGTTAAATATTAAAAATGTCTAACACCTAACAGTGAATTTGATCAGCATTTCTGTGCTGTGTTAGAAAGGCACTCAGAGTTTGAGTGTTAACTCTGCAAAGTGTTAACATCTCTGTTTTTATTTATCAGAAGAAAAATTGAGCTGAAATAAAGATACTATGTTTGGTTAGAGTTCATATTAAATCAAAAATATTTGCACTAACAGGTTCAGAGTTAAAATCAGTCTAGAGTAACACCGATGGATAAGGTTTACTAACATACTTCTACACTTGCTGTTGACTCCAGCAACTTTTTTAATTAAGAGTACAATGTTATGGATTTGACTCCGTCTGGAGTAAAATTAACTCTGCAGTTAATAAAATGTTATCAACACCACGTTATATCTCTTCTCTTTTTGCTGTGAAGGACAAAAGTAAGAAAGTGATGACATTAGGCTTTCTGTTCATTAAGTGAGGCAAAGGAGGAGAACATAAAAGATTTACCAAAAAGGCTTTGTAATATAAATTCAGTGTGAGATAAGATGTGTAAACAGTGCTGATATTTATCCTGTTCTGATGCTCTGCTGCAGGCTTAACCGTCCTCCAGGCAACATGGGGAAATGTGACACACCGTGGAGTTTTCACAGACAAAAGCAGCATCCCAAAAGGCACTCGCTTTGGACCTTATCAGGGGAAACTAGTCAACACGAGCGAGATAAAAACTTACGATGACAACACCTTAATGTGGGAGGTAATGTGATGAGAGTTAGCTCAGAAGATCCATGAATCATGCAGCTTTGAATCTGGTCTGATAGTAAACATCTCTCCTCCTCCAGGTGTTTGAAAATGGAAAGCTGAGTCACTTTGTGGACGGCAGAGGAGGATCAGGAAACTGGATGTCTTTGGTCAAGTGTGCTCGCTTCCCAGATGAGCAGAACCTGATCGCCGTGCAGATCCAGGGTCAGATCTTCTACGAGGCCTGTAAAGAGATCCGGCCTGGGCAGGAGCTTCTGGTGTGGTACGGGGACTGCTACATGCAGTTCCTCGGCATTCCTCTAACTCTGAAAGACCCCAGGGAGGAGACCAACGAGGCTTCTCCAACTGAAGGTAAGAATCTCACCCTCTGTTACGTCTTTTACATCCTTCTGCTTCACGTGACAAAAACATTTAACATCTGTATCTATGTTCTTCCTCAGATGCTGGTGAAGGTTTCAAGTGTGACAGATGTGGGAAAGTGTTTGCTTACAAGTACTACAGAGACAAGCACCTGAAGTACACACGCTGCGTGGACCAGGGGGACAGGAAGTTCCCCTGTCACCTTTGCAACCGCTCCTTTGAGAAGAGAGACAGATTACGGATACACATTTTACACGTGCACGAGAAACACCGGCCTCATAAGGTACGAGGACAGAACATGTACATGCATGTTTCATTTTGAGCAGGACAATCTCACCTCAACAGTTGAATAAAAAGCCTGGACTAAACAGATCCTGAGGTGTGTGCTAAGGGCGGGCTACTCATAAACCTGTTTTGGGTTATTAATGAAATGCAGTAGGCAGAAGGAATTAAAGAAAATAAGAAAATTATGAACAAATATACTGAGTAACAGACACTCAGTAGGATTTTAGCTTTTGCTAACCCTTTTATCTATGATGTCCACTACAGATATTTGAAATACATTTTATACCCTTTAGGTTGCAGTACAATGCACAACTATCAAGTGGTGAACTCCCTAACACTTTTCTTAATATTCATACACATATTCACTTTGCACTTTTTTTTTTTTTTTACCATATTATGATATTGCATCATAAACCCAAAACAGGGCAAACTTGGCATTAAACCTGTATTAAGATTTTACATAGTAATGTATTTTTTAAGTGAATAGCTTGATTAAGCAGCAATAATACATGCACTGCAGACTTTTCTTTAACTTTTATTTACTCTAAATAAATGTTCATCAAAGACGAGTTTGAGGATTTATATTTAGTTCCTCTAAATTACTACGCTGCTGCAAGGTGAAGTGGACAGATGCATAACTCCCTAAAAGTATAACACTGAAAAAATGAACATGGTTTATTTAACTTATTTAAAAGTAAAAACAATCATTGAACAAAGTTTTCCTTTGTGATTTAATAATTCATGCTTGAAAGGGTTAATGTGAGGAAAACATGCAAGGTCTACAGAAATATCCACAAGTGTGTTTGCTTTAAAGTAGACCTATTTACCTGTATGTACTTTACATTTTTTAATATAATGCTCTTGTATTTTCCTGCAGTGCTCTGTGTGTGGTAAGAGCTTCTCACAGTCGTCCAGTCTCAACAAACACATGCGAGTGCACTCTGGAGAGAGACCGTACAAGTGTGTCTACTGTAATAAGGTAAGGATACTTTTTTAACCACAAAATGTTTTATATTAAGCATAATGTCAGCCTTAAAGGTTTGTTTTTATCAGCCATTTTAGCCCATACAAACAGCAATGGTTGCAAGGAGTTGCTTTCTATTTAACATTTTTGTCTTTAAATGCTGAATTAGTTTTCACTAAAGTAAAGGCAGGGCAAGAAATCATCTTCAGTAGTATTTAAAGAAAATGGTGAAAGAATGCTGTTTGTATTGAAATAGTGGTGTTGTTGATTAAAAAAATGAAAAGTAGATGCTGGGCTTCGTGATGAGGAAATCGTTAAAGCTGGCAATCTCTAACAGTAACTACTGATTAGAAACATTTTGGTTATGTTTTTGTTGGCATTTATTAGTTTATTTGTGAGCAGGACACCTCAAAAAGTTCAATTTTTTTTTTTTCTTTTTATTGAACATTTTAATATCTTTTGCATTACACAATGATCATGCCACCACAATAATGCATATTTTCTTTTACATCAGTCGTCCTTCCTCAATGTTTACCTTAGAATCTGAAATAATATAA
Source organism: Scarus forsteni (assembly GCA_036419115.1). Lineage (NCBI taxonomy): Eukaryota > Metazoa > Chordata > Actinopteri > Labriformes > Labridae > Scarus > Scarus forsteni. The sequence continues at coordinate 4,169,323 of JAZDUH010000105.1, forward strand.
TTTTGCCTTTTTGCATACCTTAATATCATTATGCTCTTAAAGTAGAGGTCACTTACTGTCACACAAATATTCAAACAATTTATACTACAATATGATCCAGTGTAGCAAAAGTAAATAAAATGAAATCGAATATATGTATTTATAAAAGAATGAAGTAAAATAAAATTAAAAAGAAATAAATATAACAATAACAATAAAATTAACAATAATAAATTGAAAAACATGAACTTTTCAACTTCTGTAGCTTTAAACCAGGGTACTTTTCCTCCTAATGAAGGACATCTCAAATAAAGTCTGGCCTAAGTAGTCTTATAAATTCTACCCAATTTTTCCATTGTCTTTTAAATCTGTCCTCCTCCAGTCCCATCGAGAAGGTTAACTTTTCCATCACATAAATATCATGTATAACCTCAACCCAATCCTCCATCTTTGGTACCTCCTTCTTCATCCATCTTCTGGTAATTGCTTTTTTGCTTGCCATCAACATTATTTTATACATGTGATTGTCTTCTAATCTTATAAGATTTATGACTGATTTCCCCAAATATAAAACCTCAAATGTAAGTGGAAGGTCTACTCTCAGTATTTTATCCATACACTTCTTAAGCTCCTGCCAGTAGCTGCGAATGGAGGGGCAACTCCAGAACACATGAAAATGATCTGCAAATAGCTGATTTATAAATAGCTGAACATGTCGCATGACAATTTCAGGGACGGTTGGCCATGATATCAGGGAGAAGTGAGTAGATTTTAGTGGTGATTGGAATCTGGATGTGAATCCCAGATTGTTTTTAAGGATTTGCTAACAGTGGGAGATAGGGCAGTTTTCCACTGTTTTGGCAGTAATTTACTGACAATGTCAGAAATGCCCTGGCAGAAGTTTGTGCTCCAGGGCAGCTAGTGTCACACAAACTTTTATCACTATTGTTATCTCACTGATTCTTATTACTGTAAATACATGCCTCATGTTGAAAACATGGTTGAGCTATTATTAACAAAACTAAATTATTTAAATGGCTACATTAACCTTTTAGTTTTTAATATTTATGTAAGGATTTTTTTCATTTTTGAGGTAGTATTTTAAGGCACATGAGGTTTCCTTTAACGACAGATTGTTTTGATTGACCACAATGTAAAAAGTCTTTAAAAATATATAGTAAAATGGCAAAAGAGGCTGTGAGATTGTAGGTGTGAGATAGGGCAGTCCCCCCATACTCACTGTAGTTCTCAAAGGAGTTTTTCTGAATTTTTCAGGGATTGTGGACACAAGAGACAAGTTTTTAGATTTAGTGGTGATCCAAATCCAGATCAAAATCCAGGATTTCCTTAAGTGAATAAACATTTTTGACTATAACTCCAGTAGGAAACGATTTGGCAAAGGTTTGTGTTATCTTAGCACTAAGAGTTTTCTTGTTATTCAGTGAGCACCTTGGTTTATTTTTCCTACACAAAAAGATTCACCTTGAATATGTCCTTTTGATGAAGTCTAAATGTTGAACTGTGGCTTAAAGCAGACTTTAAACTTAAGTTCCTGGAGCATAAATGGTGTAGAAAGGACTTGTCTTTAGTCTTAACAGTAAAACACGGAGATATGATTTTAGTTCATACTGCCATGCCTCATTGGAGTTATAATCCCTTTACTGATTATTCTTCTGGCTCTGTTGGCCTCCCCTCGGACCTGCGACCCCTCTCCTCAGTCCCGGCTCCTCTCTTTCCGACCTGCCGGGTTTGCGCCATTCTCTGCCTCCTGGTTTCATGGCGCATTTGGCTGCGGCCCTCACCATTGTCCCTGCGGCCGGCACGCTCCGCAGAGACACTTACATGCTAATTATCGCCAGATGCACACCCACCTTTTTGTCCGCAGAGCTTAAACCGACGATTTACGGCTCTGGAATGAGCAGAAGTTTTTTGTTCTTGTCTCCTTCTCGATGACCTCCTTTTTTATGCACCGGAGAAGGTTTTGTTGGAGCTAATCTCTTTTCTCCTCGTCGCCACACTCAGGGCGGGACGGCACGAGAGCAGAAGTTAACAGCTCTTTAAGCATTTCCGGGGAAACTGTTATAAATGAAGAAGAATTGATGTTTATATTCAAGAGGAATGTTCTTACTATCATTTATTAAAGCCTCATTTACAGATACACCGGCAGCTCGAAGCCAGAGAGTTTTTTTTGTCTTACGAAGTAAATTTCAAACTGCGTCACAACTGAAATCCAGCCAACGTTAAAAATAATAAAATAAAAAATAATAGTAATTCTTGATCGCCGTGAATCTACCATCAAACCATATTCAACAGATCTTATTCGTGGTTTATTGTTTTTTTCATTACTGAGTGTAAGAGCTAATAGGCCTGTAAGGACTGTAAAAATGAAAACAAACTATTTACACTTTAGATTAAATGAAAAAATATATATATATACAGACCAAATAAGACTCAAAATGCCAGAATCTCTTTGTCCTTTCACATCAGATGATTTGTTTTGCACTGCAATCATTCTGAACCTATTTCTTGTTGGTATTCATATTATGTGTTATTTTTAATTTTCGATTTGTGTCTTGGATTTTTTTTTAATTTTCAACGTCCTAATACCTCCATCGAGGAGGTCACGTTTTTGCCTGTTTGTTAGTTTGTGAACAGGGTAACCCCCCAAATTATCAAAGAATAAATGACATTTTGGTTCGATTTGGTCGTGATCCGAACTTAGAATTGGATCTAGAATTACAAAAAAGAAAAAAAAGAGAGATAATGCCAATAACTCAAAAAGTGAAGAACGTATTTTCATGATATTTCAGAAGAAAGTTGGCCACCAGGAAAACTACATTTCGGTGGGGATCTGAATCTGGTTGGATCCAATAATTGTTTAAAAAATTCTTGACAGTGAGATGGGGGTTTTCTACATTTTTTTTAACAATAACTCGATCGACAATGTTTGATATGAGGTTCGTGCACTTTTAGTAATGTATTTACATTAATCTCATTTCTTAGTTTGTGTTTTTTCTGATTTTTTATATTTCGTTGTGAGGTTGTTCAGTTTGCATGGGCAAAATTAATGTAAAAAGACCCCAAAACTGCTTTTAAAACCCTGCAAGAGTGGTGAAATCTCAGACACAGTGATATCTGTTCTGGTTCTTATTTCGACACTCTGATCTGAAGCTTTATATTAAACGAGAAACACTTTGTGGTGGTCCGTGTTGGTGCTTTTGCCTTTAGACCTGATCTTTTCTTTACACGTTTTTCCATGATATTTCAACGCCACAGGAGAGTTTTTTTACTAATTTATTCTTGCCTTCAGCTCTTTCTTCAACTTCAGCTTTTTTTAAATAGCTTATTAATAGGAATGTTTGTTAGAGTTTGCTCGATAACGTTTTTTAAAGCAGTGAAAACTTTTTTATTAAAATACATTTTCTCTTATTTAATTCAACTAATGCCAATGGGACACAGTGGAAAGATCTTGATGGTAATAAAGGCCTGTTTTTCCCCTCCAGGCCTTCACTGCCTCCAGTATCCTCCGCACACACATCCGCCAGCACTCCGGGGAGCGGCCCTTCAAGTGTAAGCACTGCGGGAAAGCCTTCGCCTCACACGCCGCGCACGACAGCCACGTCCGCCGGACCCACGCCAAGGACAAGCCGCATCCCTGCGAGCTGTGCGGGGCCGCTTTCCAGGAGGAGCAGGAGCTGCAGTTCCACATGAAGAGCCACAAAAGTAAGCAGTGAGATAGCCTATATGAGACTGACAGAACTAATGAACCTCCATAGAAGAAAAAAAACCATCCAAACTTCCCTAGAATAATGATTGAACGTGCGTGCCCCACTAGATTTTTAATATCACAATCATTTTTAGAAAGATTCTTACATCGATATTCTGCATGCTAGCCATGTCAGAATCCAGGAGAACAATTCAGGGGCTAGAAAAGTAAAATGTTTTAGGTATAAAAATGCCAGAACAGAAAAAAGTTGATTATGTTAAAAAGATGAATTGAGTTACTCACAAAAATGGTCATGATAATGTAACCATGAAAGCCAAATGGTTTCTCTAAAAAAGCATATTCCTCAAAAACTTTTGTGATATAATTCTCTTATTTTCATTTGTTTTATGAATTAAACTCAACAATTTCTTGTTCATACATTCAGTGGTTTGAGTTTGCATTTTTGTCATAATTTCTGTAAGCTCCTCCTAAAAGTCAAATCCTAAAACCGCCCTCGATTAGAATTCTGTCTTTAATAAATTATATTTATGCATACAGAGAAAATGTGTTTATTTTTAAGACTTAATTATTAAGTTGTTGGTCTATGTAACATTTTTTTGATATTTTTTTTCTGCAAGTCATATTGGAAATAAATAAATGTCAAAGAAATTTTAAATGGCATGAACTGTTAGTTATTCTGGAAATAAAACCATTAATTTATGTTCCTTTTCTTCTCCTCAGAGATCCTGGACAGCACAGTTCTCCAGTCTTCCCCCGGCAGTGGGTTACAGGATGACTCCGTGTTTGCAGTGAACGACAATCCAAAAGTGCAGAAGAACTTTCCTTACTCTGGACTTACAGTTTTAAACCGGCCCTGGAACTAGACCAAAAACAAAACTCAATTAATCCTTACAAATGCAACCATTGTAACCTTGTCCAAGAAGTTGTTTTATAGAATTTTAGAGTTAAAGCATCACAGCAAGACTTGGTTCAGGAACATTAAGAGGTACTTGAGTCTTTGGTGGACTCCTGTTATTTTAATAATGTAAGTGCTGCTAAAGAGAGGGTCGTTCTACAGACCCATTTAAATAGGCTAATATTAATTTAAATGCTTGGCAAAAATGTATGAATTTATTTATAGTGTTAAATAGTTGGTCTGTTTTGTGGCTTTGAGCTTCTCTCCTCATTTATTTTTAAAATCCAAATGTAATAATGCTAAGATTTATTATTATTATGATAGTCAGTGTTTCTTTTACCAACCAATGCTTAAGAAGCAACAGTTTTATCATTTGAACTAAAGCCTATTTGTGTACAATATAAATGTTTAACTTTTATTTATAAAGTATGTAAATATTTTTTAATGGTAATATAAAGCTGCAAAGTAATAAGTCTGTCCTGTTCTGTGTGTGCGTCTGCTTTTTCCACAGTCATCAAATAAAAAAAATCAGCGCATGGAAACATGATTGATCATCTTTATTTATTTTATTCATTTTGCTTTGTTTTTTCAAATGAAAAACAGATCATTACTGCTGGGCACAAGTTGCTACGTTTCAGGAAATGAAACTGAATGAATGAATATTGTCCTTGTCCTGATTACAGATTACTTTAGTTCTTTAATTTGGTTCAAAGTTTATAAAACTTTTTCACCAACATGGGCCAATGTCACTGCTTTAACCCTTTAACTACCAGCTCAACTGTTTGGCAGAGGTCATCAATAAATTCAGGGATATTTGATGCTTAAAAAAAAGAACAAATCAAGTCATTAATACGTATCTGTCAACATTTCAGGGAACAGAGAAAACTACAAACAAGCGAAACACCAGATATGTTCTTGGTGTGTAATATAAAGGTTTAAACAGATCATATTTGATAATGTGACATTAAAAATGCGCAAATATTTAGGACAAAATCCACAAGAAAAGGCAAAAATGTCAATAAAGTTGCAAAAAAATAAAATAAAATAGATGATAATGTGTTTGACACACAAAAATGTCTTTGATGAATCACAGATTTTATATAATTAAATCATATCAGAAAGTGGTTCAGTATTTAAAATAATATTGGTAATTCTAATAAAACATTTAGCTTCTTGAACCTTTAAACACAAAGAGAATGAGTTATTTTCGTTGCAGTGTTTTTTGTACCTTAAAAAAAGAACATTTCTTTTTAACCTATTAGATATTCCTGAATTTATTGACCTCTGCCAAACAGTTGAGCTGGTAGATAAAAAAGAAATAAGATAGGAGGTTTATGCCCACTCATGACTGTATATTTAGTAAAACTATAAATCTATAACAACGTAAGAATTACGAATGATTCAGTTTTAGTATCCAAAGTACCAAATGGAATTTCTACAACATTCAAAAATTTCGTCAAATGGGCAAAAGGTGCAGTTATTTTGAAAGAATTTTTAAAAAACAAATGTTATCATATCATCAGTTCTGACTGAAAAATGTGAGGAAACTCTTACATTTATTTGAGTTTTTCCTCCTGAAACTTTGATCTCTTCCCACCTTTACACCAGCAATTTTTTATTCATGAATACGTCTGACTTTATTTTAGTATTGACCCTACATTTTACAGTGCACGCGCCCCTTTTGTTGTGTCCTGTGTGTCCATTTGTAGTGGATTGATGGATTGGAGACTGCAGGTCTGCTCACAGTAAAAAAGTGAACAAACCCCAGAGGAGCAAATGAATGACAATGGAGTGCAGCAGTGAGGTGGTCTATTGCTGCAAACACAAAGACCGACATCTGCCCTCACACTGTCTCCAACTGTGCCACATGCTGTCCTCAGCGACAGACAGATAGACAGATACTAGACAGACAGACAGATAGATAGATAGATAGATAGATAGATAGATAGATAGATAGATAGATAGATAGATAGATAGATAGATAGATAGATAGATAGATAGATAGATAGTTTATGTATGTCTAATTTTAAAGGAAGCACCAACTGGCAGTCATGGTGGCTGCAGCATGGGCTCTGACAGATGACACAGTCTCCAGTCTTTCTCTCTCTGCTCTGCCATGTGACCTTTAACCTCTTGGTCTTCATTCTTCACACTGAGGGCATGCAGTCAGACAAACAACGCCTCAGCAGCGCTAAGTGGGTGCCACAACACAAACTCACACAGTGGGAGATGAGAAATACTGCTACTACATGGACTGAGAGAAAGGGAAGTTACTGTTGTTAACAAAAAAAAAGATAAAGCTGTCTTTTTCAGTTTCCATCAGAAAAAAGTGTGTAAGCACAAAAACAAATAAAAAATAAAGTAGATAAGAAGATAGCTGATAATGGAGAAGTAAATTCTGTGACAGATTTTAGCTACAACAGCCAAGGTTTGATGTTGAAATGTTTAAATGACTGTGTCAGAAAATAGTTCTGCATGTACCTTTTTCATTAAAAAAAGAATAAAGAGCCTGTTTCTTACCTGTCATGGCTGGATACATATGAACCCAAACTGCAGAGCTGTCTGGGGTACTGGAAGTCATTTAATGTTCATTTTTTGCCTTGCCACCTGTGTGCAGAGATTTCTCTGGATTCTCTGAATCTTTTGATGATATTATGGACTGTAGATAATGATGTCCCGAGATTTCCTGCTATTATACTTTGAGAAACGTTGTTCTTAAACTGTTGGATTATTTGCGGCAACAGTTGTCCACAAAATGGTGCACCTTGCCCCACCCTTGCTTGTGATCGAATGAGCCTTTCAGTGATGATCTTTTTATACTCATACTAGACACTGACCTGTCTCCAGTTCACCTGTTCACCTGAAATGTGACAATCTAGTTTTTTTTTTTTTTTTTTTTTTTTAGAATTTCTCAATTTTAGCTGTCTTTTGTTGCCTTTATCCCAAACCGTTTCAAGCAGCAACTGTTGATGTTAACAGGGGGAGAGGGAGAAATATTGATGCCACAGTAGTTTTGCCCTGTGCAGAGATGTACTCTGTCATGAGGGAAAGAAAAATAACTCAAAAAGTATAATACAGGCTCTATTAGAAATTTGTATCTATTTTAGGGGCCAAACAGAGGAATGATGATTGACTGTTAGGTTCATGTTGCAGGTCGTAGTGAAACAAAAAGGCTTGTATACTGTACACATGGTCTACATACAGATCTGATATTGATGCTGCATTTTAGCCTTAAAATCTCCTCATTGTTGTATTTTAATATATCTACAGTTCAGGGTAGATAAGTGATAAAGTCAACACTGCCAGCATCTATTTTATTTTGTTCACCTAATGGAAAACCGCAGTTCAGGACCAGATGTCACCTTGCTTCTGGGACTAGTGTGGTGATGCAAAGTTATGTATGGTGTACCTCAAGGATCTATCCTTAGTCCCATACTTCTCTTTATTTTTTCAAAAGATTTGTATCTAATCTTAGGCAGAGGGTTCAGATGGACTGCTCTATCTTGCATGCAAAACACTTTACCTAGTCCTTACTAACCCCTTATGATTCAATGTTGATCTGAAAATTTGTATCTACTTTGAAGCCAAATAAGGATCAACTAAATCAATCAACCAATCTCTATTTGTATTTCACCAATTCATAACATGTGTTATCTGAAGACACTTTACAATAGAGCATAAAACTCTTCATTTTATGGATACACATATATGCATAGATACATATACATAATACAAATATATATACATATATACTCAACAAAAATATAAACGCAACACATTTGTTTTTGCTCCCATTTTTCATGAGATGGACTCCAATATCTAAAATTCATTCCAGATAAACAATATTACCATTTCTTTCAAATGTTGTTCACAAATCTGTCTAAATGTGTGATAGTGAGCACTTCTGCATTGCTGAGATAATCCATCCCACCTCACAGGTGTGCCACATCAAGATGCTCATCTGACACCATGATTAGTGCACAGGTGTACCTTAGACTGTCCACAGTAAAAGGCCACCCTGAAATGTGCAGTTTTGTCTCACAGCAAAATGCCACAGATGTTGCAAGCATTGAGGGAGCGTGCAATTGGCATGCTGACAGCAGGAATGCCAACCAGATCTGTTGCTCGTGCATTGAATGTTCATTTCTCCACCATAAGCCGTCTCCAAAGGCATTTCAGAGAATATGGCAGTGCATCCAACCGGCCTCACAACAATATTCCACAGGCCACAACTGACAATCTGATAAACTCTATGCGAAGATTTGTTGCACTGCATGAGGCAAATGGTGGTCACACCAGATACTGACTGGTTCTGAGTCCCCAGACCCCCAATAAAGCAAAAAAAAAACTGCACATTTCAGGGTGGCCTTTTATTGTGGACAGTCTAAGGTACACCTGTGCACTAATCATGATGTCAGATCAGCATCTTGATGTGGCACACCTGTGAGGTGGGATGGATTATCTCAGCAAAGCAGAAGTGCTCACTATCACACATTTAGACAGATTTGTGAACAATGTTCGAGAGAAATGGTAATATTGTTTATCTGGAATGAATTTTAGATCTTTGAGTCCATCTCATGAAAAACGGGAGCAAAAACAAAAGTGTTGCGTTTATATTTTTGTTGAGTATATATACAGATATATACATCCAACACCCAACATGAATCCATATAGCCAATCATGAATCCCTCCATCATGGCGGCAAGAAAAAACCTTCTGTTAAGCAGCAGGAAATCTTGAATGTGGATCCAAGAGGAGACAAGTGGACTAAAGTTAGAACTAAAAGTAGTGACAGATCCATTGACCAATCATGGACCATTCCTTCAAATTTGTTTCTGCTTGTCAAATTTGTTTCTGCTGGAACAAATTTATTAGAGGTAAGCCCCTTGAGATGCAGCATCTTGTTTTCAGGATGATCCTTGTGTCTGTATGATTGTGGTGATAATTCTATAGAAGTATAATCAATAATAATCTTAATCAAAATAAGAATTGATAACTGTCTGGCTGACAACAATGAAAAAGTTCTTGTCATTGTCACAGACATTGCAGGAAGGAAAAGCCCTGGCACCACTCTGAGCACCACTCTGTCCAGCCTCTGTTTTATTTTGTGCACCGGATGGACAGCAGCCTTTTTAGGCCAGAGGTCACCTCTTCACTGACTGTTTAACAGCCTCCCTCTCCCTTCAAACAGCTGAAATATGGATGCTTGAACAAGTGTAGATTACCCTCGCCTCCCTCAAATACAACCCCCGAGCCTTCATCATAGGCCCACCGTGAAAAGAGAGGATACTCCCCTTTGTGGCCTTCCAGGAGCAGAGGGGTGGAGGAGAGGGATGGGATGAGGAACAAAAGACAAAAAGAAAGACAGAAGGAGAAACAAGGAGAATGAGCTGCCAGGGCTGAAATACTGAGATTGTTAGCGAGCTGTGCTAAAAGACTGGTTTTACTAGCACCTCTGTGATTGGCTGATTTAGGGTTTAAAGTCTCCAGTGAGGGAGATTATTTTTATCCAGGTCATTTATTGGGATTGATTTCACACTTAACCTCATGGTGAGTTAACAGGGCCTCCAGAGGATGATCCATCAGATTAATCTTTATATTAATGTGTTATTAATGATAAGAGTGCTGGGGGTTTATTGTTGTGCTGAGGTTCAGTCCCTCTGCGGCTAAATCACACAGCCATAACTCTCTATTAAACAATGCATGAAGTTAATAATGCTTACAGCCACAAGTATATTATATGACGTGATTAATAAATAATGTATATTTGTGAAGGGTGGAGTATTGCAGCTGCTGGACTATAAAGGGTTGTAAATCTATTATTTAGGGAATCAGTGATAGATTTTCTCTCTTCTTTTTTCTCTCCCCCCACTCCATTCAATCTCTTTTTTCCATCTTTCTCATCTCCTTGCTGGAAATTTCTGCCCTCTTATTTTCTAACTCTTTCCATTTTCTTCCCTGTCTACCTGAACCAGTCTCTCAAAATTCTTCTCTTAGCTTTCACAACACAAAACTTAAAAAAAAAAAAATCATAAAAACAAGCAGTTTGGGGTGAAAGATCAAGGTATTTTTCAACCAAAACTATACATTTCAAAACAACTAATTCATCATGTTCGTATTTGCTTTGCTCCAAAATTACACTGTGAAAAAAAATCTGTCAGCCTAGGTCAGAGGTGTCCAAACTTTTAGTGTATTTAAGTTTAAGTTTTAGGGTTAAGTGATGGGATATCACCTGTCAAGATGCGCTTGTAACCCCAGGCTATCACTGGATTCACAACTAGTCAGGGCGAGATTGAGCATCTGAACATCAGAGATGGAGACACTGTCACACTGTCAAACTCAAAACAAGAGTAAACTGCAAGAATGTTGGTGCTTGAAGATGACTACTGCAATAAACTTTGTATATGAGACCTTGTGACAAAGTAAATATGGCAGAAAATGTGCATGATTGATGGTATTTGCTGCTGTAATCAAATCTTTATCCATTCAACTGTTTCAGGTGCCAATTCAAAATGGGTAGCGGGGCAGCATTTGGCCCCCGGGCCATAGCTTGGACACCCCTGGCCTAGGTTGTCAATGTGTTCTGTCAAATACAATTTTAAAACATTACAAAAAGACAGCAAGACTGAAATAAAACATTATATATTTCCACAATAAATACATAGAATAACCATCTAACAAAAGACAGAAAATATCAAGTACCTGTGATTTACCTCCAATTCAGCAATATTTATGATAAAGATGAAAGATTTTCCTGTTATGAACATTAAAATGTATTATTCCAATCTGTCAGCTGCTCAGCAAACATACTGTAAATCCTCTTAGTTAAAGGTACAGTTGTGCTGTTGAACCAGTTATCACTGATTTAGACTTTAAGTACGCTTACAGAAGTTTTGGTTGAAAATTCAGAGTTGTATGCATTCCTGGATGGGGGGTCACTTATATCCAGCACAAAGATGTCAGACATGCACAGTGGAATCAGTGTTTGTAATATGACAGTAGACAAATAATAAGCCATATCCTAACATAAAGCTGGGTTGGTAATCTGATTTAGATACATTTTTTGTAATACTGGTTAAAATGGTCTTTATGACCCGATGGCAATCATTCTGGAGGAGGGGTGGGAGGGGCTAGACAGAGTCCTGAGGAGATGCTACATTCAAATTCATGCTTGTTTTCCAAAATTACCAACCCCAGCTTTAAGTGATGAGCATATCAGCATCATTAAACACCAGAGAAAGAAAGCTGCAGAGTTTTAGCTCTGTATCCAAATGCAGTGCAAGAAGGCTCTTTGGAACCTTTAATTCAAATGTTCAGATGCACATTTGACTTTTCATTAGAGATGTAATAAGCTCTCAGTGAATCACCCTGATAATCCACGGCAGCTATACTTGAGCTCACTCTGACTTCACGAGGATAAAGTCGGGGGCTCGAGGAAATTACCTGGGTGAAGTCTGATAGAAGAGCTTGGCTATTTGTGTCACATGGCTCACCCAGGTGATGTCCACATAATTTCAGTGTTTTTTTTTCAAGTATTAATGGGGTTTTAGAAAACTGGGGAGATGCAGCCCTTGATGCAGATGCAGACTGCACCCTTAAACTTCTTTGCACATAAACACATACAAATAAAGTAGGGTCAGTGTTGCTGGTGGTCCAGACAAGTCTTCAGGAGAAATGGCAAAGTGCTGACCCGGCATGTGCTCCCAAACCTGACCTGATGCCGGTCTGGGCTAAAAGCCGGACACTTGAACACCTAGATGTTGTAACTCTTCTCTCTTTTTGAATCCACTTTTTTACATCCTTCTCTGCCTCTTTTCATCTATTTTCTTTTTTTTTCTTTTTTTATGTTTCAAAACCGGTTTCCTTTTCTTGTTTTCTCCAATTTACTCCCCCTTTCCATTTTTACCTTCAATTGTCTCACATTACATTTATCCTCTTCTCTCCTCCCTGTCCTTTTACTTGTTTGCACCTCTCCTTTTTATTTTATACACTACTCAGTTCTTTTTTTCTGTCCTCGCTCCTCTTTTCTCTTTCCCTTTTTTCTTGGTTGACTTAATTTGATTTTGCAGTCTTTATTCTTCTTCCATTATTTTCCTTTTTTTTCTAATTTTGAACGTCCTATCTTGTTTTTCTCTCCACTGCACTCATCTTCTATTCACATATATCCTCCTGTTTTCAGTTTTATCGTCCTTCCCTTTCTGATCTTTTCATTCAACCCTCACCCTAAGTCTATTGCATTTTCCTTTTCGCCATCTCTTTTCTTCTTTTTGTCCCATTATCATCTTATTTTACTCCTTAATTGTTTCTATCCTCTACCTCCAGTTTTTTTTTACACATTTCCATCTTTTCTTTCTCTGTCTCTTATCATACTCTCTTCTCTCCATGTCTCTTTATTTTCTACCTTCCGATTGTTGCTCCTGAAGCATCTCTTCTCTGTTATCATTGGTTTTCCTGTTTTCTTTTCTTCTCTCCTTATTTTCTTTTTCCAGCTCTTCAATTTCTTCTTATACTGTGTTCTTCATATTTCTTATCTTGTCCTCCCTCCTTTTCACAGCTCAGCTTTATCTTCTCTTCCACTACTCTTTGCTCTCCCCTTTCTGTCCAGGTTACCCTCTTCTCTTCTCTTCTCTTCTCTTCTCTTCTCTTCTCTTCTCTTCTCTTCTCTTCTCTTCTCTTCTCTTCTCTTCTCTTCTCTTCTCTTCTCTTCTCTGTTAAGCTACTGGAGCTGAGTGGTCAAATACTCTGATGTATTAGCTTCTATTGATTGCCTAATAGCCGTCAGTGGCGTGCAGTGTGTGTACTGTAGTGCGGCGAGCCTCAGACAGGCCTCAGTCTCTCAGCTGAGTGGACCCATAAAGTCAAACCGCAGTGGCTCTTTGTCCATCTGGGCCTGAGTCTGTTTTGAACCACGTGAAGATGAGGATGTAAGACTTTGAAACTTTGTTCTTTTGTTTCATGTGATCATGCAGATCAATCTTGCAACAGTTTGTCCCAAATAGGCACGGCCCAAGTCATTTATGGCCCTTTTCAACTAGCCCTACTCTACTCTACTCGACTCTACCCAGCTCTACTCTACTCACCTCGTGCTGCTTTTCCATTAGCCCCAGTCGGCTGCCCAACGGGGTGAGCGGCACTGCGGTTACATCATTTTGAGCACGACACAACAATCTGTGGCTTTTTGTCACAAACCGAGTAAAAAAGGAAGGGGTAAGCTAACGGTAGCTACCGCTAGCGTGCCAGCTTGTCGCGCTCATGACTCATCGATGAAGACACTGTCTGACCAATCAGTAGCCGGCAGTTGGTGACGTCATCTATTAGTATGACTCTGCTCGCTTGGAACCAGAGCGGAGTAGATACTAAAACTAGCTTGTTTTAGAAGGTACCGGGCTAGTGGAAACAATCACAAATTGAGTAGGGCCGAGTAGAGTAGGGCCAAGGCGTGCTCGTGGAAAAGGGCCATTAGAGCAGGAAGATGTTGGATCTACAAGGGAGACAACAGCAGGAAGTGACTGCTTGTCTAGAGATTAGCATAGATGCTAACAGCTTTAGTTTTTTCAGATGTGGACTGCATTTTTTATTAGATGAAAAACAAACAACAAAAATAGAAAATATATTTCTGCTCCATTTCTTTTTTTTCTGGGGCATTTTGTGCCTTTATTGATAGGAGTGTATGACAGTGGATAGGCTTGTAAATGGTGTGAGAGAGTAGAGGAAGACACTCTGCAGACTAGCCACAGGCTGGATTCGAACCTGGGCCGGCAGAGGTATGTATGTGGGACGTGCCCGGTTGTTAACCACTCAGCCAAACCAGCACCCTCTGCTCCATTTCTGACATGTTTTGGCAAAATTTTATTCTACATTGAGGTTTGTATATTTTATTGTACAATATGGGAGGAGTGCTCCCCTCCTATATTATAAAATTGGCCTAATGAATATGATTGACAGAACGGTTGTCCAATCACCTGCCGGATATGCTTCTGAAAGTTTCTGCCCATTCCCAAACACTTTCAATGTGCCGTTTCCCAGATGGACTAGTGAAATACAGATGGAATGATCCATCTGGTGGGAATTTGTTTATTGTCTGATGATATCGTCTGATTCAACTGATTTTTAAACAGTTATTCCAAGAAAATATTGATTAGGCTGTTAACACAGATAGACTTATGCTGTTTGTGTTGTGTTGTCAACAGAGAGACAGTGATGGATTGATTTCATTACAGAACTTGCAGCAGCATAACTGCACTGCCTCACTTTGATCGACTGTTTTGTGTCATATCTGATGTTCTCTAGTTTTACTTGAGTTTTTTCCTTGCATTTAGGTGTTGTGTCAACACAAAAAAAGCAGTTTATGAAGTGCTTTTTGAAGCTGGCTGTTGCATTTCAGTCTAATCTTTAATCTTGCACAGCTTTTCTGTATTTAAACAGCAGCTTTTAACCCTTCATCTGACTCTAGTTATCTGTGTGACTTGAAAGATTTACTCATGTTAAGTAATTTCAGTCTGAATAGATCCACTGATCTGTCCCCCCTCCTGTGCCCTGTGTTCAGGGCTGAGGTGGATCAGCTTGTGTGCTGCCATTCAGGCCTCTGGCTGGAGCTGTTGTCATTGGCTGCTGATTTCCACAGGGACATTGGACAGTACAGCTGGAGACACACACACAGAGGCTCAGCAGCCTGCTTGCTGCTGGATGGATGAAAGACAGATCAAACACTGTCCGTAAAGCCTCTCCATATTGCTGCCCCACTCTCAGTGTGTGCATGTGTGTGTGTTTGTGAATGTGTGCCTTTTAGGTGGGATTGATGTGTGAGTGGGCAGATGGCCTTATCCTTCTCTGTGGGGGCTGGTGTAAGGATCTTCGGTGTCCCATGGGGCAACATATTTTGGCCTACCTCCCCTCCAGCACACACACACACCACACGCTGCAATGTCTACTGTAGCAAAGATTATCAACTATCTATCTATCTATCTATCTATCTATCTATCTATCTATCTATCTATCTATCTATCTATCTATCTATCTATCTATTTTTCAATTCAATTCAATTTAATAACAGCTTTTTTGGCATGAATGAAAAAATACATTGTTGCCAAAGCACAACAATAAACAGTTATATATAATAATAAATAACAATAAAATCAATATTATAATAATTATACAATATTTACATTGGTTGGACAGTTTGATACAATCTTGTTATGAAATCTGATGTAAGGACAAAGGAATATTCACAAACAATTGATCATAAAGAAGTTCAGTAGAGCTCTATTAATAATGGTTTAGCTCATCAGCACTGATGTTTTTCTCTGATGTCATGGCACAGTTTATCGATCTATCTATCTATCTATCTATCTATCTATCTATCTATCTATCTATCTATCTATCTATCTATCTACCTAGCTATCAAGTATCCATCTATCTATCTAGCTATCGAACTATCGAGCTATTGAACATTTTATCTCGCTCAGAAATTCAAGATAGCTAGATGACAAACATGATAGCCTATTTAGTAGCTTAATAGCTGTGGCTGTTATGCATCAACTGAAAAGATTCTATTAAAAGACACAACTTCCCAAAACGCCAAGTCTGTACCCACAGGTGGCAGTTTTGCATTGACAGCACCCTTAACATCAGTTTGGGCATGCTTCTCAAGAGCACTTAATGTTAGAAGATTATCAAACTTGACCTCCCCTCTGTATATCCACACAGACTCATGTCCTACAACTAAAAGCAGCTGAAGGTCATGAAATTTTTCCTGAGTCTGTTCACCTTTTCGTCTACCTTTACTGCTTACACAGTGGATGCTGAAGTCCCACCCCTTCTTGATTTTGATTGGTCAATGAGGAAAAAGTTACACTGACCAGTGCAGCAAATCTTGAATTGTTTTCAAACTAAGAAAGTTGTGAGCATGTAAAAAAAGGCAGCCAACCCAAGGATCTTTTTCCATTTAAGGCACCAGAGATCACAGGAATATGCTGGGTTTTGTATGAAAAACAAGCACTCCGAGCACAACAGAAGTTATTTCAGTACAGTTAATATTTTGAAAATGGTTAAGGTGAGATATTTGTACTTAAAACTGGTAAACACTTATTGTCTTGTTGCATGTAAAATAAATTGGCCTTAATTTTGACAAACTTGGCTTGACTGGCTTTAATTCTATGTCAAGCTTGTTCACATTACATTCTTTCATTTACATTCTTGTGTTTCAGTTCTATAAATGTTCGGATAGTGAGTTATATGATAGCTCTATTTGCCTTTTTTTTTTTGCTAGTTATACATATTTCATTCCCAAGAGTATCCAATAATTTGTAGCAATGAGGTCCTCAGGATGGGAAAGCAGGTCCTATTTTGCAGTCTTGTGAATCAAAGTTGCCCATCCCTGCTAATGTGACTTTTCCTGGCTGTTGATCGAGCAGAATAAATGACAAATTATAATTATTATGGTAAGAGTAGTTTTCCATAGTTGAAAATTGGTTTAAATACTGTTAAAGTAAGGTGTATTGTAAGTAATCATTTCAACATTGTTTTAGTGTTATCTGAGGGTATGAACCTAAACTTTGCAAAATATCTTTCTCGCAACCTAACCATAAATCTCAGTAATCACATTTATTGTCTACATGGCTATTTAGCTAGTTAGCCACAAACATCCATAGCTTTGTTTGAAGTATTTAACCCCCAGTGGACTGCAGGCCTCCTCTCTAAGGGCGATTCATATGTATTAATGTTGTGAGGAGTAAATCGACATGTAGGTTGACATCGACCTTTGTCATTCGGGATGTTAGAAAGTGTTATGGGGTTCCTCTCCCCATGTGTCATGCTTTACAATAGTCCTCTGTGAGCTAGCGGTGTGTCTTTATTTGCAAGGCTATTGTATGTATCCAACTGTTATTCCTCTGGGTGATGAAGCCAGCACTAAGAGAGGGGCTACTGTTACAGTACTGCCACTGCCCTCCCCCTAACACACTGCTCTCAGTCAATCTACATTTCCCTCTCCCTCTTTCTGTTCAGAGTGCTTGCTCCCTTTCTGTATATAGATTAATAAGTAACTAAAGTTTCAGCTGCCTTACCAACCAAAGCACATGCAAATTATTACCATTTTTTGCTCTGACGGACTGTGACCATGTAATTCCCAGGTGACAGTTGCCTCGTGGTTTTGGCTGCCCCCTGTTGTGTCAGGGTTCTTTCTCAATCGAATGTTGCTCTCAGTGGAGCAGTGGTGTTGAAAGACCCTGGGATCCTTTAAACTGGTACTTTAGGACAGTAGACCACTTGCTGGTAGGACTCTATGGACCTGAGGAGGGCACTGGTGCATGGTATTATTGTTAAAGGAGAAGCTCAGACTACTGGTATTGTATACTGCTGTTTGTGGGTACACTTATTTTGCATAATTGTGAGTTCATATCTAAAAATGACCACAAAACTTTGTTGAATCGAAGTATGGTTGGAAGAAAAACTTTAAGGTGCTTTATTTTTCCCTCCTGCAATTTTTTGTTTTTGGCACTATTTTACAATGCAGAAAACGGCAATGTGTTTTTCCATGTGCTGTTTTCTTTGGACTCAGGAAGGCACAACAATGTGTTACCTTTTTGTACCAGAGAGATGAAAAAAATTCTTCGAGACAAGATTCAGTGGGCAGGTTTAATGTTCACAGGCAGAAGAGTACATAGACATTACACACATTGACTGCTTTTTAAAATAGTGGCAAAAACTTACACTTCCTAGAGGAAAAATAAAGTGCTCTGAAATTTTTCTCCTAATCTAACATTTGACCCAGCATAGCTTATTTTCATGTAAAACTCACACAATGACACAAAAAACCCATCAGCAGCAGGTAACCTTTCTGGTAGTCTGAGCTTGTTCTTCTTAAAGGAACAGCACTGCCGGGAGAACTTTCAGCCAAACCACTGATTAATGTCAAGTACTGGATACAACCAAACCTCAAAAGTACTGAAATGTCCCTTAAAGCTCATCATTTTATTCCTTTCAACAACTTTGCACTCATTCAAGATGATCCCAGGATGTTTATCTGAAGTTTCTTGCCTAAAAAGATATTAGATTTTGTCATGTTGATGAACACCTTTGTCCCAGGAAAGGGGAGTCGCTCACAAATCTTTACATCTGTGCTTGAGTCACACCCCTCACGATGTGGCTTTGGCTTTCCGTGGTTGTGCTTTAGTGTTTACTTGGGCTGCAAAAATATGGCAAGCATGTTAAAGTATATTTTCCATAAAGGACCTTTTATGATGTTGTTGCTAATGGTTGTAGCATTCAGAGTCAGACAGGTCTGCAGCGGCAGGCCGACCTTCTGGATAGTAAGTGTAAAAGAATTTTTTCATCTGTGGTATTTGCAGAAACAACCATATGTCATGATAGAAAGACCATTTTAGTATAAACAATACACCAACAATAACAAAAAAAAGGGATTAACTGAAGGCTGAACATCTGCTCCTTTGGTACATGTGTGAAAACAGCAACCATCTATCCCCATATATCTTACAAATCGTTGTGTTTTAATTAAAATAAAAATTTCACTAATGCTAATTTTGTTTAGGTTTTGAAACAAAGCTCTGGTTTGTCGACTATCTTATACAGATTACTGTCTTTTGGAAAAAAGGCCTGCATGTGTCGTCCCTGAGGGGAGGATTTACAACATATGGACACTGTACTCCTGCCACATGCACATCCATGCACAGGAGATGTGACCTCTCTGCCTCTAAAGATGTTTGCTGTTAGTCCAACTAATCCTGACTAAGCTGTCCATTTAGACGAACACAACACTCCCGTACAGCTGACATCGACTCTGTACAATCCTGACAAATAAGGATGTGTTTGCTTTCCCTGTTACAGTCAGAGAGGGGCAGGGTGGATGAATGCTGGTTCTTCTGTAGATTTACAAATTTATGATATCATGCATCTTACATGTTTTTACCGTGGTCTGAGCCCCTCAAAAATTGGTAAGAGCTAATGAAGGAAGTGGGCGATTTTGAGTCTTTCAAAGTGGATGTGCTAATTGGCTTTCCTCTATTTTTCTCACTTTGTCTTCATCATCTCTTCGACCTGGAGATTGTACGGTCACCCACCACACAGGACAGCTGATGATGGATCTCCCCATGGATCATCATCAGGGTGCACAAATGAGCCGCACGCCGGACTGTAGTGCTGCCATATGCACAAAAACCCATTTATGGGAATGTACAACAAGTGTGCATTAATGCAAGTAAACACAAAAAATCTACACGCAGTTGCCCACAGAAAAACTAAGCATAACCATTTGGAAACACAGACACACAAATAGGAAAAAAGGGACAGAAGGGGCAGGTCTGCAACAAATCCATCAGCAGCTGTCAGTCACATTTAACAAAGCTAACAGCACAGAGACAATGAGGACAATAGCCTTATCAGCTAGTTAGTTTCCTCCTACTCTTCTTATCACCTCCACTGCTCCACTGATTTATTTCCAAATACTTCGTCATTCAAAGCAATTTTCACTGTTGGAGCAATATCAGATTCAATCTTGTCATCCCTCATTGGACCAGAACATATTTTTGCTCATTCCTAGTCCCCTATTGGCCTGGGGTTAAAACTTGGCCTCACCATGGTTATTGAATCTGATTGTAATACAACACACACAGTTAACCCAAGCTGAAATCTCAGTATCTGTACAATGAAATGTATCAAATTGAGCTTTACGCAATGGCGAAGCTGATGGGTCACAGCTCCAGTTTTGTATTTTTACCAGTTCAGTTTTTTAAACAGTATACAATTTACTTTCAAGTGGATGCTTTAACCACTAATGATGTAAGCCTGAATTCAAAACTATTCTTATAGGGCCCCATTTTAGTGAGAAAACCAGGATTTGACAAATTTTGGATTAATGCTGTCAGATGCTCTGATGTGTTTGCATGTTATGACACACTGTTATAAAAATCACAATTATTTCCCATTAGAGTATAGTCCAGATTAAAATTACAATTAGCTGTTGTGTTCACAGCAACTTTTTTAATAAATAATGTAAAAGTATGGTGTAAAATCATCATAAAATGCTGTGAATCCACAGTAATCTGAAAGCGTTTTACAGGATAATACTGTGATTTCACAACACATTCATGTAATTTGACCGTGACCCAGTAATAATATCACTGTACAATTACAATAAAGTGTATAATTACAGTATTGCACTGTATAATTATCAGAGAGTATTGTGGATTTGCAATAACTTACTGTGATTTTACAACACTGTCCTTTCATTTTACTGTACCTATAATCTGAACAGGCATGACTGTAAAATCCCAGTGTTGTGAAATTACAGTACATTGCTGTCTCATGCTCACAATAGTAACTAATTATCCCCACAACTCAATTTCTGGTTAATTTACAGTGAAGCAGTGCAAAATTTACTAATTTTACCTGTCATGCACTGCAAAAGCCTCATTAATATAATATACCATGGAAATTTATGGTAGATACCCCCAAATCTCAAGGTTATAATGCTAACTTTTATTTTTTACAGCAAATCCTTGCTGTTGGGTACAATCCTCCTTTTTCAAAAACTGCTACTTTTCAGGAAATGAAAACAAACAAACAAACAAACAAAAACACTGAATAAAGAGATACTGTAAAGTTTTGATTTGAATAAGTTTCTGGTTACCTGATGTGGTGCATAAGTTATAAAGTCCACCAAAATGGAAGAAGATTAATAGCAGTGTTTAATTAAAATACTGAAAAATGTAAAAAAAAATTGAAGACAGGAGGTTTGTGCCCAACTGCAAAGAAATTAATATGCGCTCCTGTATCAACCAGTGTAATGTTTGTCTAATGGGTCTCCTACCAGTTAGAGATGCTCAAAAGGCACTGGAAGTAATAACCCTGGATTGATTGAATCAAGCAGAGCCATTTTAGGGGCCAATCACTCAGACATGCATCTCACAAGGTGCAGCTGCACCAAAATGCCTCTAGGGAAAAAAATGCAGGATCACATGTAGTGAATCTGCATCTCCACACGTGCATCCAATCTTAATTAGCAAAAAAAGGGTTTGATTGAAACTCCGAGCCTTGCTTTGCTCACACTTGCTGTCAGGTAGGAAATGTAATCAGTCAGGTAAATGTTTCAATTTCTGTTATTTTGTAAGCTATCAAAATACCTCATGAAGTTATATTTTTCTCATGATCTTTATGGTCTGTGTTTAACCCTAAGGGCCGGTGGACAGGTATACACACTGTCATTTGAAACTAAGCTGCGGGATGGTCATGACGTGCCACTGGCAGACCATGTGGAAATTCTGGGTAACTATGTCAAGGTCACCAGACATAAACAGGATGTAACTGTTTTTGCATAAATCTCTGATCTTGTACTTTCTCTCAATCCAAAAAGACCAGAGTACAGACCATAACTTTACCTCATGACTTCCCTTTTTCGTCATGATGGTTTGCTTAAATTCTGTGTGACTGCCATTTCTTAACTGTTCCTCCCATTATTCTTCCAGTCTATTGGTCTCTCTGTCAAAAACAAGGCCAGTGGGTTAATACTGTACTTTTAAGAAGTCAGGCAAACTCCCTTTTAGACACTAGGAAGCAAAGCAGTTTTTCTGCAAACTGTCTATTCCAACTACGAGGCTTGGCACCTTGAGAATAGCCTTCGGAAGGTATCTAATATACATAATTCCCAGAACCCAAATGAAACTCGTGATGTGTTTAGCTTCCACATTTAGGTGGATACAATATCGATATCAAGTTTAACATCTTCCTCTTCAGGGACATCCTCTTACTTCCACTGCTACTTATAATTATAGATTACCATCCATGTTATCTACTCCCTGTTGCTATCACTGCCACATGACTGTTGTTAGTGGGACAATTGGCCATGACCCCAGGCAGCTCCCAGAGGCCTGAAGGGTCAAAGGGGAGCAGAGACTGAAAGACCCTAGGGTGTGGATGTTAAGCAGCTATACCTCAGGGCAGGATGACTGTTTAAGCACCTGATGCTTTGCGATGGTGCCAAACATTAGTGAGTATAAGAGCTTAAAGGTCTTAAGCCTGTTCATCCAGGAGACAGGAGGCAATGATTCAACTTCAAGTGTGCTGACAGTGATGCAGATGAAAAGAGTGACGGATGAGGTGGGCACTGAGTGCACTTCCACAGTTACGATAACATGTTCTACTGTTAGCTTACCATGAGTGTTCCTTGGTGTATTGTTGGTCCAGATCTGTGACTGTGCACTCTGCTGCAGGAAAATAGAGTGTTTTGGCCCTGCACCCACAGTCTCCTCTCTCCCACCCCCCACAGCACTGAGTCATGATGGCTTTTTGACTGGAGCTAAGACAAACGCCCCCAGTCATGCTGAAACATTCATGAAGCCTTATGACCCTCTTCTCCACCTAATGTACCCTAACAGGCCTTTCTTTATAGCTTCTCTCTAGCCTAGCACCACCTTAGTGCTGCTTCCCGGCATCTAACTTCCTAACACCCCTCCACCACCGGTCATCTTTTACGCCCTTTCAGCAGTTTGTTCAAGAGGCAATGCCTGGGTAAGTTTCCTGAGTGGATGTGTCACAGTCTAAAGTGCTTTCATTTTCTAATGGTAATCCAAATTTCCCCAAGGGGATTACTAAAGTATCTATCTATCTATCTATCTATCTATCTATCTATCTATCTATCTATCTATCTATCTATCTATCTATCACCCATTTCAAACTGGCCATAAAACCTGTTTAAACCTGGTAACATTCCTGTGAGCAGTTTGAAAGGTTTTAATCAGCTAATTTACGGATAACGTTGGCGTAATGTCCCCATGGCACAACATCATGCCTGCCCCCTCCGTCTGTAACTTACCTTGCTCTTTGCTGTCTCAGCAACAAATTCCATTAGCCTTTGTATCATCAGCACCAAGTTTGTACATTTTTAGAGAGGAACAACAGTACAAAGTAAAGAAAGAAGTGTCCACAGCCTTAATGCTCCTTTCCATTACTTACATGGACGAGCCTTGCCGCGCTGATGATGTCATAAATGTAATGACATCAGCTTGATGTGCCAGAGGAAAAAAAACAGCTGCGCAGCTCATCTGCTGCCAATTAGACTCGGGTCTGCTGGCAATGGGTAAGGAGTCACTTGCTGATTGTTAGCGCTGACCTTTTAATTTTTGTGAGAAAGCGGTATATCCATCTATCTGTGTTGGATTACGAATACAAATATACCAAAGATTTTTTTCAGGCATTGAGCTAGCTAGCAAGATAGATAAATTATAGACTGGTAACAGGAATGAGTCCAACGTGAGTTAGCATCTTAGCATTTGCAGTTCCCAGAGCTGAAGTATACGAGCTTTAGAATAGCCTACAAAAGCATGTCTTCTCTATACCACTCTATTGCTAAAAGGCCAGAGGCACAAGGAAGGCTAAGAGCTAAGTTTCAGAATTTCTGGCAAAAAATGTATAGCTAGGTGACGAGCTATATATACAAATGGAATTTGTTTTTTTGTGTGTGGGGCCCATAATGGATCACCTACGTATTACTATTAATGTTGTTATTATTATAAAATACAAAAAAAATCACAATAGTACAAGTAGTGTATGTAATAGTAACATCTTTATTAAAATCATTATTTAGTTTTTCTATGCTAATATAATTATGACTTGTCAACTATGAGGAAATCCTCAAGCCAAATTTTCTTTCAGCTGAAACAACACAACTCAAAGGTTTCTGGGTCACCCAGACAAAAAATAGCCGTAGAATACAACTTTTTTTACATCAGTTTGTTGATATATGTTTAACCTAACAGGTCAAACATATTTAAAGCTCCTAAAGGTGCCATTTCCCACATTAAAAATGAACTAAAACATCAAAAATATGTGCTGCTGATCTCTTTGTTTTCATTGCTCACAAAGAGGCAGTCAGTGTTGTTATCAATCTGTTAAATGGCCTTCCTTTCCAGAGCTTTAGAGTGACTCAGGGTACCTCCAGTGTCTTCGCCTTGCTCTCCTTCACGTGTGGTCATTGACAGTCTTTGTAATCTGACTCCTGAGCGGGTGCATTGATCTGTTAAAATTGTCACTTTAAAAAAGCCCCATTAGGGTTTAAGGTTTGACAGTTGATATCAACATCCTTTGGTGATGTGACACGTTTGAATGACCCAAAGGGCAAGTGGAAAAAAGGCTGTCTGATCTAAGAGAGGAACTGTGGGTAAAAAGACATGAAGACCAGAAAAAAAATGCAGACAAATTCAGAGTGTAAAGCCTTGGGGTATACCATTCTCATTTTAAAACCTTTTACATAGTTTAACTTACAGAGACATCCTGCTGTGTTGTTCCTCATATGGGAAACACCTGAAAGAGGAAAGAGCATTTCAAAGGATAACAAACTGATTTAATGCCAGTGTTACTACAGTAAAAGTATATCCTTTTACTTGTAACACTGTATGGAGGCAGGGATTGAATTTGAAGAAAGACAGTTAGACTGAGCTGTACTCAACAAAGTGACCTCAACTCATCATTGGGACTGGACTGTGCCCTCTCTGTGTCCACCCTGTGTGTCCACAGGGATGCTCAGCCTGAGCAGTGTGTTTTACTAGTCCTCTGGCCTCCCCACTGTGTTTACCTCTCTGTGGTAAAAACTGCCATATGCTAAATGGGCTTTTGTTACAGCTCTAGTTACCGGTTGGACCATCACACACGCCACACACACACACACTCCAGCTTAAAGCGGAACATATACCCAACTCATATCTGAGCCTATAAAGTGGAGCTTCATTGATCTGTTTATGCTTTTTTAACAATCTCCAACACATGAGATTCATCTCAGCCACAGACAATCTTCGGATGGTCATTGATTCATCTGGTAACACCAGAGCAATTAATTAGCAGTGGCAATCATTGCTTCCTTTTTGCAGCCAACCATAATGAAAGCATCATCACTCATCCTGTGGCATTAATAAACCACATAAATACAGCCCGATGGAATATAGCAGTTTGTTTTATTTCTACTAAATATCCAATACTTAAGAAATACACACACCCTTAATTACCACAAACTACTCTTTCCAGACTGCTTTATTGACAATGCTCTTATTGACCGCAGTAATAGAAGTCACAGTAGATGGCTCGGGCTCAAGATACGGTAAGAGTCAGTCTATATTTGTGATAATGTACATTCATCAGGGAAAAACTGCAGTGTTGCAAGTATTTTCTTTACTTTAGGATTTAATGGTTCCTGCCGAGTGCCTGGAGTCTGCACAAACATATCCTCAGCTTTTTTAATTGATTTGTCAAATAGAAGTGCCCCTGCCTTTTCCTCTCTGAATGAATGAACCACTTTTTTATGACATACTTTGAGTTTATTTTCGCATAATAAAAAACACCCTTTTGTTTATGATTTTTTACTGTACATTTTATGAACATACACCTGTTCTTCAAGTGAAATCCAAAAAGTCAGACTTAACACTGCAGGAGGTATTCTTCTTGAAGAGAAAAGTGGTACTGTAAGATAAACAATTAGAATATATGTAATTCAACACATCAAACAGCAACCAGACTGTGTTTCCTTTAGCATGAATTTTACAATCAAACAGCAGGGACATCACACTCTCAAACACACACTCAAACCGTGCTGCAAAATCTTTCTGGAAAATTGTTCAACAATATCAGCTGACTTAATCTGAAGAACTAATTACGTCCTTGTAGGAGGTCATGTTTGTTTGCTTGTTTGTTTGTTTGGAGGATAACACAAAAACTACTGGACAGATTTTGCTTTAATTTCGGGAGATGTTGGTAATGGCCCAACCTAGAAATTACTAGATTTTGGTGATGATACAGATAATCACCATTGGTAAACGGTCAGTTTTGGTTAATAATTGGCTTACTAACAATGATATCAACATGATTCACAATTGTTGAAGGTTTTCCGGGTCAAAGAATCATATTATGATGGTAACTTTAACATGGACCTGTTGCTTATAGATTTAACAGCAACATGTGAGCTACCTTGGCAGAGGTTTGCACCCTCTTCGTGCTTTCTAGTTTAACGTACATAGCAGATGATGGCACATAGGTCCTAAAGATAGGGATGGGATAATTTTGCCCCTTTGCATAGCTGCCATACATTACACATTGCATATAAGGATTGAATATTATGTATTACACCGGTTCTCATATAAGTGGGCACAGTTTAGAGCAATTAGAGCAGTTTTGGGGATTTAAACGTAGCCAAGATATTTTATTAAACATTACAACAACAAAAACATTGTAGGGAGGTGAAGTCTCGTAGATGATGTCAGTTTTGTGTTCATCCACATGAAAACACTGAAAACACTGTAGTACATACGGCAGGCCTGTAAGGAACACTGTAACTCTGCTGCAGACATACACCAACACCAAAGAAGAAGACATGGAGCATACACATTTGGCCCTTTTCCACTTGCACGCCTTGGCCTTACTCTACTTGGCCCTACTCAGTTTGCAGCATGTTTCCACTCGCCCGGTACCTCCCAAAACAAACTAGGACCTACTCCACTCTGGTTCCAAGCAAGCTGAGTCTATACTAAAAGATGACGACACCGACTGCCGGCTACTGATTGGTCAGAAAATGTTGTCACTGATGAGTCTTGAGCGCGACGACCTAGCATGCTAAAGGTAGCTACAATTAGCTTACCCTCATACGTCTTTTCTTTGCAGCTCGATTGCTCTCGTCCACGGCTTCATTCTGTTGTATAGCTTCCAAAACTCTCCTGTGCTTCTCAAGGGGTATTTCTTCTTGCCACCTGCAGCCTTCTTCTGCTTTCCTTTTTTACTCCGTTTGTGACAAAAAGCCACAGATTGTTGTGTCGCGCTCAAAATGATGTCACTTCAGTGCCGCTCACCCCGTTGGGCAGGCGACTGGGGCTAATGGAAAAGCAGCACAAGGCGAGTAGAGTAGAGCCGGGTAGAATAGAGTAAAGTAGAGTAGGGCTAATGGAAAAGGGCCAATACATTATGAGAAACAAACACTGGCATACGCTGTACATATGCACAATGTAGAGCAAAAGATTTTGCTGTTTAAGCCAAAACAAGCTCACTAGTTTCTTCAACACAAATGCAACTCTGCCATTGTTTCTGTTGTCATTGGGTTTGAACTAATTTTCCATGGGCTACCAGATATTTAACAAAGTCATGAATGCTGCTAAAAAACTTGATTTTACATGTCTGAGATTTTTAACAGCCATTTTTCTTTTTCTCTTTTGAGAAATAAACCAGTTACCTTCACAAAAATATGCCCTTAAAGATTCACCTCGGGTCCACTAGTCCACCTCCACTTTGCTCACAGCAGCAGATCAATGCTCTGAGGTGGAGCCTACAGTCACATTAACGGCATGTTCAGTCCTGAAGGGCTCTTCCCAGAAATACTTCATATACACACACATATTTCAGACACATCAGCAGAGGAGTCAATATCATGCACAACAGCTTCTTCAGCTGCTAATAGCTAAAGGCTAGTATTGCAAAGTCTTGTTCATTAAAGGACACGACAACCTGGAAATAGTCCTCAGACACAGGGATGGGGGTATCGTGTGATCGTTCTCTTCTCTGAGACAGGAAGTGTCTGTTTTCTTGACACTGAAAAATGAATCAAACGCCTTTTAGCTCCTTAGTGTATGTGTGTATTTGTGTGTACACAAGCTGTCTGTATGTATCACTGACCACAATGCATCAATACTGGCACCTTTAACCATAAAATATTGAATCCACAGCACAGAAAATAATCAATAGTATGAATTTTCTAAAAAGAAAGTTTCTGCCTGTGGCTCCAGCTGACAGACAGACTCATGGCACCTCCCTCGTTTCCTCATAATCTCCTATTTCAAGGATTAGCAGTTAAGATGTCACCTTCAAACAATCTCTGCATGGGCCACACGCACGCTGGCTGCTTCTATTGGAGGTCACATTAGCCTCAATGATGAGCCTCTTGTTTCAAAGGCCCTAGTGGGGCTGAAAGACCTCCTCAGGGGAATAAAGATGTAACTCTCCTTCATCCTCTACCTCCTGGATGGTGTCAGGAGGCCTACAGAGGATAAAGGAGTAGTAGGAGTCTTGCTAATGTATGACAGGGGATCTCTGCAGGTGAGGTTAACAGTGATTGCTTTAGAATAAATGCATGATTGGTTAGAAAATCTGCAACATGTTACCTTTTAAGCTTTCTCACTCTAAATAACACATATTTTGGAAACAAAACAACATTAAAAGCATGATGGAGGAATCAGAGGAATACAAATTATGTAAGTATTGTGATTTTGAAAAATCTTTGTCTTGTAACATTCCAACAAACCCTCGTCATTTTCCAAATTTGACCAGATCAAATATTGTAGAATTACTTTAACAATAATTTGAAAGCTTTGATTACAGTTACTGTATTCATACATGTCTTTATTCATTAGTAATTTTGATTACAGTATCTAATGCTGTTGCATCGATTTTGTACTACCAGTGATATTGTGCTTGATTTAAGTCAAACCTCTATAAAATGTACTGATATTAGAGCAATGGCTTTGATTTGCTCAAAATACAGAAACCTTGTGTTATTTTTTTCCATTTGTGAAGTTTTTTCCTGACTCCTATGTATGACTGAAAAGCTGATTTTAATTAAACACAAACTAAATGGGAACACCTGATTCTGCAAAGAAGAGAAGAACCAGGTGTTTTTCTGTTTAATTCAGAAGCTGTAACTGCAGCACAGCAGCTCCAGTACGACCACCACTGTTGTCTTTAAAGTCATTGTCGTTGACATTTTGATGATCTTGGTCAAATAAAGCTGGCTGCTGTGATATAAACATGCCATCCGAATGGGCCACCATGTTGAATGTTTTGACTTTTGATGGCATGCCAACAGTGAGTGCTTTAATTGATAAGTTGTGGACTTTCTACACAAGAAATGTTTGAAAAATTGACCAGTTTACATTATAACTAGTTAAACTCATTTTAATGGCCGTTCAGCTTGATGCTGCTTTATTAATCAACATCAGTCCTCTTCAGTTTATAAATAATCCTCTTCTTCTTCTTTCTGGAGTTTAACGGCGATTGGCCACCTTAAAGCTATGGTCTACGATTTGGAAGCTTTGTACATATTAATAACACCGTTTATAAGGCTGTTATGGTCCTATGGTCCTATCTACACAGTATAAAGACAAAAAAGAATGAAAAAAATCCATTCAGTATATCCGCTGAAAAGCTGCATACTAGCTGACCAATCAAGCCTAAGAACCTGCAACTATTAATTGGTCCGTGAGTTAGTCCATGAGTCCATCCAATCCTCGTCTCCCTCACTACGCAGTACGCAGCATCTTGCCCGTGGTCCCGCCTCCTCCCCTCTACCTCCGGTGAGCAGCTAGCAGCGTTAGCTACTGAACTATCATGGAGCCGGAAAAGCCTAGCGCCGAACCCAGGAATCCGCCTCCCTCTCCCAAGACAGTCTGGCTGCAGACCACCCTTCTCCTCTCCCCTCTCCCTCGTCTCCCTCACTACGCAGTACGCAGCATCTTGCCCATGGTCCCGCCTCCTCCCCTCTACCTCCGGTGAGCAGCTAGCAGCGTTAGCTACTGAACTATCGTGGAGCCGGAAAAGCCTAGCGCCGAACCCAGGAATCCGCCTCCCTCTCCCAAGACAGTCTGGCTGCAGACCACCCTTCTCCTCTCCCCTCTCCCTCGTCTCCCTCACTACGCAGTACGCAGCATCTTGCCCATGGTCCCGCCTCCTCCCCTCTACCTCCGGTGAGCAGCTAGCAGCGTTAGCTACTGAACTATCATGGAGCCGGGAAAGCCTAGCGCCGAACTCCGAATCCGCCTCCCTCTCCCTGGCCCAACGGAGCTCTGCCCGCGGGTGGAGGCCTGTTAGCGGGCTAACGGCTAACGAATAGCCTCAGCCGGCCGTCAGACCTTCAGCATCGGCTGTTTCGCCCCTGGTTGATCAGGTAATGGCTTTGTTTACTACAGTGGGAGATGTCTGCTGAATAACTCTGGTTAGGTTGTGCCTGCACGGGCTAATAACTTGTAGGGGAGCGGGTTAGCCTGTTAGCCGCTAATCGTTAGCACTGTAAGCTGAGCTGGGGAGGACAGGCTGAGAAAGATTAATCCTCCCCCACACTCGGCTCTGCTCTGGCGGCGCCAAACCCGCATTGCTGCCGGTCCAGTTGAAATGGCTACTGCTGTGTGTTATAAGGGAGATGTCTGTCGTGTTTGATACTTTCAGTTGAGCTGAGCTGTTTTTGATTGAGTTTGCTGCTGATATATTGTGCTAGTCGCTCGTAGCTCTGCCGGAGGGGGGTTATATGAGCCGACACGAGCTGGGGGCGGGATCTTGGAACACGGAGGGGAGAGGTGAGGGAAGGAGGGGCAGGCTGCGGTTTCAAATCGTAGACCACAGCTTTAACAACGGGCACTACAGTTTATAATTATTAGATGTCAATATTAGATTGGTCTCTCTATCCATTGATGTATTGCTTTTACATCAATAGTAACTATCTTTACAACATGCGGTCCCTCTTGAAAATGAGAAACCACATTTCAAAGGGCTTACTTTTAATAAATTTATATTCAACAGAGCTAAATATGCTGATAAACCAATGAATTTTGATTGATTGATTCTGTATTCAGCAGAGACAGATGGCATTAGGGCAGATTTAAGATCTAGGGCACTAATTGTTAAAGCTTTGTAGCTTTGAGGACACTTTCCCCATTCTTATTCCATTTTAAACAAATATTGTTATTTTAGCATCAGCTACTTAGTTTTTGGACTTCGGTCACTTTCTCCTTTTCATCTCCATAGGCATATAGTAGCAAGATCTTTCCCTGTTTTTTTCCATTTTTTTGCCCCTGATTCAAAATGAGTTAATATTTGCAAAAAAATACAATGAAGTTTATGAGTATGGACATTGAATTTGTCTTTGTGGTATGTTCAATTGAATAAAGGTTGGAAAGGATTTGCAAATCACTGTATCCTGTTTTTATTACTTTCTACATTTTGTAAATGCAGTTTCCCATTAATGCTTTCAGGATTTTCTTCATAATTTGCATGATTGTCCACTCTGACTGAAGAAAGATATGATACATTTTGAAGGGACAGGATCACTGTCACATCAAATCTTGATGCACACCATCAGGGAAACGCTCCAGCCATGCTTCCTGACCCTTCAAAGCTCTTCTGCCTGTCAGCTGTATACCTCTCTGAGGCATTTACATCAGATTTCTTTCTTCTCAAAGGGAAAACAAACATTTCCTGATCACTTTCAACCAACATAATCAGATGAAAACAGCACACTTTATCATTTAGGTTGTTGAAAAAAAGCCCTCAGCTCTGCAATTGAGACTAATTACCAAAATCAATCCACCTGTACTGAGCAGCAGGATTGGTTACACAGCCATCACGTGTGCCGGTTTCATCTCCTTCAGTCTCCTTGGTCTCCAGCGGCACCCCAGCTTCCTCTCTGTCCTTGCACTGTTCAGGCCCAGCGCCTTATTGATCAGAACGAGTAAGTTAATAAGCTTTAGCCTCATTCATCAGCGGGGTAGAGACTGGAACTGCACACAGCAGGCTTAATCAAGTCATCAGTGCCCGTCAAGCATGGAGACGGTAATTAAAAGAAAAGGGAGCATGGAGATGAGGAGAGAGGGAGAGCAGGGGGTTTACAGGGCTCACCTTGGAAAGAGATAGAGAACTTCACAGCTCCATTTATAAAGCACAAACCAAGAACAATCACTCTCTCTTCCTGTCCAAATATAACTCTAACATTAATCTAGCCTTAGTTAATGAACAGCTGAAATACAATCAGCCAGGTGATCCAAACAGTGATCAGATGACAGACGATTCATCCCAACATGAGTAGAGCCTCCAAACATAAACAAGATAAAGAACAGCCCCTCCTCTCTCGCACACGGACCAGGAAATCACCAATAATCACCGTCATCATCCTCAGTATTTCACCGCTGTAAACACAGGCTTAAAAAATGAGCTCATTTGGCTTTCTACATGGACAGATGAGGTCAGATTTACTGCAGCAGCTTTGAGGGATGATGGTTCTCTTAGCATCAACCATCAGTCCAGTCTGCAGCAGAGAGGTGGAGGCTGTGTGGAGAGACTCAGAGAGCTACATGTCTGATTAAGAGGCTGAGATGTGTCTCTTTACTGTTCTTTGAAGGGAGCTCTGTAAGGTCAGGGTCAGATAAAAGTTAATGCCACCCTGCTTTCCATATTGTCTCATTTGACAGTATAGGTTTTTATGCCTCGGCTCTTGATGGAGCATTATGTTTTTAAAGTTCATCAGCTCATTTTCCTTTCATATGGCGGCTTTTGAGTGCAGCATCAAGAGCACTTTTTTCCTGAAACTTGGCAGAAATATCCACTCAGACTCAAGGATGAACTGATAAGATTTTGGAGGTAAAACATCACTTTGCCACAGATTCATTCCTTGTTTGTGTGGATATCTTAAATGAGCTTTTGCAGATTTATTTTAGGTTTAACACAGACATTGTCTCTGGATTTAGGAGGCGTATGTGCTGCTGCCTGTCTTGGCCAGGACACCAAACTAGATTTTTAATCTAATTTCCGGTTAAATAAAGTTCATTTATGATATCTATTTCCCCTTTTAAGCAACATCTCAAGTGCACCTTGAAGGCTCTAAATTATAAACTTTTAGGTCAAAGTCAAGACTAAAGGTCATTTGTCAATAATTTGATCAGTATTGGTATTTGTTAAAAAATATGTCATCAGTAGATTAAAGTTGCTATGAGGAGAATCTATTTCCAGCGACATAAAGACTCTGCTACCCATGAGCATGCACGGCGACTGTCGTAAAGACGTGACCCAAGCCAAAGCGTGTGTTTGTTGTGATGCTCATGAATGCCGCTCGACCTTCCTCAGAACTCTGCATTGCTTTACAACTTCTTTTTTCAAAAACTTACAGGATGCAACGTGACGAGGTAATGTATCTCTTTCTAGTTACATAGCGGTAGTTTTTGATGTGTGACAACAAGCAATTTTTGGAAAACTTAGCATCATAGTTTTGTAGCCGGCTATATATCGCTACTTACAGCCCAGTGCTTTAAGACGTGTCCGAATAATATAAATTTGCTCCACTTTTAATTGTCTTGTTCTCAAAGTTGAGTATCCAGGCCAGTCCAGCCCTGTCCGACCGGACCACAATGCCAAGAAATAGCATTTATAGATAACCTATTTTGATGCTATAAAACTCATGAGAAGCGTGTATTTAATATAAAACTCAGTGTGTATTTCAATCAGGCATATATCTAAAAGTGAGACATTTTTGTAATAACTTAAAAACTCCTCATAGCACCTTTAATGAATTGACAAATTAATGCTTATAGGCATCAATCAACTGTGACTTAATTGTATTTTCACCTTTGACCGCTGACTAATTTACAAATAAACAGCCTTATTTTAGCATTAACAGCTTCATTTTTGGACTTTAAATGTCAAGGTCTCCAGGTCACCCCCTCCTAATAATATTTTTCAAATCATGCTACCATAAAAAAAAACTTCAAGCCTTCTTCTTACTCATTGCTGCACTTTCACTGTAACAATCGTGTGATTTATTGAGTTTTAAAACTACCAGATAGTTTTCTTTTGGCCATAGTTTTAGAATCTTTTTTCAATACTCTGTGCAAATAAATACTGTTTTTTAAAGTCCAGCTCACTCAGAATGATTTAATGACAACCCTTATTTTTTTTTAGCATACAGCCACTTATCAAAGACCCCCAAATCCCTCCAAACAGTAAGGTAAATACCTCCAAAGGCTGTTTTCAGCTTCCACAACATATTTACTTTAATGTCAGAGAAACTTTCCTGCCACAGTATAACACTTTTTGAGTGAATCTTTCTTTAATAATGAGTGTTCACACTATGCAGCTTTGGCACCTGTATACCCATGTGTCCTATTACACTTAAACCTGACCATTAGATCGCCCCTCAACACCTGTGAAATAATTACACACTTAATGAGGGCAGATTTCAGACTGTGACCCATCGCCTGCTGTGTGTTTGTGTGTGCTGGTCAGTGTGTGTCGCCATTGGCTGTGGCTGTTGTGGTGAGGGTACTGACAGGTAACATTAACATCACAGGTGATCAGAGGAGCATGAAATAAAGAATTACACACAATTGAAAATAAAGTTTATTGGTCTAAACACAACTTTGTTGTTTGTATCCATTTCCCCTCACTGTTGTTTTACTTTTTTATTTCAATACTTTTATATTTTCAGGTTTGAAACCACATTCTGTACAAACAAGTCTCAATGAGTACCCAGATTCTTTTATAGTGTTCTCACTTGTTCATTGTATTAGAAAAGTTTAAATGGATAATTTCTTTTGAAAACACTGATCCAATTTGCAAACTGTGGTTCCTGCTTTCTGGTGACAAAGTTCATCTTCTGTAATCTGACACACCAGATGGATCATTCAATGTATTTCACTGGTCAATATTCGAGAAAGAGCCCATAGAAAGTGTTTGGGAATGGGCAGAACCTTCCTAAGGCATATCTGGCAGGTGATTGGACGACCCTTCTGTCAACTGCATTCATTTACCATCTTTACTTTCTTTACCTACTTGCTTGATGTAAACTGACACACCAGAAGGATGGGTCAGTTCAATGTGTTTCAGCAGTCCATCCAGTGTAAGCCAAAAACACCAAAACATGTTGGAAGTTGAATGAAAATATTATTTCTATCAAGAAGTGCTTTCACTGTCGTTTGTTTTTCATTTTATGAAGAAATGTGGTCCAGATCTGATAAAACTGCTACCAAATTGTTATCATCTCTGCTAATCTCTGTCACTCACTGCTGTGGTCTTGCTCCCACCTTGTCTTACTCTAAAGGAGGTTGAAGGGCTGTGCCGCTTTGGGCCAATCACAGTCGTTCTTGATTAAAACTCAATGGATCTAACTTAATACAGACATTAAATCCATCAGGTCGAGCTTCTCCACAAGAAAAAGTTTGGCTTACTTATGTTACTCTCCTGCTTTACCTTAATACATACTTTAGCTACCAACTTACTTTGCTTCCTTATCCCAATTGCCACATAGTCCACCTCCGTACACATTGCACAAAACTGCCCCCAGTCTTGTCAATGAGTCTGTCTCCACAGCCTGTGCCTCAATCTGGCTGTACACCTCCGCTGATCCGCTGGAAATACACAGCAAGTCTATTTTTTGCAGGTGCAGCTTCAACAATGTATCAATTCCTGCCAAGCAGAACAGGAAAACAAGAGATCGCAGCTTCTGTAATTATAAAATCCAGCAGAAATAGTGTTGATGAATACAACAAGTAAATGTCTGGCAGGCAGCATTACATGTTGTTTACGTTGCTATTACTGCTATCTCGTCATTTCATAGTTACCCCACAATGTTGTAATTTTCTCATGATCTTGGACCTCTTTTTTCAAGCTTACCACAATACCTCAAACACACTTCAAGTAGGTGAGGTCATGGGTGATCGGTCAGAGTAAGCTGCAGCAAAGATGAGATATTGCGCTGATGGAGCCAGGTGAAAAAAGGATAATAATGTTTGTACATGTTTAACACATTTGTCATATTGAAAGTGTGGGCTTCCAAATACAAAGAAACTGCTATGGTGAAGTCAAGACTTGGTGTCTCATTACCTCTTCCATGGAGGTGATGATTTTGCTGGTGTTTCTTAGTTTCTTATTTGTTTCTTATTTTGTTGTTTGTGAACAGGATGAAAGTAATTGGATGAAATTTTCAGGAAATATAGTCATTATACAAAGAAATCCTGATGTGGATCCAGTATTTTTTAAAGATTAGTTAACAATGTAAGACAGGAAAGTTAAACACATTTCTACTAATATCTCAATAAGATCTCTATGGATTTTTTTTTGACATTTTCAGGGAATGTCAGTCATGTCACATGGAAAAACTGATTTTGATAGTGATACAAATCTGGATGTGGATCCTTGAACTTTAATTAATTTCCTCAAAGTGTGAGATAAGGTTGTTTCCATGTTTTATGTTTATTTATTTTTACAATTACTCAGCTGAAATTATTGGAAATGGCTTGGTGGTTTGTATCTCGTCAGGACACCTGTTTTTGTAAGACAAATGTTCTCTTGTCAAGGGAGATGAATTTACAAATCTGTGTTATTCATGTAAGCTGTTTTCTAATTACTGTAATAAATACTGTTGTACACCCTGAACTGTATCTGCCCCTCCACCGCCACCACCTTTTAATCACACAGCCTAGTGGACAGACTGAATACTGATCCCCCTGTGGGACTCAAACCATCAACCACAATCACAACCTGCTTTACAACTCATAATTAGCACGGGGAGCACATCTCCCAGTTGGGTCTCCAGTCTGAATAACAAACAAAAAAGCAACACAATTTGCCTAAAGTATGCTGCTAATCCCCTGCAGTGGTTACACACAATGTGTTGAACACGTGTGCTCAAACAGGCACACAGTCCCACTGAACAACTCAATTACAGCACGAGTCCTTCATAGATCTGTTATCTTATCTGATAGGCAGATCATCTGATCGATAAAGAACAACCGCAGAGGGTTTATTTAAGTCTGCCGATCATTAGTGTGGGTCCTGCTGCTGCAGTGGCCACCTGTTGTGAAGCTTTGATACAGCTGAGCGGCACAAACAAGAAGTGTGTCAGTGTGCATGTTGTCGGAAGTGAGTAAAAGCATGAGCTTTGGGACATTTTCATGTAGAATTTGTTGTTGTTTTTTAGATGCTGTACATCCACTGCAGTGTTTTAAAGGAAGCACTAGACCATCCTAGTACTGATAATAGTGACAAAATGTGCAGCTAGGATCAAGTCTGATGCTACAACCAACGTGAACACTTATACTGGTGCTTGTGGTATTATCAGTACCATGATAGAATCCACTCTGGTTAACAAAGTAGAGCTGGGTAAGTTATGGTATTTTACTTGAAATTGCATTACTGTCTTTTATTTTGTTTTCTTTTTCATTATTACAATTTGCGTTATCTTGAGGTATTCTTACAAGAATTTTCTATGACTATGTTTAAGGTCATAGTTATACTGATTAACATGACTGTTATAATTAGCTTGTCAAAAGTCACTGCAGAGTGTTTAGGCATCTTTTGAGGATGAATTAAGCTAAGTGCATAAAGCACAGCTTCTTATGGTACCCTTGACTGATACCAAAAGCAATATTGATACATTATCATTTCCGTTTTCATTACCTAAATTCAAATCAATATTCATACCAGTGCTTTCATTGAGATACTACCAATACCTGAGACTAATAAACCATTACAGATACAGATACCACTCCGGTTATCAATAATATTACTTACACTGAAACCAATACAGATTTCACTCTGCATTTAGACGTTACCATTATCTAACCCACAGCTGATACCAACACCATAACAGACACAGGTGCCAACAATGGTATCGACACTTACGAACACCAGTACCAATATTAAAACCAATACCAACACTGAAATCAAAGCTGATACCAATGCTTACGCTGAGACATTACCAATACCTAACCAGGAGCTGACATGAATAACAGTATAGATACTGATATTATTACAGGTACCTATAGTATTACTTATACCGAAGCCAATACTGAGACCAATCTAACACAATTCAATATCCCACAATGATACCTGTCTATTAAACTGGTTCTAAGTACAGTTGAGAGAAGGTCAATATTCATACTGCAATGAAACTTTGTAATTACAGAATAATTTCTAACACCAATATGGATGTTGACACCAATACCAATTCGAATACTGATACCAAAACTAATACTAATACCAGCTAAAGGGGAGAAATTATCAACCACAATAATGTTTCCAAACTTTTTTGGGGACTTTATGTTTTTCAAAAACACCTAATTCTTCCGGTGCTGACCTCAGTGGGATTTTAGCATGGGCACTATAGCCCCGTTTCTACCAAGTGGTCCGTTATGCACGGTTTGGCTCAGGTCGGATCGGTAAAGCCTGATCCTGTTTGTGTTTCCACAGCCAACTGAACCCTACTTGGTAGGCGTTGTATAAGCCGGATGACAATAGCATGACGTCATAGCAGCACGACACAGTGTACTCGGCTATTAAATCCAATGAAGAAGGAGAAACACGACACCGTAAACAAAGAGCAAAGATGGAAGACATCCAGCAATTCCTCTTTTTGGTGATCAGCATGTGGCATTTTGTTACGAAGTGCAGCCAAGCTTTGTTTCAGAGAAGGCTGTGTGCCGCGAGAGTTATCTTCACAAAAACGAGTGGAGATTTAAACATGGCGAGGTGATGCCTTGTTCCGCTGTCACACGGGAAGTGACGTCTCCTTCGACCAATCAAAGGACTGCAGTGTTTCTAGCTCCACCTTCTGGGATCAGATCGGTATGCTTGGCACCCCAACAGAAGGGTCCCAAAAAATGGGATGGTACGGTTTGCTTATAAGGGGTTGTCTCGGTTTTTGGCTATGGAAACGCCACAAAAAGTGAGCCGCACCGAGACAAACTGAACTGAACCCTCTGGTGGAAACGGGGCTTATGTGAGGGGAGTTAGGGTCATTTATAAAGGGCTAGTTACTGATTTTGTTCCAGTTTCAAGTGTGATCAAAGTTTTTTTCTTGAATCAAAAGTCCTTGCTAGCATCTCTGGTAAGTTATTTAAGAATTAACTTGGGTAAGGACAGAATCATATCAGAACTTCTCAGAACTTACAGAACCTTGATACAAATTGACCTCACTGCACTGATCCCCATGTAATCATTGACAGAGCACTCTCTGACTGAGTATGTATAGGATTTAATTACATGCCCAGCCCACTGATCATTTCTCTTTATCAGCCCTGTGCCTCCACAAGTAATGGC
The DNA here is from genome assembly GCA_036419115.1 of Scarus forsteni. NCBI lineage: Eukaryota > Metazoa > Chordata > Actinopteri > Labriformes > Labridae > Scarus > Scarus forsteni. The sequence goes on from JAZDUH010000105.1 coordinate 4,208,757, forward strand.
TAACTAATAAATGAAACGAATGACCTGCTTGCTCCCCATTCACAAAGGCCTGAGGTGACGAGGGCTGGGCACGAGGCAGCACACTCCACTGTTTGCATTACAGCGTCGTAGAAAAGTTAACCCCATTGTGTGGCATGCTTCCTGGCCCACACCGGGGCTCACTGTCACAGGGCTAATTGTGAGCCTCCATTGTGGCGCAGCACACTTCTGTCATGTGTGGGGCGGAGAGGGTGAAAGAGAGACGGCCTTTTGGAGGGTATTTAGGGGTGGTTTGAGGGGCGAGGAGGAGGCTGAGTGTTGGTAATAATGAAGGAGCAGGCACATATGACCAACAATGGATCCCTGGGATTATGGTGCAGACAAAGACAGTGTTGCAGTAATTACAGTGCAAACCCTGCTGTATTGTGTACGTGTGTGCGTGGTGAGGAGTGGGATGGGGGGCAGAAGGCATTGCTCTATTAGCAGCTGTGTCTCAAGGATCGGACTCTGTAAGAGGAGGATGTGTGTGTGTTTATTTTAATAAACCAGAAGAGGGATAAAGAGCAAGGGAAGAGAGACCTGTAGGTTTTGTGGTTTCTAAAAAAGACCTTCAGACAATAAAGAAAGAATTTTAATAGATACAAGAGCGAAACTTCTTCCTTTATAGCCGTCCAGTTAAATGATACAACAGGTGATGGTCTGCATTCATTTTTCTGCACTGCAATAACTCAAACCTTTGAGTGTAAATATCTATTCACTAACTAAATGAACTGATTGATAGATGAACTATTGTTTCAAGATATAAAAGTAAAACTGAATGGCATTGATTGAAAATGTTTTGCACCATCTGCTAATTCTTATTGAAATTCTTGCATTTAAAATAAATTCAAGATACATACAAATCCAGTTTGATTCTTTTTGATCCCCACAATTAATCTGTGTAGTCAAACATGGGCCATTTTGGTCTCTTTAAAGGCCAATAAATGTTAGTTTCACTTTCAAAAAGTCACATAAGGATTCTCCTAATAACACAATCTCATATCTCTTTTTGACAGAAACAATAGTAACATGTCTTTTATCAGATTTTTTTTTCTACATTTTTAGTGCTAAAATGCATTCAGCAAAACAAGATTTAATTATCAACCTAGGTTTACAACTAAGTTCATTTTGAAAGCTGGAAGCAAGCTAAAAAGACAGTAAAGTAGGAAGCAACAAAGCAATGTATCAAGCAAGAAAGGAAGAAAAAAAGCAGGGAAAACAAGACAGCAAGTAAGAAAGACAGCAAGCAAGCAAAAGAGGAAGCAAGGTGCAAACAAGAGAGCAAGAAAACAAGCAAGGAAGCAGGAAAGCAAAGAGATAGCAATGAAGAAAGCAACCTATCGAGCAAAGAGGCAAGCATGATAGAAAGCAAGGAAGCAAGCAAGTAAGGAGGCAAACAAATATGCAAGGGAGCAAAAAAGGTGTAAAGAAAAATGGAAGCTATAAATTGAGGAACCAATGAAGAAAGCAAGAAAGGAAGCCACGCATGAATTAAACCAGACAGGAAGGAAAGGAGCAAGAATGCAATATGACAAGCAAGGAAGCAAGGTATTATGACAAGAAAGCAAGCAAGGTAACAAGCATGCAAACTCGACAAAAAAGCAAGGAAGGGAGCAGCTTTCAGACAAGGAGGCCAACGGGATTGCAAGCAAGGAAACAAGGAAGAAAGGACTACCACAAGGATACAAGGGAGCAAGAATGCAAGAAAACAAGCATAAAAAGCGAGAAAGGAAGCTTTAAATTAAGAAGCCTATGAAGAAAGGAAGCATGAACTAAATAAAACAAGATGGAAGGAAAGAAGCAAGGGAGCAAGGTGGGAAATAAACTAGGGAATAAGAGCAAGCAAAGGCCTTATATATCACGCAAGGAAGAGAACAAGCAAGAAGTAAGGAATCATGAAAGCAAACAGAAAATTGAATTAATTAAAGGCAGAAGCTATGAAGGAGGCAATGGAGATAAAAAGCAATGAAGAAAGCAAGACATAAATAGAATGAAGAAGCAAGGAAGTGAACAAGGGAGCAAGGATGAAGTGCCCTGAAAGTGGCAGGTGATCCCCACAGCTGGACAGGGGTGTTGCTCTACCTCCCCCGACTCCTTTATGTGAGAGGAAAGAACAAGACTGAGGAGAAAAGGACACAGAGTTATAACTACTTCTGCTTTATTTGTTTTTGCCCTGGTTGGCATCATCCCACCTCAATCATTTCCGTAGTTGGGATTTATCTGCTTCATCTGATGGCTCACTGACTATTTACCATATACAATCATTTTGGATTGTTTAATTTTTTTTATATCTGGATATTTGTAGTTAATCTAAAACTGCTTAAACTACTTAAACACCGTCTCAGACATGTTTGTCTCATGTAGCATAAATTCATTTTAAAACAAAGACTAATACTCGACTTAGAGATTGATCCACCACCACACTTTGCACCAGTGATGACATCATCCAAACTTTTACAACTTGTCAAACTAACCCTTCTGGCCCCTGCTAATCAATTTCATTGAAAAGTCCCCCGGTCCATCCATGTCTCCTTCTGTCGGTGCTTCTATACAACCTTCATCCCAGCTCAGGCTGATTATTAGGAGTGGCCCATTTACAGTATGGCTGGGAGGTAATTAGCGGGATGAGCCGGGCAGAAGGATCCTCTTCAGGGCTTAAGAAGGCACACGCTCAAGTACCTCTGGCCTCTGCTGTGTGTGTCAGGGTGGCCACAATGGAGACAGGATTTCCCTTTAGGTTCAAGCAAGCAGGGGTTGAATGTTTTGGGGAAAAGACAAAAATCAAAGCTGATCTTCAGTTGGCTGCACACAGGATTTCATGGTAAAATAATAAAACACGAGAGTAACACACCAGATGATCTATGATTATTACTGACTGAAATGAATCCTTTGCTGCATCTTGACAGCTTGCTGCAAAGTTGTTATCAGTCAGTCATGGAAATTATCTTCTTAAGCTGCTATCATTGACAGTCATGCTTCCTTTTCAAAACAGTAACAAACAAATTATCAGTTTAAAGTTTGCATTTCTTTAATCTGATAAGTCTCAAAAAGCACTACTGCCACTCATGTGCAAGGAGAAGGAGGAAAGCAAAGGGGGGGAGCTTTGTTCAGTTATGCACTGAAGAATCTTAGATAAAACAAAGAACTGTATTTTTTGTGTAGGGAAAAATAAAATTGATTAGATAATAAGTCCACATTCAGAGGACTTTGGTTACAATGAACCATTAATTTCAAAAGTTGAGCTGATGTTGAGTAAAAAAAACATGTAAAAATGACAATTGGTCCAAAAAAGTAGGTCCACAATTTTGAAAATTAATTGCTGATGTAAATAATAGATTAATAAAAAAAAAATTACAGATACAAATCTGACCCAGACTGAATCTTAAAAAACATTTTAGGCATTTAACTGAAATGTAGGGGCAGACTCAACATTTGAGAACAGACTTGAAATAGGCAACGGGTTAAAAAAAAAAAGGAATATTTGGAAATGTCCAGAACTGCTATTAAAATGTAAACTGTACACTTCAAGAATAAAGCTGAAACAATTTTAAAAATACCAGTTGAAAATTTCCAAAAAAGAAAATCAGTAATAGAGGAACAACTTTGGGATACATGTGAAGAAGTCAGGATATCGTAGAAAAAACACAAGGGGACAATTCAACAAAGAAGATAAACTGCACTTTCAGGAAAAAAAATAAATTCCAGTTTTCAATAAAATTAAATATTAGTGGTGAGAAGAGACTAAGGTTGAAAAATCATGCTCAATTGGCCAACATCAGTTAAAATACAGGGAAAAACTTGAAATATAAGGGAAATATAACATGTATCAAAGCAGAATTATTATGAAAAATTCAGATTTCTACACAATTTAATAACCAAACAATTGAGTAACAGTAAATTGTTTGAAAAAAAAATTCTTGCAAAAAGACAAATGAAAAGTAGATTTTTCTTAAAATGTATAAACCAAGTTATAATGTTGAACTTAAAAGTAGAATGATCAAAAATAAATTAAACTATTTTCAGGATGAATACCAAATGTTCAGGAATAGGTCAAAAATTGTGTTTTCCTCCTTTTCCTCAGATTTTGATGTTTATAACGTTTTACTTCAGTAACTAACAACACAACTACCTTGTTCTTAACAGTTCAACATTGTTGGTCATATTGGTGCCATCTTTCCTGCTCCTATGTTAAGAAATCTGTCAGGTCTCCTGTACATTTAAGCAGGAGTCCTTGAGCTGGATTTGCTCAGGATCCTTGTAGTTTTAAAGCTCTCAGCAGGTAAATGTTCCTCTCTAACAGCTGATAGAGCAGACCCTGTGCTTAGATTGCCGATCTCCTCAGCCCGAGGGCCTGAAAAACGCACCCATACTTCAGTTAAGCCTCTAAAGAGCCAATTATTCCATTCATATGGAGGTAATTGTGCCCCATGAATATGAAATGTGAGGCAGTCCCTCCTTTAACATTGTGAGGCCTGTGTGGATGCTCTTGGAGGAGGACAAAGCCCCCCGAGCTATGGCCCATTTCCATATGTGTTAGGGGGAATGAAACAGTCCTCCTGTTTACTGTAAACTCAGGGTCCCTCCTGCTTTTCCTCCTTAGACCTGCTGCTTGATGCTCCCACATTCACCCATCAGATCATCTGTATTCAGACAGCATGGTTGACCTTATACACCTGTGTGCATGTAGTTCTGTTTGAGTCTGATCAATGCTTCATAAACGAGTGTCCAGTGTTTACATGACGCTGATGTCTTTTGACAGGGTGAAATACGATTATAAAACATGAAACCGTGAGCATTAAAGATTTTTAAGAGTAACGTAGTAGTAAGAGTAAATACCTTTACTCTGAGGTTTTTTTTTTTAGCAAATTTGTAGGACTTAACATCACGCTGACTGAGTGGTGCTATGATGAGTTCTAAAATTCTGTACATCGTTAGCATTTTGACACTTATGGTCCCCTTTTCTCAACACCTATGAGATTTTTGAATAGGTCTTGATGAAATTCCTAAAATTAAGACCACAGTTAACACAAACTAAAGAGACTTACACATATTTCCTAATGAAATTGTGTATTCACCATTTGGAAGACATGCTAGTTAATAGTAGCAGAACATTTTTATACCCTACAAAGTCGTGCCCCGACAAAATTACATGGATATATACAAAACAGCAGACAGACAACAGACACTGAAGGAACATGACCAACACTACCCTCCATGTTTTCTTATGATAAATCACCTTGATTTTTCTTAGAGTACTGGTTATTGTTTTTCTAATAAAGCAATTAATCTTTCAACAATAATATCTCAAATGGAAATGAACTCCAATTACTTTACGTATTTTTTAATTGCAGATGCTAAACATGATGCTCATTGTAATTCATCAGAGTTCTCTATTTCTTTTAAGAACTAATTAAGATTGTTTTTACTTTGCTATTGTGGTCCGTGTACTTCTTTCTTTAACTCATTAAAGCTCCTGTGAGAAACTTGAAGATTATGTCTCTCCAGCGCCCCCTGTGGACAAAGTGTTAGCTCTTTACTGATAATGGGCTGTATATGTGTAAGAAATGTTTTTGTTATCAGCAATTATAAACTTCTGTGCTAATGATGTTTGCATTTCGCTCTTATGAGACATTTTTCAGTCTGTTTCATAACCAGTTTGAAGTTTATCACAGGAGCTTTAAGTTTATTTATCTGATTGTTTGAACTGAAGACATCAGTCATTCACATCATTAAACAGAATTTTAATTTTCTCATTTTCAACCACACATTTGAATCACCATGTTAAGTTTTCCTGATCTAAATAATTAGCATAACATTAATCTATAATCAGTGAAATGTTTGCCAATGCTCCCTCAGCGGGGAGGAGATCCTTGCCCATCGAATGTGTGTGTTATCAGTGTTAAAGATCCCCACAGGGAAGGGAGCTGTTGTGCTTTTCTTAGCTACCAACATATTTGTTAATGTCCTCGTGATTTATTAGGAAAGGGCCATTCAGCCAGCTTTTGTCATGGAGGCACCCGTGTAGTAGCCTCACTGGGTGACCTGTCTTAGTGATGCTAGGAGTCTGTAGGTGAGGGAGTAGAGGCACATTTTGCATGAGCATGGGCCCCAATCTGCTGGGATTGCTCTGCACAGTGAGGGGCCCTTCACAGGCTTATACTGGGGGTCCTTATTTAGGGGGGGGCCCTTGCACTTTTTACTTGAGCTCCCTTCTGTCCTGATCTGCTGCTTGTATTCATATGTATCAGTCACTCGCTGGGCTACAGAGCTTCTCCTTCTGAATGGTTCAACTAATTTGGGGAGTAGTCCTGACTAGAGAGCAGAGTCTGTCCGCAACGCAGGAATGTTGACCTTAGGAAGCGGCACAAAGAGGGCCACTAATTTAAAAGGATGCCTTTCCAGGAAGCAGAAAGTGGTAAAATAGCACCGCAGAGGGTTATAGTTCAAGCATAGAGTCCTCCTATATGTCTGAGTGCTGCTGTAAAGCCATTAGCTGATGAGGCACGGTTAAGACATAGACCAGGGCAAGCCAACACGGTGCACCTGGTAGTCCTAAGGTGGCATTTGAGATTCCTGCTGTGGCACTCTAAAAAAATCATAAAAGCTTAAAAATGGAATAAAAAGCCAATGTTTGATTGTCCTGTTTTGCTAATTAATCAAACTTACATCAATATGCAAAACAACACACCTTACATGAACATCCTATTTGAAACTGCCTGTTTTCTTTAAACTTGGACCTGAGTGAGGTTTAAGTTTCTGCTGATGCTACATCTCTTTTAAAGGTGCAGTGTGTAGAATTTTGCCGAACAGAAACGATGAATAAAGGATATAATGTTTCTATTTGTATGTAAAGTCTTAAAACAGGAGTACAATCATCCCCATAAAACATTTTTTTTTTTTGTTTTTATTTAGTTAAAAAAAGCTTTAAAAATGTTCATTACCACGGGCCGCGTTCATATAGGTCGACATAGCGATTCGCCGTGATGTCTACAGGTGGATTTTAGGGACAAAAAGAACAAAACGTGAATCTGTCCGCCAGTTCTGAAATCTACCTGGAATGCAGGCGAAGAAGAGGAGAGAGGACGGCGGTGGATGTGTAGACAGCTGTTACTCTGCACTAGGGACTTAAATTGTGTGTATTACAAACTTTGTCACTTTAGTAAATGATGCCGTGTTCACGATCCCTTTTGGTCTTCACACTGGTCCGTTGTTTGGCGAAGTGACGTTTTGGTTACGATTAGGCTCATTCTAGAATCTGAACACTAGATGTCGCTAAAATGCCAAATTCTACACACTGCACCTTTAACACTGGTACCAGCAAGTGCCAGAAAAATGTGGCTGTTGTTTATTCATTCATTCATTTTCTATACCCCTTTATCCCTTTAGGGGTCAGGGGGCTGGAGCCTATCCCAGCTGTCATTGGGCTAGAGGCGGTGTACACCCTGAACTGATCACCAGTCAATCACAGGGCCACATATAGAGACAGACAACCATTCACACTCAGACTTATTCCTGAGGGCAATTTAGAGTCACCAATTAACCTAATGAGCATGTTTTTGGTCTGTGGGAGGTCACCGGAGTGCCCAGAGAGAACTCATGCATGCACGGGAAGAATATGCAAACTTAACACAGAAAGGCCCCTGTCCGAACCAGGAATCGAACCAGGAGGCTTCTTGCTGTGAGGCACATGCACGCCTGCTGCGCCACCATGCCACCTGACTGTGGTTCATTTCAGTTAAATTTGACAGATATACATAAATTACTTGAATATTGTAAATTATCAGTTAAAATTTTGTAAGAATCAATTCAAGTTAAATAAACTTGAACTCAAATAAGGACTCAGTAGAAATAGATGCCTAAAATCCAAGAATTCTCCTTGTTGTTTTTCTTTTTTGGGGGTAGAATACTTTGTAGAAATCTTTCAAGCAAAGGATGACAAGACAACCGCCTTGACATTTGAAGTCCAAAAGCTGCTCCTCAAATTTGTATTATTTATGTATTTCTTAAGACCAATTCTTAACAAAACACCTGGAACTGCATCCAAATTTGAATCACCAACAAAATCTAATCAATTCTTCATTGTGCTGTGACTAACAACCCCTGAAAATTTAATCAAAATCCATTCTTAAGTTTTCAAGTAATCTTGCTAACAGACAGTCCTGTTTTTTTTAAGTCTCATCTTGTTATGTTTTCCCCTCTTTTTCACATTGTTCTTAGCTGATAATATTGAAAAACCACAAACTTTCCCCTGCTTTCTTTCTCATAACTGTGTAATGTTGTCTTGGGGGCAAACATCTAAGACATAGGATAATAGAAAAATATAATACATTCCTTACTTCCAGCCTCAGATGTTGCTTCCCTGTGCCTGTCATTTTAGCTTTTTTCCCGTATGTTAAGATGCAACAGTCAAGGCTACATACAGGGAAAAGCTTTTTCTGATGTTATTAGTGGGGGATGGGGACAGAAAGTATATTTATGGACATGCATGTTTGTATGATTTTTGTGTGTGTAACAGCTACAGTGGGCTAAGAGGCAGACACTGTTTCATTAGTGATTCCTGTAATGTCAATAAAGTCGGGATGGTTGACAGGAAGAGTGTGGGAGGGAGGGAGAGGAAGGGGGGAGATGATGAACCCAAGGCCACGAGATGCGTCAAGTCAGACTGAAGATGATGATGTCATCATTCATGGACTGACAGCTGGAGGTCTGAAGTCTTAGTAAAGAGAGCTGTGAAGAGCTGGAGGAAAAACAGAAACTTTATAGGAATTATGGGAAAGGATAAAAATAAAATGTGTGAAATATCCTCCTTGTATAAGTTTATAATTTTCTTCAACTAATTTTTTTGTTGAAAAGGGGTGATGCAGTTTAACATACTTTCAGGTCAAGACGAGGCTGATGTGCTGCTCACAGAGCTGCTGCCAGTGTCTAACTCTTGTCCGTGGTTGTGTTTTTAAATGTACACTTTTAGAATATTGACAAATCTTAGAAAATTAAAATATCATTGTGCTGCAAAAATGAAAATACAATGAATTTGAAAAGTAGCATGACAACACATTCATATTAACAACTATTACAAATAAGCAGTGTAAGAACACAGCAATTAAGAGAATGGACTTATAAAAGTCACATTTCAAAACAATCACAGCCCCTCATGCTTCTGCAAAAAATAATGGGACAATAGCGCCATCTAGTGGTTTATTTTGAAAACAACAGCCCCTCAGTTCACACTGGCTGTGCTGAGTTTGAGATTAAAAATGTTTGGAATCACTTTGAATTTAACAACAGATGTAGTGCTTTACAGATTTATAAGATCACCTCCAGTGTGAAGCTTGTGCCATTGCTGCCATAATTTAACAGCATTGGTAATCACAAAAATCACATTTATCTTTCTGTAATAGTTAATACACCACTAAGTTGCAGCTTTTTGACCAAAATGATATGTTTAGTGCTGCAATATAAGTAATATAGTTATCCATTTTTTTTAAATTTTCCTGACCAACTAAAAAAAATCAATGAAGATGTATCCCATCATTATTTTCTGATTGATATGTCAAATAAAAGTTATTTTCTTGCATTCCTGTGTGGCAGTTTTAGTGGTGCAGTGTTATGCTTGATGTGAAATCCAACTTCTCAGAGATGCCTAGTGAGCGTTTCAAATTTGAGCATTTCAGATTGAAGTTCCTCATTGCTACTCAAAATGTATGTCCAACTATAACATTTTCAGTTTGAAACCAGTTTTTGAAATATTTCTAAAATATTTGGTTTCTTGTTTAATACAGTTGCTAAGCACATTGTGAGTTCCCTTTGTATTTAGAGAGTGTATTTAAGATATAAAAACACAAATAAGAATATGTATATAAACACACAAGTATATTGGAAAAAACACTTGACCTTCATAGTAAAAGATTTTCTTAACAGGAGAAAGCTGGTTATCAAAGTATAGATATAATGTTACATTTTACTGTCCAGTGTGTCTCTTGATGATCTCTTTCCCCATGGAAATGGCAAAAGGTGGCTTTTGAAGTGGAAATATTGTATTTAGATTTTTTTTTTTTTCTGGAAAAAAATACTTGTATTTAAAAGAGGTGTATAACACCCACATAAATAAATAGAGGTGTATAAATAACGCCCACAGACTTGGAAAAAGTTACATTTCAACACCAATAATAATAAAAATAAATAAATTAATAAATAAATGGGGAAAAAAAGGGAGAGAGCTCCATCTAGTGGTTCATATGGAGACCCACAGGCCCTCGGCACACATTGGCTGTTGAGTTTGAGATAAAAGATGTTTGGCATTACTTTTAATTTAACAACGAACATGTGAAAAATAACTATGTACCTAAATTATGAATTTCAGATATAGAAATAAATCAATTATATCCAAAAATACAATGAATTGATTAAGAATTGTTTCTATTGTAGTTATAAAAGAAAGCTACTCCACATTGAAATTTCGCTTCTGGGATCAATGAAGTATTTTTCATTTCATTTCCATTTCATTTTTACGTTAATACGCTTCAACTAAAATCCAAATAAAGCGTGATGTCATGAACAGTGGCTTCAATTACAAAGAGAGAAATAGATCCAGAACAGCATGAGAGAAGGCTTCAGCTTTTGACAGAAGAAACCTGCAATGTAATGTTAAGTCGCCCTGAAGCCAAAGGTCAGGTATCTCTAGTTTTTTATTTCTTCCTGAATCGTTCATTACGTAACTCAGTAGATGGAGCCGTCTATCTGCGATGACGTCAGAGGTAGAACGTGACTGACGTTGGATGTTGGTTGCTCTATCAACTTCATTTGAGGAATCACAACCAACCTAACCCCCACAAACCGAGTCCGTGAAGACATTCAGACGGTTTTAAAGTGACTTTCTGTCAGAGGACCAGAGTTAAACAAGTTGCTGCAGCCAAAGTTCATCGACCGACAATCAGAAAAATGGAGAAAGTCGATCTTTGCTCGAGAAATGTAAGAAATATGATTATATTGAACACCATATGTCTGGGCAAGAGTCAGATTCACTGTAGTGCAAAAACCGACATGACAACAAACTTAAAATGTCCTGAAATGACAATTTTTGGGTTTATTAATCAAGTTTTACCTGAATATTGAGAGAATATTGGAAGTGAAATCCACTAGTCAAAAAATGTGGTAAAAACGACAGATGAGCCCAAAACAACAGTTAGCTGAACAGTTTTAAGCTAGGCTATATCTGGATATTCCTACACCTTCATCCTCATACTGTTTTTTAATCAATGATCACTTATTGTGCTAATTACTGTCATAGAAATATCATTTTGGATGGTTTTCTGGCGCAGATAGTCCTCCGTGTTCCATGTTAAATGAGTGTAAGTGTGTGGTGTTGCAGTGTAACTTCAGTAGATTGACTGCTCACCATCTGAAGACAGACAACATTTAAAGACTTGAAGGAAATTAATAAAATAGCTTCTTTGAATCTCTTTCTGGTCTGTATTAGATCTGTGAATTATTGTATGTCGAAGTTTTTTTTGGATAACGGTATGCAGATAAATTTATAAAAACAGTATTCATGTGAAGAGAACAGTGTATCATAGTTTAAATGAAAGTTGTTTGAAAAACAGATGCAGGTTTAGTTTTCAGTTAAAAGGTTGTTCACTGTTTTATTCAGTTGTAAAATGCTGAGAGCTGAGCTTAATTTATGAGCCATGGGATTTTTTTAACCTTCACTGGGTTCAGATGATAAAGTCATGTGTGCTTATCAGAAAAGAAATAATAGTGTTGAGGTAACTTTAATGCTAACTTAAATGAGTGTTAGAAGTGTTTAGCACAGCCTATTCTATGTTGCTAACATGGAACATTGACTATGCATTTTAATTTAGATGTTGATTAACATTTTAAGTCATTTATTGGTATTTGCTCTGACTATTGAATTAAAAAATTCTCTAACTGACCCTAATTCCTTTTCATAGCTGCTCCAGCCATCTACTGTTATGTGCTTTCTTGGTTTTAAATATTGATTTGTTTTTTTAAATCAAATGACAGATATGTGAAACTATTTTTTTTTAGATTACTTTAAAGTAATACACAATGTCTACCTTTTAATGTGTAGTCTGAGCAATGATGGGCAACGTGCGGCCGGGGGGCACACACACCCTCCCTCATTGTGTCCTTGAAGTTAACAGTAGACATGAAGGTGATTAAAAGAAAAACTCTTCTCTGACATCAAAAATCTTAATTGATGTTTTGGTGTTGGCATATTATCAATCATGCATCAATCCAACTATTTGGTCAGCACTTTTCATAGAAATATTGTAGCACATAGTTCTTATATGAAATAAAAAAAAGCATAAATAAATAAAAAGTACAAAATTGCATACAGTGAAAATGCATGATCAACCACATACTGCACACACCCTCACTCACACACACACATCGGCTTTAAGAGGAGAATTTAACAGAAAACAGAAATAGAGGACTGAGGGGACGCTATCTTGAATTAAACTTGAGGAAACACAGGAGCTAAGACTAAAATGATGATTAATAATCATGATCGAAACTTGCAGTGGGATCTTTTTTCCAAGATGGCCGCCGAGGAGCAGACACACTGTTTGGCAGGTTCTGTGTGTTTGCCCCAAAAGCTTTCCAAAAACATCAAAAGACCTCGGATTTGGCCATCAACATGTTTGCTTGTTATCTTCTCCTGAGTTTGACATGCCCTCGAAAAAAGAGTAATCAAATCCTCTATCCTGCCAAGCAGAGTCAATACATTCTCTTCACAAGACTGCTGGATTGTGGCCATGCTAGGCCTCCACCAGGTAAAAAAGATCTAATGGACTCTTCCAGACCATTCCTGGGAGTTGTTAATCTTGTGATGATAGTACTTCTGGCGGGTGACATTGAAGAAAATCCTGGACCTTCTGTGAACTTTGAATATCTGGATGGGCTGTCATCACTGCAGCCTCGGCTACCACTACTGCAGCTTCCTGGGCTAGCACCTGGGCTACCACCACTGCAGCTCCCTGGACTAGCACCTGGGCTACCACCACTGCAACTCCCTGGACTAGCACCTGGGCTAGCACCTGGGCTAGCACCTGGGCTACTACCACTGCAGCCACCTGGGCTACCATCTGGGCTACTACCACTGCAGCTACCTGGGCTAGCACCTGGGCTACCACCACTGCAGCTACCTGGGCTAGCATCTGGGCTACCACCACTGCAGCCACCTGGGCTAGCATCTGGGCTACCATCACTGCAGCTACCTGGTCCACCATCTGGGCTCCTACCACTGCAGCTACCTGGGCCTCCATCTGGGCTACCACCACTGCAGCTACCTGGGCCTCCACCTGGGCTGTCACCACTGCAGCTACCTGGGCCTCCATCTGGGCTACCACCACTGCAGCTACCTGGGCCTTCATCTGGGCTACCACCACTGCAGCTACCTGGGCCTCCATCTGGGCTACCACCACTGCAGCTACCTGGGCCTCCATCTGGGCTACCACCACAGCAGCTACCTGGGCCTCCATCTGGGCTACCACTACAGAAGCTGTCTAGAGTCTCATCTCTGCAAATTGGCTCTGTATGTCAACCACATACTTTTGGCCTGCAACCACAGGTAGCAGAGTGGAAGGTAAATGATCCATCACCAATTATAAAACTAAAATCTCTAAATCCTGCAATTAGAAAACAAAATAAGATGCACTTCTTCCAAACCCTTAACAATGCAAAAGTAATCTGGGACCCACGATCAAAACCAAAAGGAATTTTAATAGGTCATATCAATATTCGCAGCATTGTTAATAAAATGGAGCAAATAGAACATCTGCTAAGTGACTCTAATATTGATATACTTGGAATATCAGAAAGTTGGCTGACTCCTACATCACCATCAGCAGCTGTGAATATACCAGCATACAATGTATTCAGACGAGATAGAGATTCAGGAAGAGGTGGAGGTGTATTGATTTATGTAAGAAATAATTTGAAATGTGAACTAATCAGCTGGCCAGGGGAAGTTAATGTTGAATGTATTGGTCTGAATGTAACACTGTCCTCTACAATGTCTTTCACTGTGATCTGTATGTATCGGCCTCCATCTGCTAAGGATGTTTTTTATGATCAACTTGAGGTCATTTTAAAACATTGCAATTCTCAAAAGGAAATGATTTTTATGGGTGATCTTAATGTCAACTGGGACAGTAAACCCGATAGAAGAAAATTGAAACAACTTAGTGATAAGTACAATTTAACACAAGTTATAAATGAACCGACAAGAATAACAAATATGTCGAAAACAACAATCGATTTAATTTTTACAAACAAACCTGACAGAATTCTAAAGACCTATAGTTTCCTATTGGGTCTATCTGACCACAATTTTATTGTCTGCTCAAGAAAAATTAAGAGGCAGCATCCAGTGACAACCGGCAAAGGCCAAACCTATCTTTTTACACCGAAACATTTGCAACAACATTTGAAAAATGAACTAGAATGATTTAGGCAAAATTGTTAATATGTTGAATACATTTTTCATTTGCTCAGTTGAAGAATTAACACAGAATTTTAAATGCCTTTTAATCACTAATACTCCTCTAGATCCCACTAAACCTGTATTTAATATACAAGAAATCTCTGTCCCTGAGGTTATAAAAATAATAGCATCTCTAAAAAGCTCAAAAGCGAGAGACACATTTGGTCTGACAACTCATTTCTTGAAACTTCACAAAGAAGCACTTGCTAGTCCAATTGTACATATACTAAACCAATCTATTAAACAGGTAATAGTGCCATTATCATGGAAGATTGCAAGGGTTACCCCAGTGTTTAAAACTGGAGATAAAAAAAACCCAGAGAACTATCGACCAATAAGTATTTTACCAGTGATTTCAAAAATTGCAGAGAAATGGGTTGCTGCACAGCTAACTCAACATCTAAACAATAGTGAAAGATCTCTCCATCCAATGCAGTTCGGTTTTAGGAAACATCACTCCACAGAGACAGCCACTTGTTACTTTCTGGAAAATTTAAAACATCTGCTAGACAAGGGTGGCTTTGTGGGTGCTGTGTTCCTCGACTTGAAACGCGCTTTTGACACCATCAATCACAGTGTTCTCCTTGCCAAATTAACACAATTCAATTTCTCTAGCAGTGCCCTCTGCTGGATGAAATCATATCTGTCGGACAGGAAACAAGCTGTACAAATAGAACATTTCCAATCTACCCCTTTGACCTGCTTTGCTGGAGTCCCACAAGGCTCAGTACTAGGACCAATTTTATTCAGTCTATATGTCAATAATTTACCCAATGTATGTAAAACTGTGAAAATGATTCATATTATTTTAGTCTTAATTCACACGCTGTGGTATGGAGTAGAGGAGATCAACATCCATATTTTATAATCATCTTGTCAGTAGACCTCATACATTTGATGTAAGTGTCTTTATTTTCAATCATGATATCCTGTAAAATACTTTAATTCATAACTTTTCAAACTATATGACACTTATGGTGGAACAATTTAAATATCTTGGAGTAGTTTTTGATTCCATTCTAAATTCTAAGCAACAGGTAAAGAAAATATTACATATAATTACATTTAATCTGTCAAACTTTAAGCACATAAGACCTTTTCTGACCACAGAATCAGCTAAGGCTTATATGCATGCCATGATATTTAGTCATATTACTTATTGTTATACCACATGGTCTCACACTTCAGAGACCATTTTGAAGCCACTAAAGTCCCTCTTCAAGAGAACACTGAAAACTATGGACAAAAAGCCTCAACATTATCATTACTGTAACATCCTAAGTAAGTATAACATTTTGGATTTCGATAGTTATCAAATATTTATGGATGCTTGCCTTATTTTCAAAGTTTTAAATGGACTTGCTCCTCCTCCCTGAAGGGATTTTATAGGTAAAAAAACTAGTGATGGAGTAAATACCAGAGCGTTGACCAGAGGAGACTGTAACACACAACGGCGTAGGACTAAATTTGGCCAATTGGTGGGGTCAATCAGAGGCTCACAAACTTGGAACACACTGCCAGCCCATGTCAGGAACTGTGGCACCTACTCAGCCTTTAAAACAGCTCTGAAACATTGGTTAAAAACCAACCAAAAATGCTCACACTAAATCATCCTTATTCAGTTTTTTAAAATACTTTGGGGACTCTCAAACTTTGTGAGAATGATTTAATGTGTTATTGTAACTACATGTTGTTGGTGTAATGTCTGTGTGTATGTTTTGTTTCTCTTGTGTGTGTCAATGTTACAGTCTGGAGGCGACTCTTGTTTGATATCTGTAATTTTCTTGTATATTGATTAATATGCATTGTCCTAATTTAAATAAATAAATAAAAAATAAGAAATTAAAAATATAATGAAAAATAATCAAATGTACATATAAATAATATGTTTCAATGAGATAGACTACTGCTAAATGCCTAATGAAATCTGCTGGAGAAGTATATTGCAAAGAAATTCAGGTAATAAATATAATTAGTTAAAATCCGGACTAAAAAATAGGTCTTGAGTTTGCTTTTAAAAATACAGTATAAACAGTAGTTGCTGCCCCCAGGTTTTCAGGTAGACTAATTCTTTTCAGAAAACTAGCTGACCTATCGAACATTTGAGACAAAATCAGCTTCAAAAAGTAGATGCAATGCATCACAACTATTGAGATGTAACAGATCCACATAGCTGTAAATTTGTTAATAGCTTTTAATTTAATTTTCTCTGCATCTGTCAATTTTGTTTCACTCTATGGTGGAGGTTTGACTACAATAATCAGATGTGAAAAGGTTTGCGCATTATTGATCTATAGATGGTTTGGATAAAGTTGTGTGAGATTTCAACTTCATTATGATTTTGTGTTTTGTCTCTATGGTCATACAACATTGAAAACACAAATATTATATCATTACAGCCCAAAACTACTGACAGCCCTGCACATAGCACATACAATCTTGAAGGGCTGAAAGGCAAATATGTAAATAATGAGACGGCAAATATTTATTTACAATTGTAACTTTTTAAGGTTTTCGGAGGTTTTAAAATGTGTTTGCAGAAATCGAGCCAGGAATTATAAATAATATTGCTTGTTGTTTTTTCAGGGAATAACAAGAACAAGATAGGACAGAAAACGCGGAGCTACATTAATGTGTAATAACAAACTTGCTTTAGTCAGGCATTTAGTCATTTAGTTATAAGCGATGACGTCAGAGACGTCGGAACGTGACTGACGTTGGATGTTGGTTTCTATGTCAACATTAAATTCATTTAAGGAATAACAACCAACCTAACCCTCACAAACCGAGTCCGTGAAGACATTCAGACGGTTTTAAAATCATTTCCTACCTCAAAACCAGAGTTGAAAAAGTTGCTGCAGCCAAAGTTCATCGACCGACCATCAGAAAAATGGAGAAAGTCGATCTTTGCTCGAGAAATGTAAGAAATATGATTATATTGAGCACCATGTGTTTGGGCAAGAGTCAGAGGCACTCGACTGTAAAGAAAAATGACAACAAACTTAGTAAAACGTCCTGAAATGAAACTTAAAGGGCTCACTCATCAAGTTTAACGTGATTATTGAGAGAATACCGTAAGTGAAATCTCCTCGACAGGAAATGTGGTAAAAACGACCGATGAGCCCAAAACAACAGTTAGCTGAACAGTTTTAAGCTAGGCTATATCTGGATATTTCTACACCTTCATCTTTATTCCAGTTTTTAATCAATGAATCACTCACTGGGCTATACTTACTGTCATAGAAATATCATTTTGGATGGTTTTCTGGAGCAGATAGTCCTCTGTGTTCATTGTTAAGTGAGCCTAAGTGTATTTTGGCCTTCATCGTCATTCATGTTTTTAATTATAGACACTTTTTGGGCTAATTACTTCCATAAATATAATATTTTGCATGGATTTCTGCAGCAGAAGGTCCTCTGAGTGTATCTTGGCTTGTTGCAGTGTTGCTTTACATTGCTAAAAATTCTATGATTGAATGTAAAACAAATATCTTGTTTATTTGAAAACAAGTCTGCATCACTGTGGAGGCCCATGACCACCACCAAAAGAAGGAAATAATCTGAGTGCAGACCAAAAAAATTAAATTCCTAGTTTAGTTAACTAAATAGTCCAAATTAAGAGGAAAGAAAAGTGAAAATGCTAATATAATATTCAATATTTCAAGATTACAAGATAAAAATAAAAGGCAATGTCAGATTTATGAGCTAAAAAGTTGAAACTGTGAGATATAAAGTCATTGAGAGTAAAAGTCCATATTCTAAAAATAGTCAAAAATGAGATTAAATGTTAAATTAAAGAGATACGACATCATCATTGTAAAAGAAAATTTTAAATCAAGAGATAAAGATCCAAAAATTCAAAATTATGACACATAAATCATGATGATCAGATGGTAAAACATAACAGTAACATCTAAATTAGACCAAATATTTAAATATGTTTTTATCTTCATTTAGATCCAGTTAAAGTGCTCTGAATGGGCTCTTGGTGAAACAAATGGGACTTTAATACAGAGAGAAATGGTACACTGATCAACCCTCCAAACTCCATGAGGTCGCCGCCCCGAGCTGTAACAGGGACTTTTTGAATTTGTATTTTAGGAACCATTCAGTGGATCTTTATGGGGACAGCTGTGTTTAGAAGGTCACACTGTTGTCCAGCTGTGGGGGTTCAGGTCAAATCTATGCCTCACAGATTTTCTTTAAATCCATCTACGTAGTGTACTGTTTGTTGGAAATGTTGTATATGTGAATCCACTTTGTTAAATGTGTAATTGAACATTTTTAACCCATTTTTTAAATAAATACTGCACACTGATGTTGTGAGACCTCTGTTTTGACCTCTAAAGAAAGTGACAGGTTCCTGTGTCTATTGACTGATGAAATTCTCCCAATATCTCATCACCTTGTTTTCTTGACAAATGTGCATAGTCAGAAGCAGCCAAAGGTCAGCAAGAGACAAGAGTTACAGATTTACATAGCTGTCAATTTGTTAAATGCTTTTACTTTAAATTTCTCTGCATCCTTAAATTTTGACCCCCCTATGGTGGAGGCTTGACTGTACAACATACAGATGTGAAAAGGCTTGTTAGTTATTGATCTGTGCATAATATGGATGAAGTTGTGAGATTTCAACTTCATTTTGATTTTGTGTTTTGTCTTTATGCTCATTCAACATTTAAAGCACAAACAATATATCATTACAGCCTAAAACCTCTGACAGCCCCGCTTGTCTCTGTTCTTATTTAATTATGGCTTTAACCTAATCCTGTTTAAAAGATTGAGAATCAACACAGATTCTTACAATAAAATCGAATTGGACTAAAAGTAGCAAACATGGCCTGGAGCTGCAAGGGTGAACAGGCAAACATGTCACAATAATGAATAAAAAAATATTAATGCATATTTGAAATGTAGTAGAAATTGTAAAATTTCAACTTTCAAAGGTTTTCGGAGGTTTTAAAGTGAGTTTGGAGAAGTTAAGCTGGGTTTTATAAAAAATATTGTTGGACTGAAAGAAGCAAAAGGCCTTGAGCTGTAAGGGCTGAAAGGCAAATATGTTCAATAATGAGACAAATATTTATGTAGGCCTACAATTTTAACTTTCAAAGTATTTTCAAGGCTTTTAAATGAGTTTGGAGAAATTGAGCAAGACATAAAACAGGTATGTTTTTGTTATGTCAAAGAAAAAAAAAACAGCCCAGGAAAGAAAATGCGAAGCTACTATAACATGTAAAAACAGTTAGAGTCAGGCTGTTATTCTATTACACAGTTTTTTTTTCTCCTTTATTGGCAAAAATGCAATACAAAAAACTAAACAGTATTACATACAGTAGCCAGTTTTAACATAGTGTAAGCTATATATATATATATCTATATACACACACATATACATATATATATGTATGTATATATGTATCTATGTGTATATGTATATATGTGTATATATATGTATATATGTATATATATGTATATATGTATATATGTATGTATGTGTATATGTATATATGTGTATATCTGTATATATATATATGTGTATATATATATATATATATATATATATATATATATATATATATATATATATATATATATATATATATATATATATATATATATATATATATATATATAGACGTTAGGAAAAAAATAAATAAAAATAAAAAAATGAAATAAAGACATTAAGAGGATTTGGGGAAGAGGGTATAGTATTTGTTCAGTAAGATTTCAATTTTCTTATTTTTAACTAATTTCAAAGATTGAAGAAGCATATTAAATTCCAGTGTGAAATGTGTAAAGACCGGGGCTGAATGTGAACATTTTTGTTTATGAATAAAGAACTTTACATTTATGATAATGAAATTTATCACAAATTCTAATGATTTATTCTTTGAATAATCAAAATAAAAGATAATGCCTTACGATGTGAATAAATGAGTTATATCATGATTCATGACATTGAAGAAAATGAGAGGCAAAATTCCTCCAGAAGATCTGGGTCACAGGACAATCAAAAAACAGATGAGGGACAGTTTCAATTTCAAGATTACAAAAAGAGCAAGAGGTGTTGACATCAAAAAATCTGGCAATATAATCTTTTGTGGGATATATATCATGCAAAATTTTAAAATGAACTTATTTTGCTTGATGAGAAACACAATATTAATGAGATAATAGCCATGATCTTTTCCAATTTATATCAAGTACCAATGCTCTCCAATAAAATCGGCCTTTGGGAATAACCGATTTGCTGTTATTCAATTACACAGTCGATGGAGCCGATTTTACGCGATGACGTCAGAGACGTCAGAACGTGACTGACGTTGGATGTTGGTTTCTATGTCAACATTAAATTCATTTGAGGAATCACAACCAAGTAAACCCTCACAAACCGAGTCCGTGAAGACATTCAGACGGTTTTAAAAACATTTTCTGTCAGAGGACCAGAGTTGAAAAAGTTGCTGCAGCCAAAGTTCATCGACCGACCATCAGGAAAATGGAGAAAGTCGATCTTTGCTCGAGAAATGTAAGAAATATGATTATATTGAGCACCATGTGTTTGGGCAAGAGTCAGAGGCACTGAAGTGCAAAAACCGACATGACAACAAACTTAATAAAATGTCCTGAAATGACACTTTTTGGGTTTATTAATCAAGTTTTACCTGAATATTGAGAGAATATTGGAAGTGAAATCCACTAGTCAAGAATTGTGGTAAAAACGACAGATGAGCCCAAAACAACAGTTAGCTGAACAGTTTTAAGCTAGGCTATATCTGGATATTTCTACACCTTCATCCTCAAAACTGTTTTAATCAATGATCACTTATTGTGCTAATTACTGTCTTAGAAATGTAATTTTGGATGAATTTCTGCAGCAGATAGTCCTCTGTGTTCAATGTTATATGAGTGTGTGTTTTGGCTTGTTGAGGTGTAACTTTATTAGACTGACTGTTCACCACAGACAACATTAAAGACTTGAGTGAAAACGATAAGATAGCTTCTTTAATCTCGTTCTGGTCTGAATTAGAGCTGTGAAATAAGCAGAGTTTTTTTTTTTAGGATATATAGATACATTTACAAAATCCATATTCACGTGAAAAGATATTGCACCAAACAAGTTTTAATAAAAGTTGTTTGAAAAACAGATGCAGGTTTAATTTTCAGTAAAAAGGTTGTTCACTGTTTTATCTAGTTGTAATAAAACGTTGAGCTGAGCTTAATTTATGAGTCATGAGTACGTATCAGAAAATAAATAAAATTAAATAAAATTTGACGCTTAATAATGTTGAAAGTCACTGTAGAGTGTTGAGGTAACCATAATGGTAACTTTGGGTTAGATTAGAGTGTGCATTTTCCTTTACAGATAAACTCAGCTATAATTCTTTTACTGTTATTTTTTCAGGCTGTTGAGTTTTGATGAAAGCTCTGACCTTCCTCTAATCAGTTTGTAGTTTCTTCAGCCATCTATCATTATGTGCATTTAGGGTTCAGAATATCGATTTGGTCTTTACAATGCATAAAAGACAAATGTGACTATTTTTTAATTACTTAGAGGTAATATTATGTCTGCCTATTAATGTGCAGTTTGAGCAGTGAAGGTGTGACTGTGAGCACACAGTGCCCTCCCTTCCACTCAGTGTGTCCCTGAAGTTAATTTAAATATCAATAAACTGTCAACATTAAGGTGATAAAATGACAAACTCTTCCTTGACTTCAAGAACCCTGATTGGTCTTTGGTTGTTGGTATATATCCAATTATCTGCAGAAAATTAGCTGAGCGTTGATATCCTGTTTCTCTAATAACTTTTAAAGCATCACTGTGGAAGAACATTTCCACGACAAAACAAAGTAGAAACAAAACAAAGTATTAAAATTATGAAGAAAATAGTCATGATTATGATATTATAAGTCATGAATATGACATAAAAACAATAGATAGACAGAAAGTCCAAATGTAAGTAAAGCATTAAAATTTGGAGTTATGATGTAATGATTGTTAAATGAAAAGTCAAAACAAAGACATAGAAGCCAGAACTTTGAGTTTAAAGCTAAAAATATGAAATAAAAATGTCAAGTTATGAGCTATGGAGTCATGAGTTTTTGTTAAAATGATGATTTTATGAGGTAAGAAGTTAAATTCATGATATTTTCAGTCATGATTGGTCAATATTATGAGAGAAAAAAATGAAACTTAAACTGCACTTGAATCATTTGAATGTCAGGGTGATTTTAGAGACAGGTACATGCTCCCTTTGTTCAGATAAATTAGCATGAATGCTGTACAGTGATTATTTTGAAGTTAGTAGTGGGGCCCTTGGCTGTGTGTACAGCATTAATGTGGCCCTCTGGGCCTCCAGATTTCTCCATTTCCACTGTACATACCTACAGATAAATATGAGTGTGCTGAGGACTTTGACTCTAGTTTTTCCTCAGAACTGTGAAACTCTTAAAGAAAGTCTCTCTGATAAATTTGCTGCTGTTCAGTTGTGGACGTCCAGATTCTGATTGTTTGTTTTGTTTCTGTCTTTAGATCCATGATCCAGCTGAAGGCCTTCTTAATCATGGTGACGGAGTTCCACAGAGTTCCACCCAGTTACCAATGAGATTGGCCCAGGCTCACTCCAACTGTCCCCCTCCCTATGAAGCAGGTGAGTGCTCCACCATGGTCCACGAGTCCATGGGAGTGCCCTGCTTTCCAGTGTGTAGGACTGAAGACATGGAGTACCAGGACCCGGCACCCTGCTGCTACTCTTACTCTTCTCCTTTCAGCCCTGCACCTGTCTACTTCTCCTCCCTCGAGTCTTCTCTCCCTCCTGTTATTCTGCCTCCCCCTTTTTGGAGCCAGCCTCCCACTCCTCTCTTTTTTCAGCCTCCTGAGGCTGCCCCCTGTTTCGCTGAGTATTTTACCCCCTCCTATGTCCCCCAGTCTGACTTTTCTACTCCTCCTTTTGTTCCCCCTTCCTTTGTTCACTTGTCTCCTCCTCATGCTCCTTTTCCTTTCTACACTCATCCTTACACCTTTCATCCTTGTCCTCCCTACTTTATCCCCCCGTCTGACTTTTCCGCCCCTCCTTTCACTCCACCTCCTCATTCCCTGGACCAGTTGCCCCCTCCTCAGTCTTCCTATCTTCTCCAGACTCCTCCTCACACCTTTGAGTCTTTTTCCCCCTCTGACCTTTCTCTCCCTGCTCTGACTCCACTTCCCCCTCCTTTGATGCTGATGTCCCCTCACGAATCTCCTCTATCCTCTCAGACCCCTCCCAATGTCCCTGAGTCCACTTGTCCATCTTATAACCATTTCCCAGAATCTTCTCCTTTGACTCCACCTCCCCCTCCTCTGTCTCCTCCTCCTCTTCAGGACCCTCCCTGTTACTCAGGGTGTTTTGTCTCCACCCACACCCCCTCTAGGCGCATTTCCCTATCCCATAACTGCCCCCCTAACTCTTCTCTCCCTTCTCTGACTCTACCTCCCCGCAAGGGTGCTACATCTAAGGATGTCTGTAATCCAGCTGTTCTGCCGGCCCCGGCTTTCAACCCTGGGGTCCAGAGCTCTTCAGACATTCAGACCTCCAAGCCTAGGTGGGTAGAGAACCTCAGGGTTTTAATGATGAAAAGGAACCAACAGCATGCTGGGTCAGGCAAGAGACCTGCTGAGGAGGCAGAGGGTGCACCTCCAAGGAAGCGCCTCTCTCTTTCTCAGTCTCCTTTGCCTCCCCAGACTCCTCCTAACACCTTTAGGTCTCGTTCTCCTTCATGCATCTTCCCGTCTAACCTTTCTTCCCCCTGTCTGACTTTGTCCTCCCCTTTCCTGGATCAGTTCTCTCCTTCTCATTCTCCTTTACCTCCCCAGACACCTCCTCAGTCTCCTTATGTTAATGAGACTCCTCCTTCCTCCCCAGAGTCTTGTCCCCTTCAGATGTCTCCTGGCACCTTTGAGTCTTCTGTCTCCTTCTCAGACTCAGACTCTGACTCTGACTCAGATTCTTCTCTCCCTTCTCTGACTCTACCTCCCCCCAAGGGTGCTATATCTAAGGATGTCTGTGATCCACCTGTTCTTCCGGCCCCGACTTTCAACCCTGGGGTCCAGAACAGTTCAGACATTCAGACCTCCAAGCCTAGGTGGGTAGAGAACTTAAAGGTTTTAATGATGAAAAGGGACCAACAGCATGCTGAGTCAGGCAAGAGACCTGCTGAGGAGGCAGAGGGTGCACCTCCAAGGAAGCGCCTCTCTCTTTCACAGTCTCCTTTGCCTCCCCAGACCCCTCCTAACACCTTTAGGTCTTGTTCTCCCTCATACATCTTCCTGTCTGACCTTTCTTCCCCTCGTCTGACTCCGTCCTCCCCTTTCCTGGATCAGTTCTCTCCTTCTCATTCTCCTTTACCTCCCCAGACACCTCCTCAGTCTCCTTATGTTCATGAGACTCCTCCTTCCTCCCCAGAGTCTTGTCCCCCTCAGATGTCTCCTAGCACCTTTGAGTCTTCTGTCTCCTTCTCAGACTCTGACTCTGACTCTGACTCAGATTCTTCTCTCCCTTCTCTGACTCTACCTCCCCCCAAGGGTGCTACACCTGAGGTGGTCTGTGATCCAGCTGTTCTGCCGGCCCCGGCTTTCAACCCTGGGGTCCAGAACACTTCAGACATTCAGACCTCCAAGCCTAGGTGGGTAGAGAACTTGAGGGTTTTGATGATGAAAAGGGACCAACTGCGTACCGGGTCAGGCAAGAGACCTGCTGAGGAGGCAGAGGGTGCACCTCCAAGGAAGCGCCTCTCTCTTTCACAGTTTCCTTTGCCTCCCCAGACTCCTCCTAGCACCTTTAGGTCTTGTTCTCCTTCATGCATCTCCCTGTCTAACCTTTCTTCCCCCTGTCTGACTCCGTCCTCACCTTTCCTGGATCAGTTCTCTCCCTCTCATTCTCCTTTACCTCCCCAGACACCTCCTCAGTCTCCTTATTGTCATGAGACTCCTCCTTCCTCCCCTGAGTCTCTTCCCCGTCAGATGTCTCCTGGCACCTCTGGGTCTTCTGTCTCCTTCTCAGACTCAGACTCTGACTCTGATCTTGACTTTTCCAACCCTCCTCATTGTTCTTACCAGTTTTCCCCTCCCCAATCTTCTCTTCCTCCTCAGGCTCTGACTCAATTTCTTCTCTCCCTTCTCTGACTCCACCTCCCCCAGCTTTGTCTGTTCCTCCTCTTCAGGACCCTCCCTGTTTCTCAGGGTCTTTTGTCTTCCCCACACCCCCGTATTAAAATTGTGTTGTGATGTCTTCTGATGTGTTGTGTTTTGTCTTGTGTGATGTGACGTGTTTTAATGTCCTTTGTCTGTATATTAAAAAAAAAGAAAAAAAAAAGATAAATGTTAAATGTTACATGTGTTTTTGTTAGGCGACCTGCTCTTATGTCTTTCGTCTTTGTGTTTAACATTGTTATATGTAACGTGTTTTTGGAATGTGGCGTGTTCTTATCTCTTTCGTTTTTTTGTTTATCTAAAAACAAAAAATACAAAAAAAGTCAAATGTTTCATGTGTTTTTGTTAGGTGATGTGTTGTTATGTGTTCTGTCTTTATGTCTGAAAAACAAACAAAAAACCCAAAATATATGTTACTTGTTTGATGTTGAGCTCGTGCTATGATGTCTTGTGATGTCTTGTGATTTGATGTCTTGTGATGTCTCGTGCTGTGATGTCTCGTGCTGTGATGTCTTGTGATGTCTCGTGCTGTGATGTCTTGTGATGTCTCGTGCTGTGATGTCTCGTGCTGTGATGTCTTGTGATGTCTTGTGATGTCTCGTGCTGTGATGTCTTGTGATGTCTTGTGCTGTGATGTCTTGTGATGTCTCGTGCTGTGATGTCTTGTGCTGTGATGTCTCGTGCTGTGATGTCTTGTGATGTCTTGTGATGTCTCGTGCTGTGATGTCTCGTGCTGTGATGTCTTGTGATGTCTCGTGCTGTGATGTCTTGTGATGTCTTGTGCTGTGATGTCTTGTGATGTCTTGTGATTTGATGTCTTGTGATGTCTCGTGCTGTGATGTCTCGTGCTGTGATGTCTCGTGCTGTGATGTCTCGTGCTGTGATGTCTTGTGATGTCTCGTGCTGTGCTTGTGTGAATGATGTAAGAATGATGTTTGAATGTGATGAGCATGGTGTGTGAATGTTGAATGAATGTTGTGTGAATGTTGTGTGAATGGTGTGTGTGTGTGTGCATGCACACAGGGTGTGTGGACAGTCTGCTGCACTTCTGTAGTCTATAGAGCTTTGGTCGTCAGTACTGCTGACTTCTCTTGCTCCTGTACAGAGGAGAACAGAGGAGAACCAGGATAACGAGGTCCAGGTCTTCTCCTCTCTTCTCAGACTTTCCACCACCAAGACTCCTGCAGTGCCTCCTCGTGGCCACACATGGAAACTGGGTGTCTCAGTCCCAGGCTAAACTGCAGGGGATCTCGGAGCAGCGGTGGTCCCCAGAGATAGAGTATTCAGGGCCGCCAAAAACTGGCCCCAGAACCTATCAACCACTGCCCCAGCTATGGGAAAATAGCCCCAGTGCTTTGTGGGAATTCCTCTGACCAAAACATGATGATGTCCTGTGAGACAACCCCACCCCCAACAAACAAAGGTCAGAGGGATTGCTGTGTCATGAAGACACCCTGACAGAGGTGTCCCAGAGGCTCAGGTCCCCTCTGTGGTCTGGGACAGGTCTTCTTCAGTATTATGGTCCATCTTAAACAGTCTGAGTGTTTGAAACTGTGAGAGCAACAGTTTGATGATGTTTCAGAAATCTATGACATGTTTGTGTTGGCCATAGAGCTCTGATTTAACATGAGGGTGAGTCTCACAAGGATTACATTCATCTTTTAAACCTTGTCATTTTTTTATTTACCTTTTTTTTTTTTTATATTAATGCCTCAAAGCCCTGACTTGTTTTCCTTTTCATCGCCTTATGTTTTATAAGTTTATGTGAAATGTGAGGTCAAAATAAAAAGCTGTTTTGTTAAGATGAAGATGAATTTCATGGTAATGAGACATTTCACAGAAAATTCAGTTTGTGATAATAACATGAGATCCTGTTCAGGTAATCAGAGATCTGCTCTGTTTCTAATGCAGTGAATGCCAATAAAAAAATAACAGCCTCATGACCTCTGAACTCTCAATGCAGCTGCAGGTTCTGAACAAGGGATCCAACAGCTCGTCATCAAAACACTGACCGAAATGCTTGTTGATGAATTCAGTTGTTGGATAGACGTTTCATAAAAATGTCAAGTTCTGACCTGATTGCACTGAAGGAAAATAGCTGATCCCTCAATCCCCATCCCTACATTAATACACAACCAGGACGTCTAATGTGAAATAAGCAGCACAAGTCAACTTGTGGTAAGTGACATGGTGTTTTATATCTTGATTTCATGTGTGTGATTCTTCAAAACATCACATGCAATGTCAACTTTTGGTCTTTTGTCAATGTCGTAGAATCCTGATAATTCATCCTTAGTCCCTCCTGGTCTCCATCAGTGAACAAGTTGATCTGCAGCCTCTGCCAGCAACCTCCAGCCAGCCACCTCAACATCCAACCAAGAAGACTGTCCATATCATTGGGCCAGAAGAAGAGGACTTTTTCCCATGAGGAGACGAGTGAGCTGAGGTATAGGATGAGTGGCTGTCAGTGGAGTGTTTGACATGGCAAATTTTGGAGGCCCAGGGTTCACTGCTGGTGAGTGGAAGAGTTTGAAGGCTGAGGTGTTAGGATCAATCACCATTTGTAGATAGTGAATGTAGGAAAATGCATGAATGTTTGCAAGCTGAACTTGTTCAAAGTCAGCTGGTGGGTTTTGTTCTATGGGGTTCGTGTTGTTGATTCAACAGGACCTTTGTGTGATATCAGCAGCACAAGTCAAGTTGTGGTAAGTGACATGGTCTTTTAGATCTTGATTTCATGTGTGTGATTCTTCACATCATCACATGCAATGTCAACTTTTGGCTTTTATATTTCCTCAATGTCAGAGATTCCTGATACTTCATCCTTAGTCCCTTCTGGTCTACATCAGTGAACAAATTGATCTGCAGCCTCTGCCAGCAACCTCCAGCCAGCCACCTCAACATCCAACCAAGAAGATTGTCCATTAGTCGGGCCAGAAGAAGAGGACTTTTTCCCATGAGGAGACGAGTGAGCTGAGGTATAGGATGAGTGGCTGTCAGTGGAGGGTTTGACATGGCAAATTTTGGAGGCCCAGGGTTCACTGCTGGTGAGTGGAAGAGTTTGAAGGCTGAGGTGTTAGGATCAGTAACCATTTGTAGATAGTGAATGTAGGAATGTTTGCAAGCTGAACTTGTTCAGAGTCAGCTGGTGTGTTTTCTTCTTTGGGAAGAGTGTTGTTGATTCAACAGGACCTTTGTGTGAAATCAGCAGCACCAGTCAGCTTGTGGTAAGTGACATGGTCTTTTATATCTTGATTTCATGTGTGTGATTCTTCAAAACATCAAATGCAATGTCAACTTTTGGGTTTTTGTCAATGTCAGAGAATCCTGATACTTCATCCTTAGTCCCTTCTGGTCTCCATCAGTGAACAAGTTGATTTGCAGCCTCTGCCAGCAACCTCCAGCCAGCCACCTCAAAATCCAACCAAGAAGACTGTCCAAATCATTGGACCAGAAGCAGAGGACTTTTTCCCATGTGGAGACGAGTGAGCTGAGGTATAGGATTAGTGGCTGTCAGTGGAGGGTTTGACATGGCAAATTTTGGAGGCCCAGGGTTCACTGCTGGTGAGTGGAAGAGTTTGAAGGCTGAGGTGTTAGGATCAATCACCATTTGTAAAAAAGTGAATGTAGGAGAATGCATGAATGTTTGTCAGCTGAACTTGTTCAAAGTCAGCTGATGTGTTTTCTTCTCTGGGGTTAGTGTTGTTGATTCAACAGGACTTTTGTATGAAATCAGCAGCACAAGTCAAGTTGTGGTAAGTGACATGGTCTTTTAGGTCTTGATTTCATGTGTGTGATTCTTCAAAACATCACATGCAATGTCAATTTTTGTCTTGTTTCAATGTCAGAGAATCCTGATAATTCCTCCTTGGTCCCTTCTGGTCTCCATCAGTGAACAAATTGATCTGCAGCCTCTGCCAGCAACCTCCAGCCAGCCACCTCAACATCCAACCAAGAAGACTGTCCATATCATTGGGCCAGAAGAAGAGGACTTTTTCCCATGAGGAGACGAGTGAGCTGAGGTATAGGATGAGTGGCTGTCAGTGGAGTGTTTGACATGGCAAATTTTGGAGGCCCAGGGTTCACTGCTGGTGAGTGGAAGAGTTTGAAGGCTGAGGTGTTAGGATCAATAACCAGTTGTAGATAGTGAATGTAGGAGAATGCATGAATGTTTGTAAGTTGAACTTGTTCAAAGTCAGCTGGTGGGTTTTGTTCTATGGGGTTCGTGTTGTTGATTCAACAGGACCTTTGTGTGAAATCAGCAGCACAAGTCAAGTTGTGGTAAGTGACATGGTCTTTTATATCTTGATTTCATGTGTGTGATTCTTCACATCATCACATGCAATGTCAACTTTTGGCTTTTATATTTCCTCAATGTCAGAGATTCCTGATACTTCATCCTTAGTCCCTTCTGGTCTCCATCAGTGAACAAATTGATCTGCAGCCTCTGCCAGCAACCTCCAGCCAGCCACCTCAACATCCAACCAAGAAGATTGTCCATTAGTCGGGCCAGAAGAAGAGGACTTTTTCCCATGAGGAGACGAGTGAGCTGAGGTATAGGATGAGTGGCTGTCAGTGGAGGGTTTGACATGGCAAATTTTGGAGGCCCAGGGTTCACTGCTGGTGAGTGGAAGAGTTTGAAGGCTGAGGTGTTAGGATCAATCACCATTTGTAAAAAAGTGAATGTAGGAGAATGCATGAATGTTTGTCAGCTGAACTTGTTCAAAGTCAGCTGGTGTGTTTTCTTCTGGGTTTAGTGTTGTTGATTCAACAGGACCTTTGTGTGAAATCAGCAGCACAAGTCAACTTGTGGTAAGTGACATGGTCTTTTATATCTTGATTTCATGTGTGTGATTCTTCAAAACATCACATGCAATGTCAATTTTTGTCTTGTTTCAATGTCAGAGAATCCTGATAATTCCTCCTTAGTCCCTTCTGGTCTCCATCAGTGAACAAATTGATCTGCAGCCTCTGCCAGCAACCTCCAGCCAGCCACCTCAACATCCAACCAAGAAGATTGTCCATTGGGCCAGAAGAAGAGGACTTTTTCCCATGTGGAGACGAGTGAGCTGAGGTATAGGATGAGTGGCTGTCAGTGG
The DNA here is from genome assembly GCA_036419115.1 of Scarus forsteni. Lineage (NCBI taxonomy): Eukaryota > Metazoa > Chordata > Actinopteri > Labriformes > Labridae > Scarus > Scarus forsteni. Next base: position 4,239,565 of record JAZDUH010000105.1, read on the forward strand.
AGGGTTTGACATGGCAAATTTTGGAGGCCCAGGGTTCACTGCTGGTGAGTGGAAGAGTTTGAAGGCTGAGGTGTTAGGATCAATACTCATTTGTAGATAGTGAATGTATGAATGTTTTTCAGCTGAACTTGTTTAAAGTCAGCTGGTGTGTTTTCTTCTGGAATTAGTGTTGTTGATTCAACAGGACCTTTGTGTGAAATCAGCAGCACAAGTCAACTTGTGGTAAGTGACATGGTTTTTTATATCTTGATTTCATGTGTGTGATTCTTCACATCATCACATGCAATGTCTACTTTTGGTCTTTTGTCAATGTCAGAGGTTCCTGATACTTCATCCTTAGTCCCTTCTGGTCTCCATCAGTGAACAAGTTGATCTGCAGCCTCTGCCAGCAACCTCCAGCCAGCAACTTCAACATCCAACCAAGAAGATTGTCCATTAGTGGGGCCAGAGGAGGACTTTTTCCCATGTGGAGACAAGTGAGCTGAGGTATAGGATGAGTGGCTGTCAGTGGAGGGTTTGACATGGCAAATTTTGGAGGCCCAGGGTTCACTGCTGGTGAGTGGAAGAGTTTGAAGGCTGAGGTGTTAGGATCAATAACCATTTGTAGATAGTGAATGTAGGAGAATGCATGAATGTTTGTCAGCTGAACTTGTTCAAGGTCAGCTGGTGTGTTTTTTCACACTTTGGGTTAATTTTCTTCTTCTCTGTAAAAACTAACCAAACATATCATACCAAACATCAGAGCATAAACTTAATTCATTCTATAGCCTGCTACAACAGGATATATTTTGCACAGCTATAGAGCACAGTTATTTTGAATTAATTATGCTATTTTAAGATCTGTTTCTTGTTTGATCATTTTCTGTACTCTTAACAACATGCTCTAAGTTAATAAATTCTCCATTATTTATTATATTTAATTATTCATTATTGAACCCTTCCCAAATGTCAATCTATTTCTGACATTTTCACCATCTCCAGAAATTTGCCTGCATTTTTCTTGAATCTACTTCTTAAAACGTGGCTCTGACGAGTGGCTACTCGATTAGGCAACAATGATGATCAGGATTATTTTAATAGATATTTAAATTTCAACTTTACTTCACAATTATTCACTGATTTAAAACCACGCACCACAGGCTTTCATTGACACTGTTGTTTTTAACATTAAAAAACAGAGAAATATAATTCAAAATACAAATAACTCAAATGTTGCTCATAACAATGATGGAAAAATCCTGTCAACAGTTATCTTTTAATCCCAGTTACTCTTTTTTAATAATTGTGATTATGAAACTTGTAAGGAAAATTGAATGTTTTTGTTGGAATTTAATGTAAGGCTGTTCAATTTATATGACCAATTAACTGTGTGTGTAAGCTATACTAAGATGTATGATAAAATGATGTATTAAAATAAACAAGCACTGTTTTGTGATGTTTTCATTTTCTTTATTTGGACATTTTCTTGCTGTCTCAAATGAACAAACGTGGTATAGTAATTTGGGACAATGTCTCTGGGTTTATATTGAAATATTTCAGTAGTGAAGTCATTTATTAGCCTATATGCTTAAAAGTGAGAAATTCTCTCACATACTGGAGAAAACATGGACCTTTGTACCTTTTAGCACATGAAGTCAGAGGTTAATGTTGCAAACAGTCCCAATATGTGAAGTGGGGTTCAAAAATTGATCAGATTATGTTATCTCTTAAATTGTTATGAGATATTTGATTTTATACACAAACAAAAAAGAGATTTTCATGGTAAAACAAGAGACTTATTATGGCTTAGTGATGATGTGACAGGAGGATATGAAGTAGGAAAACTAATGCAGGTGTAGCACTGTATTCATTTATCATTGGGTTTGTCACTTTGTTTTTCATTTATCATTAAATATATTTAAGAAAACATGTTTGCTTCTCTGCTATGAGGTCAGTAGCCTGCTCACATTATAGTTTAGGGTATTAAATCTGCTGTTTGTTGAAATAATTGGTATATTGTAACCAAATCACTCAATTATAATTAATACATGACGTGAACATATTAGGTTATAGGTCTAATATACCTAATTAAGCAATCTGTTAATGTCTTTTTTATGTGTTTGCTCAATACAATATCCTACAACCACAGGCCTGTGTCCCAAATTACCAAACCCACTGCCCCATTATACCAGACAAGTTGCAAGAAGAAATAGGCTTATTTGTGTCAACACCTCTAAAATAGAGTGTAATGCTCTCACAAAATATTTTAGAGCATAAACTATTCCACATCAAGAATGTAGACACCTAGAGGGATCCAGAAATATCTAGATTTGTTGGGTTAATTATTAATCTTGACAAAAGGGGCTCAGAAAAGAATTTCCAAAAAGTGTCCCAGTACAGGCCTACCCTACTCTTGTTGGGTAAAAAAACGAGATTTATTCCTACAGGCTAGTTATACCCTCCTTAATCCTTAAAGTTTTGGGAGGAGAAAAATTATGAATGAAGCACAATTTCCTGGAAAGAAGTGAGTGCTGATGGAATTTAGACAGCCTGTCAGGAAGCTTGTCGGGTGTGTAGCTGCAAAAGGAAAGGGAGCCCACCAATTGTTTCAAAAATATTGGGGGTGAAGAGCCATAATGACCTCTGATGTGTCAAACATCTTTTGAACAAAGTTATTTTAAAAGTATTATGTTCGACAGAACTGCATTTTTAAGTTTATGCGCTTTATTTCTCCAACTGAAATCCAGAAAAAGCTTGTTGATGTCATTAACAGGGGCTTCAATCAGAAAGAGAAACATCGATCCAGAAAGAACAGGAGAGAAGGCTTCAGCTTTTGACAGAAGAAACCTGCAAAATAATGTGAAGTCTCCCTGAAGCCAAAGATTAGGTATCTCTAGTTTTTTATTTCTTCCTGAATCGTTCATTCCGTAACTCAGTAGATGGAGCCGTTTATCTGCGATGACGTCAGAGACGTCAGAATGTTGGATTTTGGTTGCTATATCAACTAAATTCATTTGAAGAATCACATCTAACCAAAGCTTCACAAACCGAGTCCGCGGAGAGATTTCAGACGGTTTTAAAGTGTTTTCCTGCCAGAAGACCAAAGTTGAAAACGTTGCTGCAGCCAAAGTTCATCGTTCAACCATGAGAAAAATGGAGAAAGTCGATCTTTGCTCGAGAAATGTAAGAAATATGATTATATTGAACACCATATGTCTGGGCAAGAGTCAGAGGCACTGTAGTGCAAATACCGACATGACAACAAACTTAATAAAATGTCCTGAAATGACACTTTTTGGGTTCATTCATCAAGTTTGACCTGATTAAAGAATATTGAAAGTGAAATTAACTAGTCAGGAAATGTGGTAAAAACGACCGATGAGCCCAAAACAACAGTTAGCTGAAGAGTTTTAAGCTAGGCTATATATTTCTACACCTCCACGGACATTTAAAGTCTTGAGTGAAAAGGATAAAATAGCTGCTTTGAATCTCTTTCTGGTCTTTATTAGAGCTGTGAAATGTGTGGAGTTTTTTAGGATATGTAGATGTATTTACAAAAAACAATATTCATGTGGAGACAATTTTGCTTCAGTGTAGTTTAAATGAAAGGTGTTTGAAAAACAGATGCAGGTTTAATTTTCAGTAAAAAGGTTGTTCACTGTTTTATTCAGTTGTTGTAATATGCTGAGCTAAGCTTAATTTATGAGTAAACAATAAATTTATGAGAGAAAAAAAATAAAATTTGATGCTTAATAATGTTGAAAGTCACTGTAGAGTGTTGAGGTTACCATAATGGTAACTTTGGGTTAGGGTTAGAGTATGCCTTTTATTGTAGATATAAACTCAGCTATAATTCTTTTACTGTTATTTTCTCAGGCTGTTGAATTTTGATGAAAGCTCTGACCTTCCTCTAATCAGTTTGTAGTTTCTTCAGCCATCTATCATTATGTGCATTTGGGTTTCAGAATTGATTTGGTCTTTTGAAATGCATAAAAGATATATGTGACTATTTTTAATTACTTAAAGGTAATATAATGTCTGCCTTTTAATGTGCAGTTTGAGCAGTGAAGGTGTGACTGTGAGCACACAGTGCCCTCCCTTTCACTCAGTGTGTCCCTGAAGTTAATTTAAATATCAATAAACTGTCAACATTAAGGTGATAAAATGACAAACTCTTCCTTGACATCAAAAATCCTCTTTATTCTTTGGTTGTTGGTATATATCCAATTATCAGCAGAGAACAAGCCCAATGTTGATATCCTGTTTCTTTAATAACTTTTAAAGCATCACTGTGGAAGAACATTTCCACCACAAAACAAACGGAAACTACCTCAGCGCTGATGAAAAGCAAATCTGAATTTGTAGGTCCTTCTTATGAGTTTAAAGCGTAAAATGATTAGATTAAAAGATTAAAAATAGTCAAAATTATTACAGAAAGTATTAAAATTCTGACAAAAGTAGTCATGATTATGATATTATAAGTCATAAATATGACATAAATACAATAGATAAGAGACAGAAAGTCCAAATGTAAGTAAAGCATTAAAATTTGGAGATATGATGTAATGATTGTTAAATGAAAAGTCAAAACAAAGACATAGAAGCCAGATCTTTGAGTTTAAAGGTAAAATTATGAAATAAAAATGTCAAGTTATGAGCTATGGAGTCATGAGTTTTAGTTAAAATGTCAATAATATGAGATAAGTTTAAATCATGATATTTTCAGTCATGATTGTTCAATATGAGAGAAAGATAAAACTTAAACTGCACTTTAATCATTTGAATGTCAGGGTGATTTTAGAGACAGTTACATGCTCCCTTTGTTCGGATAAATTAGCATGAATGCTGTATAGTGATTATTTTGAAGTTAGTAGTGGGGCCCTTGGCTGTGTGTACAGCATTAATGTGGCCCTCTGGGCCTCCAGATTTCTCCATTTCCACTGTACATACCTACAGATAAATATGAGTGTGCTGAGGACTTTGACTCTAGTTTTTCCTCAGAACTGTGAAACTCTTAAAGAAAGTCTCTCTGATAAATTTGCTGCTGTTCAGTTGTGGACGTCCAGATTCTGATTGTTTGTTTTGTTTCTGTCTTTAGATCCATGATCCAGCTGAAGGCCTTCTTAATCATGGTGACGGAGTTCCACAGAGTTCCACCCAGTTACCAATGAGATTGGCCCAGGCTCACTCCAACTGTCCCCCTCCCTATGAAGCAGGTGAGTGCTCCACCATGGTCCACGAGTCCATGGGAGTGCCCTGCTTTGCAGTGTGTAGGACTGAAGACATGGAGTACCAGGACCCGGCACCCTGCTGCTGCTCCTACTCTTCTCCTTTCAGCCCTGCACCTGTCTACTTCTCCTCCCTCGAGTCTTCTCTCCCTCCTGTTATTCTGCCTCCCCCTTTTTTGAGCCAGCCTCCCTCCTCTCTTTTTGAGCCTCCTCAGGCTGCCCCCTCTTTTGCTGAGTATTTTACCTCCTCCTATGTCTCCCAGACTGACCTTTCTACTCCTCCTTTTACTCCACCTCCGCCTTCCTTTGTTCACTTGTCTCCTCCTCATGCTCCTTGCTTTTTCTACACTCATCCTTACACCTTTCATCCTGCTCCACCCTACTTTATCCCCCCGTCTGACTTTTGCGCCCCTCCTTTCACTCCACCTCCGCATTCCCTGGACCAGTTGCCCCCTCCTCAGTCTTCCTATCTTCTCCAGACTCCTCCTCACACCTTTGAGTCTTTTTCCCTCTGACCTTTCTCTCCTGCTCTGACTCCACTTCCCCCTCCTTTGATACTGATGTCCCCTCTTGAATCTCCTCTATCCCCTCAGACCCCTCCCAATATCCCTGAGTCCACTTGTCCATCTTATAACCATTTCCCAGAATCTTCTCCTTTGACTCCACCTCCCTCCTCTGTCTCCTCTTCCTTTTCAGGACCCTCCCTGTTACTTTGGGTGTTTTGTCTCCACCCACACGCCCTCTAGGCGCATTTCCCTATCCCATAACTGCCCCCCTAACTCTTCTCTCCCTTCTCTGACTCTACCTCCCCCCAAGGGTGCTCCATCTAAGGATGTCTGTAATCCACCTGTTCTGCCGGCCCCGACTTTCAACCCTGGGGTCCAGAGCTCTTCAGACATTCAGACCTCCAAGCCTAGGTGGGTAGAGAACTTGAGGGTTTTGATGATGAAAAGGGACCATCAGCGTGCTGGGTCAGGCAAGAGACCTGCTGAGGAGGCAGAGGGTGCACCTCCAAGGAAGCGCCTCTCTCTTTCTCAGTCTCCTTTGCCTCCCCAGACTCCTCCTAAAACCTTTAGGTCTCGTTCTCCCTCATACATCTTCCTGTCTGACCTTTCTTCCCCTCGTCTGACTCCATCCTCCCCTTTCCTGGATCAGTTCTCTCCTTCTCATTCTCCTTTACCTCCCCAGACACCTCCTCAGTCTCCTTATGTTCATGAGACTCCTCCGTCCTCCCCAGAGTCTTGTCCCCCTCAGATGTCTCCTAGCACCTTTGAGTCTTCTGTCTCCTTTTCAGACTCTGACTCTGACTCAGGCTCTGACTCAGATTCTTCTCTCCCTTCTCTGACTCTACCTTCCCACAAGGGTGCTACATCTAAGGATGTCTGTGATCCACTTGTTCTTCCGGCCCCGGCTTTCAACCCTGGCTTTCAACCCTGGGGTCCAGAACAGTTCAGACGTTCAGACCTCCAAGCCTAGGTGGGTAGAGAACTTGAAGGTTTTAATGATGAAAAGGGACCAACAGCGTGCTGAGTCAGGCAAAAGACCTGCTGAGGAGGCAGAGGGTGCACCTCCAAGGAAGCGCCTCTCTCTTTCACAGTCTCCTTTGCCTCCCCAGACCCCTCCTAACACCTTTAGGTCTCGTTCTCCCTCAGGCATCTCCCTGTCTAACCTTTCTTCCCCTCGTCTGACTCCATCCTCCCCTTTCCTGGATCAGTTCTCTCCTTCTCATTCTCCTTTACCTCCCCAGACACCTCCTCAGTCTCCCTATGTTCATGAGACTCCTCCTTCCTCCCCAGAGTCTTGTCCCCCTCAGATGTCTCCTAGCACCTTTGAGTCTTGTGTCTCCTTCTCAGACTCTGACTCTGACTCTAACTCAGATTGTTCTCTCTCTTCTCTGACTCTACCTCCCCAAGGGTGCTACACCTGAGGTGGTCTGTGATCCACCTGTTCTTCTGGCCCCGGCTTTCAACCCTGGGGTCCAGAACAGTTCAGACGTTCAGACCTCCATGCCTAGGTGGGTAGAGAACTTGAAGGTTTTAATGATGAAAAGGGACCAACAGCGTGCTGAGTCAGGCAAGAGACCTGCTGAGGAGGCAGAGGGTGCACCTCCAAGGAAGCGCCTCTCTCTTTCTCAGTCTCCTTTGCCTCCCCAGACCCCTCCTAACACCTTTAGGTCTCGTTCTCTCTCATGCATCTCCCTGTCTAACCTTTCTTCCCCCTGTCTGACTCCGTCCTCCCCTTTCCTGGATCAGTTCTCTCCTTCTCATTCTCCTTTACCTCCCCAGACACCTCCTCAGTCTCCCTATCTTCATGAGACTCCTCCTTCCTCCCCAGAGTCTTGTTCCCCTCAGATGTCTCCTGGCACCTCTGGGTCTTCTGTCTCCTTCTCAGACTCAGACTCTGACTCTGATCTTGACTTTTCCCAACCCTCCTCATTGTTCTTACCAGTTTTCCCTCCCCAATCTTCTCTTCCTCCTCAGGCTCTGACTCAATTTCTTCTCTCCTTCTCTGACTCCACCTCCCCCAGCTTTGTCTGTTCCTCCTCTTCAGGACCCTCCCTGTTTCTCAGGGTCTTTTGTCTTCCCCACACCCCCGTATTAAAATTGTGTTGTGATGTCTTCTGATGTGTTGTGTTTTGTCTTGTGTGATGTGACGTGTTTTAATGTCCTTTGTCTGTATATTAAAAAAAAAGAAAAAAAAGATAAATGTTAAATGTTACATGTGTTTTTGTTAGGCGACCTGCTCTTATGTCTTTCGTCTTTGTGTTAAACATTGTTATATGTAACATGTGTTTTTGGAATGTGGCGTGTTCTTATCTGTTTTGTCTTTATGTTTATCTAAAAACAAAACATACAAAAAAAGTCAAATGTTTCATGTGTTTTTGTTAGGTGATGTGTTTTTATGTGTTCTGTCTTTATGTCTGAAAAACAAACAAAAAACCCAAAATATATGTTACTTGTTTGATGTTGAGCTCGTGCTGTGATGTCTTGTGATGTCTCGTGCTGTGATGTCTTGTGATGTGATGTCTTGTGATGTCTCGTGCTGTGATGTCTTGTGATGTCTCGTGCTGTGATGTCTTGTGATGTCTCGTGCTGTGCTTGTGTGAATGATGTAAGAATGATGTTTGAATGTGATGAGCATGGTGTGTGAATGTTGAATGAATGTTGTGTGAATGTTGTGTGAATGGTGTGTGAATGTTGTGTGTGTGTGTGCATGCACACAGGGTGTGTGGACAGTCTGCTGCACTTCTGTAGTCTATAGAGCTTTGGTCATCAGTACTGCTGACTCCTCTTGCTCCTGTACACAGAAGAACAGAGGAGAACCAGGAGAACGAGGTCCAGGTCTTCTCCTCTCTTCTCAGACTCTCCACCACCAAGACTCCTGCAGTGCCTCCTCGTGGCCACACATGGAAACTGGGTGTCTCAGTCCCAGGCTAAACTGCAGGGGATCTCGGAGCAGCGGTGGTCCCCAGAGATAGAGTATTCAGGGCCGCCAAAAACTGGCCCCAGAACCTATCAACCACTGCCCCAGCTATGGGAAAATAGCCCCAGTGTATTGTGGGAATTCCTCTGACCAAAACATGATGATGTCCTGTGAGAAAACCCCACCCCCCAAAAATGTGGATGCTCAAGAGAAGGACATAGTCATTGCTGTGCCATGAAGACACCCTGACAGAGGTGTCCCAGAGGCTCAGGTCCCCTCTGTGGTCTGGGTAAGGTCTTCTTCAGTATTATGGTCCATCTTAAACAGTCTGAGTGTTTGAAACTGTGAGAGCAACAGTTTGATGATTTTTCAGAAATCTATGACATGTTTGTGTTAGCCATAGAGTTCTGATTTAACATGAGGGTGAGTCTCACAAGGATTACATTTATCTTTTAAACCTTGTCATGTTTTTACTTTACTTCAATTATTTTTTTACTTTAATGTCTCAAACCCCCTGATTTTTTTTCTTTTCATTTCCTTATGTTTTATAAGTTTATGTGAAATGTGACATCAAAGATAAAAAGCTTTTCTTTTTAAACCAGTCCATATATGAAGATGAATTTCATGGTAATGAGACATTTCACAGAAAATTCAGTTTATGAAAATAACATGAGATCCTGTTCAGGTAATCAGAGATCTGCTCTGTTTCTAATGCAGTGAATGCCAATAAGATAACAGCCTCGTGAACTCTGAACTCTAAATGCAGCTGCAAGTTCTGAACAAGGAATCCAACAGCTCGTCATCAAAACACTGACCGAAATGCTCATTGATGAATTCAGTTGTTGTATAGACTTTTAATAAAAAAGTCAAGTTCTGACCTGATTGCACTGTAGGAAAATAATCCCTCAATCCCCATCCATACATTAATACACAACCAGGACCTCTCATGTGAAATCAGCAGCCGAGTCAACTTGTGGTAAGTGACATGGTCTTTTATATCTTGACTTCATGTGTGTGATTCTTCAAAACATCACATGCAATGTCAACTTTTGGGTTTTTGTCAATGTCAGAGAATCCTGATACTTCATCCTTAGTCCCTTCTGGTCTCCATCAGTGAACAAGTTGATCTGCAGCCTCTGCCAGCAACCTCCAGCCAGCCACTTAAACATCCAACCAAGAAGATTGTCCATTAGTCGAGCCAGAAGGGGAGGACTTTTTCCCATGAGGAGACGAGTGAGCTGAGGTATAGGATGGGTGGCTGTCAGTGGAGGGTTTGACATGGCAAATTTTGGAGGCCTAGGGTTCACTGCTGGTGAGTGGAAAAGTTTGAAGGCTGAGGTGTTAGGATCAGTAACCATTTGTAGATTGTGAATGTATGAATGTTTGTCAGCTGAACTTGTTCAAAGTCAGCTGGTGTGTTTTCTTCTTTGGGGTTAGTGTTGTTGATTCAACAGGACCTTTGTGTGAAATCAGCAGCACAAGTCAGCTTGTGGTAAGTGACATGGTCTTTTATATCTTGATTTCATGTGTGTGATTCTTCAAAACATCACATGCAATGTCAACATTTGTTTCTCTTTCCAATGTCAGAGAATCCTGATACTTCATCCTTAGTCCCTTCTGGTCTCCATCAGTGAACAAGTTGATCTGCAGCCTCTGCCAGCAACCTCCAGCCAGCCACCTCAACATCCCACCATGAAGATTGTCCAAATCATTGGACCAGAAGAAGAGGACTTTTTCCCATGTGAAGACAAGTGAGCTGAGGTATAGGATGAGTGGCTGTCAGTGGAGGGTTTGACATGGCAAATTTTGGAGGCCCAGGGTTCACTGCTGGTGAGTGGAAGAGTTTGAAGGCTGAGGTGTTAGGATCAATAACCATCTGTAGATCGTGAATGTAGGAAAAATGTATGAATGTTTGCAAGCTGAACTTGTTCAAAGTCAGCTGGTGTGTTTTCTTCTTTCGGGTTGGTGTTGTTGATTCAACAGGACCTTTGTGTGAAATCAGCAGCGCAAGTCAAGTTGTGGTTAGTGACATGGTCTTTTATATCTTGATTTCATGTGTGTGATTCTTCAAAACATCACATTTAATGTCAACTTTTGTTTTTTTGTCAATGTCAGAGATTCCTGATACTTCATCCTTAGTCCCTTCTGGTCTCCGTCAGTGAACAAGTTGATCTGCAGCCTCTGTCAGCAACCTCCAGCCAGCCACCTCAACATCCAACCAAGAAGATTGTCCAAATCATTGGACCAGAAGAAGAGGACTTTTTCCCATGTGAAGACAAGTGAGCTGAGGTATAGGATGAGTGGCTGTCAGTGGAGGGTTTGACATGGCAAATTTTGGAGGCCCAGGGTTCACTGCTGGTGAGTGGAAGAGTTTGAAGGCTGAGGTGTTAGGATCAGTAACCATATGTAGATAGTGAATATAGGAGAATGCATGAATGTGTGTTAGCTGAACTTGTTCAAAGTCAGCTGGTGTGTTTTCTTTTTTGGGGTTGGTGTTGTTGATTCAACAGGACCTTTGTGTGAAATCAGCAGCACAAGTCAACTTGTGGTAAGTGACATGGTTCTTTATATCTTGATTTCATGTGTGTGATTCTTCAAAACATCACATGCAATGTGATCTTTTGGTCTTTTGTCAATGTCAGAGAATCCTGATACTTCATCCTTAGTCCCTTCTGGTCTCCATCAGTGAACAAGTTGATCTGCAGCCTCTGCCAGCAACCTCCAGCCAGCCACCTCAACATCCAACCAAGAAGATTGTCCAAATCATTGGACCAGAAGAAGAGGGCAGTTTCCCATGAGGAGACGAGTGAGCTGAGGTATAGGATGAGTGGCTGTCAGTGGAGGGTTTGACATGGCAAATTTAGAGGCCCAGGGTTCACTGCTGGTGAGTGGAAGAGTTTGAAGGCTGAGGTGTTAGGATCAATAACCATTTGTAGATAGTGAATGTAGGAGAATGCATGAATGTTTGTCAGCTGAACTTGTTCAAAGTCAGCTGGTGTGTTTTCTTTTGGGGTTAGTGTTTTTTGATTCAACAGGACCTTTGTGTGAAATCAGCAGCACAAGTCAAGTTGTGTTAAGTGACGTGGTCTTTTATATCTTAATTTCATGTGTGTGATTCTTCACAACATCACATGCAATGTCAACTTTTTATTTTTGTCAATGTCAGAGAATCCTGATACTTCATCCTTAGTCCCTTCTGGTCTCCATCAGTGAACAAGTTGATCTGCAGCCTCTGCCAGCAACCTCCAGCCAGCCGCCTCAACATCCAACCAAGAAGACTGTCCATATCATTGGGCCAGAAGAAGAGGACTTTTTCCCATGAGGAGACGAGTGAGCTGAGGTATAGGATGAGTGGCTGTCAGTGGAGGGTTTGACATGGCAAATTTTGGAGGCCCAGGGTTCACTGCTGGTGAGTGGAAGAGTTTGAAGGCTGAGGTGTTAGGATCAATAACCATTTGTAGATAGTGAATGTATGAATGTTTGCAAGCTGAACTTGTTCAAAGTCAGCTGGTGTGTTTTCTTCTTTGGGGTTAGTGTTGTTGATTCAACAGGACCTTTGTGTGAAATCAGCAGCACAAGTCCAGTTGTGGTAAGTGACATGGTCTTTTATATCTTGATTTCATGTGTGTGATTCTTCACAACATCACATGCAATGTCTGCTTTTGGTCTTTTGTCAATGTCAGACAATCCTAATCCTTCATCCTTAGTCCCTTCCGGTCTCCATCAGTGAACAAGTTGATCTGATGCCTCTGCCAGCAACCTCCAGCCAGCCACCTCAACATCCAACGAAGAAGATTGTCCATTAGTCGGGCCAGAAGAGGAGGACTTTTTCCCATGAGGAGACGAGTGAGCTGAGGTATAGGGTGAGTGGCTGTCAGTGGAGGGTTCGACATGGCAAATTTTGGAGGCCCAGGGTTCACTGCTGGTGAGTGGAAGAGTTTGAAGGCTGAGGTGTTAGGATCAATAAAGATTTGTATATAGTGAATGTAGGAGAATGCATGAATGTTTGCAAGCTGAACTTGTTCAAAGTCAGCTGGTGTGTTTTCTTCTTTGGGGTTCGTGTTGTTGATTCAACAGGACCTTTGTGTGATATCAGCAGCACAAGTCAAGTTGTGGTAAGTGACATGGTCTTTTATATCTTGATTTCATGTGTGTGATTCTTCCCAACATCACATGCAATGTCAACTTTTCGGTTTTTGTCAATGTCAGAGAATCCTGATACTTCATCGTTAGTCCCTTCTGGTCTCCATCAGTGAACAAGTTGATCTGCAGCCTCTGCCAGCAACCTCCAGCCAGCCACCTCAACATCCAACCAAGAAGATTGTCCTTTAGTCTCTCCAGAAGAGGAGGACTTTTTCCCATGAGGAGACGAGTGAGCTGAAGTATAGGATGAGCTGCTGTCAGTGGAGGGTTTGTCATGGCAAATTTTGGAGGCCCAGGGTTCAGTGCTGGTGAGTGGAAGAGTTTGAAGGCTGAGGTGTTAGGATCAATAACCATTTGTCGATAGTGAATGTTGGAATGTTTGTTAGCTGAACTTGTTCAAAGTCAGCTGGTGTGTTTTCTTCTTTGGTGTTAGTGTTGTTGATTCAACAGGACCTTTGTGTGAAATCAGCAGCACAAGTCAACTTGTGGTAAGTGACATGGTCTTTTATATCTTGATTTCATGTGTGTGATTCTTCACATCACATGCAATGTCTGCTTTTGGTCTTTTGTCAATGTCAGAGAATCCTGATACTTCATCCTTAGTCCCTTCTGGTCTCCATCAGTGAACAAGTTGATCTGCAGCCTCTGCCAGCAACCTCCAGCCAGCCACCTCAACATCCAACCAAGAAGATTGTCCAGATTGTTGGACCAGAAGAAGAGGACTTTTCCCAATGAGGAGACGAGTGAGCTGAGGTATAGGATGGGTGGCTGTCAGTGGAGGGTTTGACATGGCAAATTTTGGAGGCCCAGGGTTCACTGCTGGTGAGTGGAAGAGTTTGAAGGCTGAGGTGTGTTGAAGAAAAATTCTCAGAGTCCAGTTCACGGTTTGCTGTGGTGATGTGAGTTTGTTGAGCATGCCGGCAAGCTGGTGGACTGACAGACAGAGTGCAGGTGTGTGTCTGTGAGCTGACTGCAGGCAGAGTGGGGTTTTAAGTACAGTAGAGGAGGACTGTGACTTAGACATCCCAAGTCAATCAGACATGTTGAATCAATCAAGACAGGAGCAGACATCTGAATGTATTCAGTCATTGTGAAGCCTGACAGAAGGTGGCGTTCGTCCTTGCCAATATGCATGGGAATCCTTTGATCAAAGGTGTCAGGATGTCTGGGCTTCAGGTGTTTGACTCATGGGATGTAATCACTAGGCTACAGACAATTTGCATTACAAGGTATTAGATAACACAAAACACTACATTAGTTTTCTCTATCAGGTGTTAGGATCAATAACCATTTGTAGATAGTGAATGTAGGAGAATGCATGAATGTTTGTCAGCTAAACTGGTTCAAAAGTCAGCTGGTGTGTTTTCTTCTTTGGGAAAAAGTGTTGTTGATTCATTGTGGACTGGTCTTTTTGAGATCAGCAGCACATGTGTCAACTTGACAGGACAGAGTCTTTTATATCTTTCATGGTTGTGTGATTCTTCAAAACACACAGTTGATAATCTCATTTTTTTTTTTTCTCCATCAGTGAACAAGTTGATATGCAGCCTCTGCCAGCAACCTCCAGCCAGCCACCTTAACATCCAACCAAGAAGATTGTCCAAATCATTGGACCAAAAGAGGAGGACTTTTTCCCATGAAGAGACGAGTGAGCTGAGGTATAGGATGAGTGGCTGTCAGTGGAGGGTTTGTCATGGCAAATTTTCTAGGCCCAGGGTTCACTGCTGGTGAGTGGAAGATTCTGAAGGCTGAGGTGTTAGGATCAATAACCATTTGTAAAAAAGTGAATGTAGGAGAATGCATGAATGTTTGTCAGCTGAACTTGTTCAAAGTCAGCTGGTGTGTTTTTTCACACTTTGGGTTCATGTTCTTCTTCTCTGTAAAAACTAACCAAAGATAGAAATAAACAGATCAAATAAAGTCAGAAGAGAATCCCAAATGATAAAAGAACATTTAAAGTAAGACTTTAATTAAGAAACAAATCCCAGGTGTCAGTAAATCTGTCCAGGCAGCAAAACTCACTAATGTAATCAGACAAGCTAAAAGTGTCACACTGTAGGAGTTCTTTAATTTAATTTTATTCAGATTTTATTCATTCATTTGATTCATGTCATTAGTTTTGTTTTAGTTTTTATATTTTGTTGAATCCACTTAACCTCATCAGAGCATAAACTTAATTTATTCTATAGCCTGCTACAACAGGATATATTTTGTACAGCTATAGAGCACAGTTATTTTAAATTAATTATGCTATTTTAAGATCTGTTTCTTGTTTGATCATTTTCTGTACTCTTAACAACATGCTCTAAGTTAATAAATTCTCTATTATTTATTATATTTAATTATTCATTATTGAACCCTTCCCAAATTTCAATCTATTTCTGACATTTTCACCATCTCCAGAAATTTGCCTGCATTTTTCTTGAATCTACTTCTTAAAACGTGGCTCTGACGAGTGGCTACTCGATTAGGCAATAATGATGATCAGGATTATTTTAATAGATATTTAAATTTCAACTTTACTTCACAATTATTCACTGATTTAAAACCACGCACCACAGGCTTTCATTGACACTGTTGTTTTTAACATTAAAAACAGAGAAATATAATTCAAAAATACAAATAACTCAAATGTTGCTCATAACAATGATGGAAAAATCCTGTCAACAGTTATCTTTTAATCCCAGTTACTCTTTTTTAATCATTGTGATTATGAAACTTGTAAGGAAAATTGAATGTTTTTGTTGGAATTTAATGTAAGGCTGTTCAATTTATATGACCAATTAACTGTGTGTGTAAGCTATACTAAGATGTATGATAAAATGATGTATTAAAATAAACAAGCACTGTTTTGTGATGTTTTCATTTTCTTTATTTGGACATTTTCTTGCTGTCTCAAATGAACAAACGTGGTATAGTAATTTGGGACAATGTCTCTGGGTTTATATTGAAATATTTCAGTAGTGAAGTCATTTATTAGCCTATATGCTTAAAAGTGAGAAATTCTCTCACATACTGGAGAAAACATGGACCTTTGTACCTTTTAGCACATGCAGTCAGAGGTTAATGTTGCAAACAGTCCCAATATGTGAAGTGGGGTTCAAAAATTGATCAGATTATGTTATCTCTTATCTTGTTATGAGATATTTGATTTTATACACAAACAAAAAAGAGATTTTAATAAGCCTATGGTAAAACAAGAGACTTATTATGGCTTAGTGATGATGAAGTAGGAAAACTAATGCAGGTGTAGCACTGTATTCATTTATCATTGGGTTTGTCACTTTGTTTTTCATTTATCATTAAATATATTTAAGAAAACATGTTTGCTTCTCTGCTATGAGGTCAGTAGCCTGCTCACATTATAGTTTAGGGTATTAAATCTGCTGTTTGTTGAAATAATTGGTATATTGTAACCAAATCACTCAATTATAATTAATACATGACGTGAACATATTAGGTTATAGGTCTAATATACCTAATTAAGCAATCTGTTAATGTCTTTTTTTATGTGTTTGCTCAATACAATATCCTAGAACCACAGGCCTGTGTCCCAAATTACCAAACCCACTGCCCCATTATACCAGACAAGTTGCAAGAAGAAATAGGCTTATTTGTGTCAACACCTCTAAAATAGAGTGTAATGCTCTCACAAAATATTTTAGAGCATAAACTATTCCACATCAAGAATGTAGACACCTAGAGGGATCCAGAAATATCTAGATTTGTTGGGTTAATTAGTAATCTTGACGAAAAGGGGCTCAGAAAAGAATTTCCAAAAAGTGTCCCAGTACAGGCCTACCCTACTCTTGTTGGGTAAAAAAACGAGATTTATTCCTACAGGCTAGTTATACCCTCCTTAATCCTTAAAGTTTTGGGAGGAGAAAAATTATGAATGAAGCACAATTTCCTGGAAAGAAGTGAGTGCTGATGGAATTTAGACAGCCTGTCAGGAAGCTCGTCGGGTGTGTAGCTGCAAAAGGAAAGGGAGCCCACCAATTGTTTGAAAAATATTGGGGGTGAAGAGCCATAATGACCTCTGATGTGTCAAACATCTTTTGAACAAAGTTATTTTAAAAGTATTATGTTCGACAGAACTGCATTTTTAAGTTTATGCGCTTGATTTCTCCAACTGAAATCCAGAAAAAGCTTGTTGATGTCATTAACAGGGGCTTCAATCAGAAAGAGAAACATCGATCCAGAAAGAACAGGAGAGAAGGCTTCAGCTTTTGACAGAAGAAATCTGCAAAATAATGTTAAGTCTCCCTGAAGCCAAAGATTAGGTATCTGTAGTTTTTTATTTCTTCCTGAATCGTTCATTCCGTAACTCAGTAGATGGAGCCGTTTATCCGCGATGACGTCAGAGACGTCAGAATGTTGGATTTTGGTTGCTATATCAACTAAATTCATTTGAAGAATCACATCTAACCAAAGCTTCACAAACCGAGTCCGCGGAGAGATTTCAGACGGTTTTAAAGTGTTTTCCTGCCAGAAGACCAAAGTTGAAAACGTTGCTGCAGCCAAAGTTCATCGTTCAACCATGAGAAAAATGGAGAAAGTCGATCTTTGCTCGAGAAATGTAAGAAATATGATTATATTGAACACCATATGTCTGGGCAATAGTCGGAGGCACTGTACTGCAAAAACCGACATGACAACAAACTTAATAAAATGTCCTGAAATGACACTTTTTGGGTTCATTCATCAAGTTTGACCTGATTAAAGAATATTGAAAGTGAAATTAACTAGTTAAGAAATGTGGTAAAAACGACCGATGAGCCCAAAACAACAGTTAGCTGAAGAGTTTTAAGCTAGGCTATATATTTCTACACCTCCACGGACATTTAAAGTCTTGAGTGAAAAGGATAAAATAGCTGCTTTGAATCTCTTTCTGGTCTTTATTAGAGCTGTGAAATGTGTGGAGTTTTTTTAGGATATGTAGATGTATTTACAAAAAACAATATTCATGTGGAGACAATTTTGCTTCAGTGTAGTTTAAATGAAAGGTGTTTGAAAAACAGATGCAGGTTTAATTTTCAGTAAAAAGGTTGTTCACTGTTTTTATTCAGTTATTGTAATATGCTGAGCTAAGCAATTTATGAGTAAACAATAAATTTATGAGAGAAAAAAAATAAAATTTGATGTAATAATGTTGAAAGTCACTGTAGAGTGTTGAGGTTACCATAATGGTAACTTTGGGTTAGGGTTAGAGTATGCCTTTTATTGTAGATATAAACTCAGCTATAATTCTTTTACTGTTATTTTCTCAGGCTGTTGAATTTTGATGAAAGCTCTGACCTTCCTCTAATCAGTTTGTAGTTTCTTCAGCCATCTATCATTATGTGCATTTGGGTTTCAGAATATCGATTTGGTCTTTTGAAGTGCATAAAAGATATATGTGACTATTTTAATGACTTAAAGGTAATATCAAAATGTCTGCCTTTTAATGTGCAGTTTGAGCAGTGAAGGTGTGACTGTGAGCACACAGTGCCCTCCCTTTCACTCAGTGTGTCCCTGAAGTTAATTTAAATATCAATAAACTGTCAACATTAAGGTGATAAAATGACAAACTCTTCCTTGACATCAAAAATCCTCTTTATTCTTTGGTTGTTGGTATATATCCAATTATCAGCAGAGAACGAGCCGAATGTTGATATTCTGTTTCTTTAATAACTTTTAAAAGCATCACTGTGGAAGAACATTTCCATGACAAAACAAGCGAAACTACCTCAGCGCTGATGAAAAGCAAATCTGAATTTGTAGGTCCTTCTTATGAGTTTAAAAGCGTAAAATGATTAGATTAAAAGATTAAAAATAGTCAAAATTATTACAGAAAGTATTAAAATTCTGAAGAAAATAGTCATGATTATGATATTATAAGTCATGAATATGACATAAATACAATAGATAAGAGACAGAAAGTCCAAATGTAAGTAAAGCATTAAAATTTGGAGATATGATGTAATGATTGTTAAATGAAAAGTCAAAACAAAGACATAGAAGCCAGATCTTTGAGTTTAAAGCTGAAATTATGAAATAAAAATGTCAAGTTATGAGCTATGGAGTCATGAGTTTTAGTTAAAATGTCAATAATATGAGATAAGTTTAAATCATGATATTTTCAGTCATGATTGTTCAATATTATGAGAGCAAAAAATAAAACTTAAACTGCACTTTAATCATTTGAATGTCAGGGTGATTTTAGAGACAGTTACATGCTCCTTCTGTTCGGATAAATTAGCATGAATGCTGTATAGTGATTATTTTGAAGTTAGTAGTGGGGCCCTTGGCTGTGTGTACAGCATTAATGTGGCCCTCTGGGCCTCCAGATTTCTCCATTTCCACTGTACATACCTACAGATAAATATGAGTGTGCTGAGGACTTTGACTCTAGTTTTTCCTCAGAACTGTGAAACTCTTAAAGAAAGTCTCTCTGATAAATTTGCTGCTGTTCAGTTGTGGACGTCCAGATTCTGATTGTTTGTTTTGTTTCTGTCTTTAGATCCATGATCCAGCTGAAGGCCTTCTTAATCATGGTGGAGTTCACAGAGTTCCACCCAGTTACCAATGAGATTGGCCCAGGCTCACTCAACTGTCCCCCCTCCCTATGAAGCAGGTGAGTGCTCCACCATGGTCCACGAGTCCATGGGAGTGCCCTGCTTTCCAGTGTGTAGGACTGAAGACATGGAGTACCAGGACCCGGCACCCTGCTGCTGCTCCTCTCTTCTCCTTTCAGCCCTGCACCTGTCTACTTCTCCTCCCTCAGTCTTCTCTCCCTCCTGTTATTCTGCCTCCCCTTTTTTGAGCCAGCCTCCCACTCCTCTCTTTTTTCAGCCTCCTCAGGCTGCCCCTGTTTCGCTGAGTATTTTACCCCCTCCTATGTCCCCCTGTCTGACTTTTCTACTCCTCCTTTTACTCCAGCTCCCCCTTCCTTTGTTCACTTGTCTCCTCCTCATGCTCCTTCTCTTTTCTACACTCATCCTTACACCTTTCATCCTTGTCCTCCCTACTTTATCCCCCCGTCTGACTTTTCCGCCCCTCCTTTCTCTCCACCTCCTCCTTCCCTGGACCAGTTGCCCCCTCCTCCATCTTCCTATCTTCTCCAGACTCCTCCTCACACCTTTGAGTCTTTTTCCCCCTCTGACCTTTCTCTCCCTGCTCTGACTCCACTTCCCCCTCCTTTGATACTGATGTCCCCTCTCGAATCTCCTCTATCCCCTCAGACCCCTCCCAATATCCCTGAGTCCACTTGTCCATCTTATAACCATTTCCCAGAATCTTCTCCTTTGACTCCACCTCCCCCACCTCTGTCTCCTCTTCCTTTTCAGGACCCTCCCTGTTACTCAGGGTGTTTTGTCTCCACCCACACCCCCTCTAGGCGCATTTCCCTATCCCATAACTGCCCCCCTAACTCTTCTCTCCCTTCTCTGACTCTACCTCCCCCCAAGGGTGCTCCATCTAAGGATGTCTGTAATCCACCTGTTCTGCCGGCCCCGACTTTCAACCCTGGGGTCCAGAGCTCTTCAGACATTCAGACCTCCAAGCCTAGGTGGGTAGAGAACTTGAGGGTTTTGATGATGAAAAGGGACCATCAGCGTGCTGGGTCAGGCAAGAGACCTGCTGAGGAGGCAGAGGGTGCACCTCCAAGGAAGCGCCTCTCTCTTTCTCAGTCTCCTTTGCCTCCCCAGACTCCTCGTAACACCTTTAGGTCTCGTTCTCCCTCATACATCTTCCTGTCTGACCTTTCTTCCCTCGTCTGACTCCGTCCTCCCCTTTCCTGGATCAGTTCTCTCCTTCTCATTCTCCTTTACCTCCCCAGACACCTCCTCAGTCTCCTTATGTTCATGAGACTCCTCCTTCCTCCCCAGAGTCTTGTCCCCCTCAGATGTCTCCTAGCACCTTTGAGTCTTCTGTCTCCTTCTCAGACTCTGACTCTGACTCAGGCTCTGACTCAGATTCTTCTCTCCCTTCTCTGACTCTACCTTCCCACAAGGGTGCTACATCTAAGGATGTCTGTGATCCACCTGTTCTTCCGGCCCCGGCTTTCAACCCTGGGGTCCAGAACAGTTCAGACGTTCAGACCTCCAAGCCTAGGTGGGTAGAGAACTTGAAGGTTTTAATGATGAAAAGGGACCAACAGCGTGCTGAGTCAGGCAAGAGACCTGCTGAGGAGGCAGAGGGTGCACCTCCAAGGAAGCGCCTCTCTCTTTCACAGTCTCCTTTGCCTCCCCAGACTCCTCGTAACACCTTTAGGTCTCCTTCTCCCTCATGCATCTCCCTGTCTAACCTTTCTTCCCCTCGTCTGACTCCATCCTCCCCTTTCCTGGATCAGTTCTCTCCTTCTCATTCTCCTTTACCTCCCCAGACACCTCCTCAGTCTCCTTATGTTCATGAGACTCCTCCTTCCTCCCCAGAGTCTTGTCCCCCTCAGATGTCTCCTGGCACCTTTGAGTCTTCTGTCTCCTTCTCAGACTCTGACTCAGATTCTTCTCTCCCTTCTCTGACTCTACCTCCCCCCAAGGGTGCTACACCTGAGGTGGTCTGTGATCCACCTGTTCTTCTGGCCCCGGCTTTCAACCCTGGGGTCCAGAACAGTTCAGACGTTCAGACCTCCAAGCCTAGGTGGGTAGAGAACTTGAAGGTTTTAATGATGAAAAGGGACCAACAGCGTGCTGAGTCAGGCAAGAGACCTGCTGAGGAGGCAGAGGGTGCACCTCCAAGGAAGCGCCTCTCTCTTTCTCAGTCTCCTTTGCCTCCCCAGACCCCTCCTAACACCTTTAGGTCTCGTTCTCTCTCATGCATCTCCCTGTCTAACCTTTCTTCCCCCTGTCTGACTCCGTCCTCCCCTTTCCTGGATCAGTTCTCTCCTTCTCATTCTCCTTTACCTCCCCAGACACCTCCTCAGTCTCCCTATCTTCATGAGACTCCTCCTTCCTCCCCAGAGTCTTGTCCCCCTCAGATGTCTCCTGGCACCTCTGGGTCTTCTGTCTCCTTCTCAGACTCAGACTCTGACTCTGATCTTGACTTTTCCCACCCTCCTCATTGTTCTTACCAGTTTTCACCTCCCCAATCTTCTCTTCCTCCTCAGGCTCTGACTCAATTTCTTCTCTCCCTTCTCTGACTCCACCTCCCCCAGCTTTGTCTGTTCCTCCTCTTCAGGACCCTCCCTGTTTCTCAGGGTCTTTTGTCTTCCCCACACCCCCCTATTAAAATTGTGTTGTGATGTCTTCTGATGTGTTGTGTTTTGTCTTGTGTGATGTGACGTGTTTTAATGTCCTTTGTCTGTATATTTAAAAAAAAGAAAAAAAAAGATAAATGTTAAATGTTACAGGTGTTTTTGTTAGGCGACCTGCTCTTATGTCTTTCGTCTTTGTGTTAAACATTGTTATATGTAACGTGTTTTTGGAATGTGGCGTGTTCTTATCTGTTTTGTCTTTATGTTTATCTAAAAACAAAAAATACAAAAAAAGTCAAATGTTTCATGTGTTTTTGTTAGGTGATGTGTTGTTATGTGTTCTGTCTTTATGTCTGAAAAACAAACAAAAAACCCAAAATATATGTTACTTGTTTGATGTTGAGCTCGTGCTATGATGTCTTGTGATGTCTCGTGCTGTGATGTCTTGTGATGTCTCGTGCTGTGATGTCCTGTGATGTCTCGTGCTGTGATGTCTTGTGATGTCTCGTGCTGTGCTTGTGTGAATGATGTAAGAATGATGTTTGAATGTGATGAGCATGGTGTGTGAATGTTGAATGAATGGTGTGTGAATGGTGTGTGTGTGTGTGCATGCACACAGGGTGTGTGGACAGTCTGCTGCACTTCTGTAGTCTATAGAGCTTTGGTTGTCAGTACTGCTGACTCCTCTTGCTCCTGTACACAGAAGAACAGAGGAGAACCAGGAGAATATGGTCTAGGTCTTCTCCTTTGCTCTCAGACTCTCCACCACCAAGACTCCTGCAGTGCCTCCTCGTGGCCACACATGGAAACTGGGTGTCTCAGTCCCAGGCTAAACTGCAGGGGATCTCGGAGCAGCGGTGGTCCCCAGAGATAGAGTATTCAGGGCCGCCAAAAACTGGCCCCAGAACCTATCAACCACTGCCCCAGCTATGGGAAAATAGCCCCAGTGCTTTGTGGGAATTCCTCTGACCAAAACATGATGATGTCCTGTGAGACAACCCCACCCCCCAAAAATTTGGATGCTCAAGAGAAGGACATAGTCATTGCTGTGCCATGAAGACACCCTGACAGAGGTGTCCCAGAGGCTCAGGTCCCCTCTGTGGTCTGGGTAAGGTCTCCTTCAGTATTATGGTCCATCTTGAACAGTCTGAGTGTTTGAAACTGTGAGAGCAACAGTTTGATGATGTTTCAGAAATCAATGACATGTTTGTGTTGGCCATAGAGTTCTGATTTAACATGAGGGTGAGTCTCACAAGGATTACATTTATCTTTTAAACCTTGTCGTGTTTTTACTTTACTTCAATTATTTTTTTACTTTAATGTCTCAAACCCCCTGATTTTTTTTTCCTTATGTTTAATACGTTTATGTGAAATGTGACATCAAAGATAAAAAGCTTTTCTTTTTAAACCAGTCCATATATGAAGATGAATTTCATGGTAATGAGACATTTCACAGAAAATTCAGTTTATGAAAATAACATGAGATCCTGTTCAGGTAATCAGAGATCTGCTCTGTTTCTAATGCAGTGAATGCCAATAAAATAACAGCCTCGTGAACTCTGAACTCTAAATGCAGCTGCAAGTTCTGAACAAGGAATCCAACAGCTCGTCATCAAAACACTGACCGAAATGCTCATTGATGAATTCAGTTGTTGTATAGACTTTTAATAAAAAAGTCAAGTTCTGACCTGATTGCACTGAAGGAAAATAATCCCTCAATCCCCATCCATACATTAATACACAACCAGGACCTCTCATGTGAAATCAGCATCCGAGTCAACTTGTGGTAAGTGACATGGTCTTTTATATCTTGACTTCATGTGTGTGATTCTTCAAAACATTCTTCAAAACATGCAATGTCAACTTTTGGTTTTTGTCACGTCAGAGAAATCCTGATACTTCATCCTTAGTCACTTCTGGTCTCCATCAGTGAACAAGTTGATCTGCAGCCTCTGCCAGCAACCTCCAGCCAGCCACCTCAACATCCCACCAAGAAGATTGTCCAAATTGTTGGGCCAGAAGAGGAGGACTTTTTCCCATGAGGACGCGAGTGAGCTGAGGTATAGGATGAGTGGCTGTCAGTGGAGGGTTTGACATGGCAAATTTTGGAGGCCCAGGGTTCACTGCTGGTGAGTGGAAGAGTTTGAAGGCTGAGGTGTTAGGATCAATAACCATTTGTAGATAGTGAATGTAGGAATGTTTGTCAGCTGAACTTGTTCAGAGTCAGCTGGTGTGTTTTCTTCTGGGGTAAGTGTTGATTCAACAGGACCTTTGTGTGAAATCAGCAGCACAAGTCAGCTTGTGTTAGGTAACATGGTCTTTTATATCTTGATTTCATGTGTGTGATTCTTCAAAACATCACATGCAATGTCAACTTTTGTTTTTTTGTCAATGTCAGAGAATCCTGATACTTCATCCTTAGTCCCTTCTGGTCTCCATCAGTGAACAAGTTGATCTGCAGCCTCTGCCAGCAACCTCCAGCCAGCCACCTCAACATCCAACCAAGAAGACTGTCCTTTAGTCTCTCCTGAAGAGGATCGCTTTTTCCCATGAGGACACGAGTAAGCTGAGGTAAAGGATGAGTGGCTTTCAGTGGAGGGTTTGACATGGCAAATTTTGGAGGCCCAGGGTTCACTGCTGGTGAGTGGAAGAGTTTGAAGGCTGAGGTGTTGGGATCAGTAGCCATTTGTAGATAGTGAATGTAGGAAAATGCATGAATGTTTGTCAGCTGAACTTGTTCAAAGTCAGCTGGTGTGTTTGTTGTGATTTCTCGTGTTGTGATGTCTTGTGCTGTCTTGTGCTGTGATGTCTCCTGATGTCTTCTGATGGCTCGTGCTTGTGATTTCTTGTGATGTCTCGTGCTGTGCTTGTGTGAATGATGTAAGAATCATGTTTGAATGTGATGAGCATGTTGTTTGGATGTTGAATGAGTGTTGTGGGAATGTTGAGTGACTCTTGTGTGAATGTTGTGTGTGTGTGTGTGCATGCACACAGGGTGTGTGGACAGTCTGCTGCACTTCTGTAGTCTATAGAGCTTTGGTTGTCAGTACTGCTGATTCCTCTCGCTCCTGTACACAGAAGAACAGAGGAGAACCAGGAGAATATGGTCCAGGTCTTCTCCTTTGCTCTCAGACTCTCCACCACCAAGACTTCAAAACGTCACATGAAATGTCAATTTTTGGTCTTTTGTCAATGTCAGAGAATCCTGATACTTCATCTTTAGTCCCTTCCGGTCTCCATCAGTGAACAAGTTGATCTGCAGCCTCTGCCAGCAACCTCCAGCCAGCCACTAACACATCCCACCAAGAAGATTGTCCATTAGTCGGACCAGAAGAAGAGGACTTTATCCCATGTAGAGACGAGTGAGCTGAGGTATAGGATGAGTGGCTGTCAGTGGAGGGTTTGACATGGCAAATTTTGGAGGCCCAGGGTTCACTGCTGGTGAGTGGAAGAGTTTGAAGGCTGAGGTGTTAGGATCAGTAACCATCTGTAGATAGTGAATGTAGGAGAATGCATGAATGTTTGTCAGCTGAACTTGTTCAAAGTCAGCTGGTGTGTTTTCTTCTTTGGGAAGAGTGTTGTTGATTCAACAGGACCTTTGTGTGAAATCAGCAGCACAAGTCAAGTTGTGGTAAGTAACATGGTCTTTTATATCTTGATTCATGTGTGTGATTCTTCCCAACATCACATGCAATGTCAACTTTTGGGTTTTTGTCAATGTCAGAGAATCCTGATACTTCATCCTTTGTCCCTTCTGGTCTCCATCAGTGAACAAGTTGATCTGCAGCCTCTTCCAGCAACCTCCAGCCAGCCACCTCTACATCCAACCAAGAAGATTGTCCAAATCATTGGACCAGAAAAAGAGGACTGTTTCCCATGAGGAGACGAGTGAGCTGAGGTATAGGATGAGTGGCTGTCAGTGGAGGGTTTGACATGGCACATTTTGGAGGCCCAGGGTTCACTGCTGGTGAGTGGAAGAGTTTGAAGGCTGAGGTGTAAGGATCATTAACCATCTGTAGATAGTGAATGTAGGAGAATGCATGAATGTTTGTCAGCTGAACTTGTTCAAAGTCAGCTGGTGTGTTTTCTATCGGGTTCGTGTTCTTGATTCAACAGGACCTTTGTAAGAAATCAGCAGCACTCGTCAAGTTGTGGTAAGTAACATGGTCTTTTATATTTTGATTTCATGTGTGTGATTCTTCACAACATCACATGCAATTTCTGCTTTTGGTCTTTTGTCAATGTCATATAATCCTGATACTTCATCCTTAGTCCCTTCTGGTCTCCATCAGTGAACAAGTTGATCTGCATCCTCTGCCAGCAACCTCCAGCCAGCCACCTCAACATCCCACCAAGAAGACTGTCCATTAGCCGGGCCAGAAGAGGAGGACTTTTTCTAATGAGGAGACGAGTGACCTGAGGTATAGGATGGGTGGCTGTCAGTGGAGGGTTTGACATGGCAAATTTTGGAGGCCCAGGGTTCACTGCTGGTGAGTGGAAGAGTTTGAAGGCTGAGGTGTTAGGAACAGTATCCATTTGTAAAAAGTGAATGTAGGAGATTGCATGAATGTTTGTCAGCTGAACTGGTTCAAAGTCAGCTGGTGTGTTTTCTTCTGTGGGAAGAGTGTTGTTGATTCAACAGGACCTTTGTGTGAAATCAGCAGCACAAGTCAAGTTGTGGTAAGTGACATGGTCTTTTATATCTTGATTTCATGTGTGTGATTCTTCACAACATCACATGCAATGTCTGCTTTTGGTCTTTTGTCAATGTCAGAGAATCCTGATACTTCATCCTTAGTCCCTTCTGGTCTCCATCAGTGAACAAGTTGATCTGCAGCCTCTGCCAGCAACCTCCAGCCAGCCACCTCAACATCCAACCAAGAAGATTGTCCATTGGGCCAGAAGAAGAGGACTTTTTCCCATGAGGAGACGAGTGAGCTGAGGTATAGGATGAGTGGCTGTCAGTGGAGGGTTTGACATGGCAAATTTTGGAGGCCCAGGGTTCACTGCTGGTGAGTGGAAGAGTTTGAAGGCTGAGGTGTTAGGATCAATAACCATTTGTAAAAAAGTGAATGTAGGAGAATGCATGAATGTTTGTCAGCTGAACTTGTTCAAAGTCAGCTGGTGTGTTTTCTTCTTTGGGAAGAGTGTTGTTGATTCAACAGGACCTTTGTGTGAAATCAGCAGCACAAGTCAAGTTGTGGTAAGTGACATGGTCTTTTATATCTTTATTTCATGTGTGTGAATCTTCAAAACATCACATGTAATATCAACTTTTGGTTTTTGTCATTGTCAGAGAATCCTGATACTTCATCCTTATTCCCCCCTTCTCTCCATCAGTGAACAAGTTGATCTGCAGCCTCTGCCAGCAACCTCCAGCCAGCCACCTCAACATCCAACCAAGAAGATTGTCCAGATTGTTGGACCAGAAGAAGAGGACTTTTTCCCATGAAGAGATGAGTGAGCTGAGGTATAGGATGAGTGGCTGTCAGTGGAGGGTTTGACATGGCAAATTTTGGAGGCCCAGGGTTCACTGCTGGTGAGTGGAAGAGTTTGAAGGCTGAGGTGTGTTGAAGAAAAATTCTCAGAATCCAGTTCTTGGCTTGCTGTGGTGATGTGAGTTTGTTGAGCATGCCGGCAAGCTGGTGGACTGACAGACAGAGTGCAGGTCTGTGTCTGTGAGCCGACCCTGACTGCAGGCAGAGTGGGGTTTTAAGTACAGTAGAGGAGGGGACTGTGACTTCGGCCAGACATCCCAAGTCAATCAGACATGTTGAATCAATCAAGACAGGAGACAGACATCTGAGTGTATTCAGTCATTGTGAAGCCTGACAGAAGGTGGCCGTTACGTCCTTAGCCAATATGCATAGGAAGTCCTTTGATCAAAGGTGTCAGGATGTCTGGGCTTCAGGTGTTAGGAGGTCTAATGTTAGGTAAAAGACTCATGGGATGTAATCACTAGGCTACAGACAATTTGCATTACAAGGTATTAGATAACACAAAACACTACATTAAAGAAACAAAATTTAACATTTTCTCTATCAGGTGTTAGGATCAATAACCATTTGTAGATAGTGAATGTAGGAGAATGCATGAATGTTTGTCAGCTGAACTTGTTCAAAGTCAGCTGGTGTGTTTTCTTCTTCTATCGGGTTCGTGTTCTTGATTTAACAGGACCTTTGTGTGAAATCAGCAGCACAAGTACACTTGTGGTAAGTGACATGGTCTTTTACATCTTGACTTCATGTGTGTGATTCTTCAAAACATCACATGCAATGTCAACTTTTGGGTTTTTGTCAATGTCAGAGAATCCTGATACTTCATCCTTAGTCCCTTCTGGTCTCCATCAGTGAACAAATTGATCTGCAGCCTCTGCCAGCAACCTCCAGCCAGCCACCTCAACATCCAACCAAGAAGATTTTCCATTGGGCCAGAAGAAGAGGACTTTTTCCCATGAGGGGACGAGTGAGCTGAGGTATAAGATGAGTGGCTGTCAGTGGAGGGTTTGTCATGACAAATTTTGGAGGCCCAGGGTTCACTGCTGGTGAGTGGAAGAGTTTGAAGGCTGAGGTGTAAGGATCAATAACCATTTGTAGATGGTGAATGTAGGAGAATGCATGAATGTTTGTCAGCTGAACTTGTTCAAAGTCAGCTGGTGTGTTTTCTTCTTTTCGAAGAGTGTTGTTGATTCAACAGGACCTTTGTGTGAAATCAGCAACACAAGTCAACTTGTGGTTATAACTATAACCACAAGTTGGACATATAACCATAGATATACATAGAAAGGCTAGATAGCTTACAGACGCTGTGAGCCAATAAGGGCTGACGTCGCTACGTGGCGGCCATCTTACCTAGGGGCTGCTGGCTCACTAACATTAATGCCTATGGAGCATGTACTATTTTATTCACCATTACTTGCTCAGTTTTCAACCGATTTTTAAATGATTTGATTTGTTATAAACGCCAGAGATGTAGTTATGTTATTGCATATTTACGGATAATTATAACCATGGACTTTGATATTAAATTAAAAAAGTAGGTGGTAGAGCATTACCTGCCATAGCTGCACACATACACACGGTGAAATTAAATCGTTAGTGTTTATATTGAACATTTAATAGTTTGATATTTTATATTTCTAATTAATACATATATTACATATAAAGGGGTAAGTTGAACCACATGATATTTTAAACTTAAACTGAACAAATAATGTATGTAGGCCTACATTATATGAATTGTGATTCATATTGGTTCAATTTTCCCCAGGGCTTTTGGTTCATCTTGCCCGATGACCATCGTTTTGATAAAACCTAATTAATTTAATGATTCAGAACGATCTTTTGCTAAATGATTCACATAGTTCTATACATTGAATATCACTAACATGCATGATGTATAAGTTTAGACATGGGTCCATTTGCTTTAGCATAAAAATAATTATACCACACAAGTCAAAGAACTCCACAGCCAGTTGGAAATGATGTTTGTGTTCTTATTTTAGGGTCTCATGACAACTCGTGTATAGTTTTAAAGGTCAAGGGGATGGTTCGTTCATCTTACCTGTTCTCCCCTACATATATTTTATTATACATTTTTAAATAAACACATTCAGTAACATGACATCAGGGTTTCTTTTATTAACAGGTGCGCACAATTACAAAACAATTCAAGGTTCACTCCAAACCAACAGTAACACTAAACCATGCAACATTCACTCCAAATAAACAGTCACTCTAATCCCTGCAACATTCACTCCATTCACACACTGTTTTTCTTTGCCCTCCTCTCCCTCTCTAACGCATTGCTCTTCTCCCGCTGCAGTTTCCGCACTGTTGCCAAGGCTGCATCGAGTTTGGCCTTTATAGCCTTGGGGCAGGTAGGCAATGCATACAGGTGGTCAGGGGCCTTCCTCTTTTGGCTCTTTCTCCTCTCTCCAGTGGCTTCCTGAGGCTCTGGAAAAATATATTAATAATAATAATAATGAGGATAGTATTAACTGTAACTTTTTAACAATTCATGTTCACCTATCAGTGCTGAGTTCAATACAATGCTATGTTCTTTAAATCTACAAAATAAAACCCAAATCAGTATTCTTTTAATAAATTGATTTTAATAAATTGACTTGGCTAAAGGTGAAATTATGTTTTGGGTCTCTTGAAAAAAATGTCAGTTTTGATTGTAAAGGTTCCCTACTCCTTGTTGTAGTTTGCACTTGCTTATTCATGAAAGTGTATGAATGACATGAACAAGTGACAGCCTGTGGTTCTCAATCCTTTTACACAGATTACCACCTCAAATAATATTGGGTTCTTCAAGTAACACCATCATATCCCTTCCTGGGCACCACTGAGAAATGATTTAATGATAAGCCATATGATGCTCTTAGTTGTGTACAAATACTCACAGCATCAGGTGGAGGCTCATCCTGGTGCTGGTCCATGGGCAGGTTTTCTTCTGCTCTTCTAGAGGCAGCAGTGCTTCTTGTTGCTACCGGCTAAAATATACAGTTAAATATTAAAATGTCCTTAATGCACAACACTTTATGTATTCCTAAACTTGCAGAAATCGTGACAATACGTATATCACATCTTCTTGTTGGCCAATGATACACATACCCTTTGGAGATGAGCAGGGAAGTTGAAAATGGTTGGCACAACACCAGCCTTAAGCCAGACAGTCTGCCCTGTCCTGTCAAAATCCTCACTCCTGAAATGTTCGCTGCACAATTTGCAGTTTTTTGATGCAACAAAACCGTCCCTTCTTAGAGCAAGTTCCCATTGCCTCCTCTTCTCTGCGTTTTGAGGAAACCTTAAAAACATGAGAAGATACCAAGATATATGAATTATTGACAACATTTCACACCCTTCTTACCTTTAACATTAATGGTAAGGACAAAAATACTGAGCTAAATTATGATATTGTTGGGGTAATTCATGTAGCCTATGCTTCAATGCCATTATGAAAACCTAAATAACAGTAACATGTTAAAAGAAATGTGAAAATGAAATATTCAATGATTATTATGTAAACAAATGGTAGAAACATTTCTGAAACGTCAGGGTCAAAATAACTTGTATTATACAAGCACAAATCCACTAAGTTAGTAACAATTAACCCTCTATTGCATAGTGTTGCCGTACGGCAACAATTACTTTATCTTCATTTTTCTAAAAAGCTGTGAAATAAAATGTATGTTTTTACATTTAGGTGTGAAAAGGGGGCTTTTAGTTTGAAGGAAATAGAATTTATGAGGCCGCATGACCAGGATGTCTTGTTTGCTGGTCCTTTTTGCTAATGGACATTTGACATCCAAACATAACAGTCTGGGGCTCTCCAAGATTGTCTTTTATTTAGAATTTTTGGAGTATTTTCTCAAAAAAAAAACAAATAAATCACTATTTGGGGTAAGTAAACTTTATTTTTTTTTTTACATTTAATTAAATTTTGTTGTTATAAATTTTTTGTAATATGCAAAAACAGACTTGTTGCCATATGGCAACAATATGCAAATACAGAAAATTCCTAGTGTATACAACCTAACGGAGTTCCATTCACTTACATAGCATGAAAATATCCTGAGACTGTTTACATCTTTGGCTTATGTTTTAAAAGTAATAACATTATATATTTTTTATATTTTGTAATTTAAGGTATGTTGCTATCTTTAACATAGTATCCAATTTCCTCCATGCAAGATGCATCCTAGCTACTTCTACGGGAGAGGGAAAGAGAGCAAGGTAGAAATAACTGTCAAACTAGAGGAGGAATCAGATCAAAATCAACTGAAATGAGTTGAAATCAAATCAATAAAATGAAATAAAACAGAAAAAACAACTAAATGAAATAAAAAAAATAAGAATGATAGATTGAACTTAATTCAAACGGGTTCAAGGTTTTGGGTTTCTCTTAGCAGACGTTGAGAGGAACTGCTTTGTTGACTTTCACAAGGCATGAAATGAAATCAGATCAAATTAATAAAATCAGATCAAATCAATTGAAATGAGTTGAAATCAAATGAAATGAAACAGAAAAAAAAACAGAATGAAATGAACATAAAGAATGATAGATCGTACTTTACTGAGCCAGGTTCAAGGTTTCGGGTTTTTTAATTAGCAGATGTTTTAGATAACTGTTGAAATTCTAAAATGTTTTCACTGTATAAACGTTTATTTGTTCATTTTTGATGAGTATGACATGGATATGTTCAGTCTTGTTTTCAATGAAATGCCTTTTTGATCAAAAACGTTGATTTATGGTACTTTTCACGATTGCATATTGTTGCCATATTGCAACAATTGATCGACCCCCCATTTAAACTTTTTTAAAAATGTTTTTTCATTTATCTATTATTTAGGCCATTTTAAGTAATAAAAGCATTCAAAACATTTGTTTTACCATTTTTAGTGAAAGGTGATTCCACGGGCTCTTGTTTTGAAGGAACGTTCGTTTGAGCATATGCTGCACAAAAGTGTGGCATCTTGCACTGTAGGGGGGTATTTTTGCAAACACAAAGCCAGCCAGTTACTGTATCACAATAAATCTAAATCTAGGATATATTTCACTAATGAAACAGCTTGGAAATCATGTTAAAACGAAGGAGTAATTATACCTTTCCCACCTGTATAGAATTAAGTCCAGGTTGATTTGTAATAGTCCAAGTGGCTAACATGTCTCATTCACAACCTCTTGTTTCTTTGCAAGCGAATACCCAACTGCATCGATACAAATTATCATTTAGACAAAATATGTTGTCACAAAATTATTATTGGTCTCACAGAAACCTATATAATAATTGAAACTCCCAGATTGCAGCCTTGCAAATGGCTGGAACAAATACACAACTATGCAGCGACTTTCGAAAAGAAAAACTGCAATTTCAACAGGTCTGCGCGGCCTGAATCATAGCCACATTAATACGTTTTTAATAAACCAAACCGTTTGTAAATCCGTCAAGAATTCAGCAAGTTAAGTGTATTTTTGTTTGTGTGGGTCGCTCACCTTCCATCCACTACTATAGAGCGCTCCGGAAAAGTCCCCCTAGGTAAGATGGCCGACCGGTGACGTCACCAGCCAAAGTCCCATCAGCCATCTAGCCTTTCTATCTATATCTATGAGCGCAGCTGTCCCTGGCCTGTCTGTCTTTTTTCATTGGCCTGCCAGTCCGTGGCTGGCCAGGCAGGCCAATAAGGAGGCAGGCCACCGGGAAAAGTCCCGCCTCTCCCGATTGCCAGTCCGGGCCTGCTATCATGTACTGAAGAAGAGATGCTGAAAAAAACAAAAACAATCTAAAAGCAGTTTTGGGGAATCGGTGCCGTGCTCAAGGGTTCTTCAGCAAAGTCCAGGAAAGTCAACCGGTTTCTCCATCAACCAAACCAACTTTCAAACATGTTTTGGTTTTAGTCGGACTGAGCTGTCGTTGGTGTGCATGCCCTATGGAAGGATATGAGGGACATATTAGATGAAGAAAATCTTTTGGGGAAAGTTGAGTTTAACCCTTAAAATTCCAGCTCAACTGTTTGGCAAAGGTCAAAAATAAGCTCAGAGATATTTAATGTTTTTTTAATCATTGTTCTGTAGTGGGAGCAGAGGCTCCAGGTTTGGTTTTTTCCTTTGCTGCACTCAACTGCACTTCCTTTGCTCCTGGAAGTAGGTCAACTCCTCCCCCTTAATTAGCTGAACCATATATAAAGCACCTGTGACCACACGGCTACCCTTTTGTCTTGCCTGCTTGCTGGTTGCCACTTGGTTTGTGTTGAGGTAGGTTGAGAATCAAAGGATTTCAAGCTGGTTCCAAGTAATTGTGCATTTGCTTAGAATTAACAGTTTGACTGGTCCTTACATAGTTCCTCCTGTCTGCGTGTCTGCCTGTCTGCCTCTTTGCCTTGTGGGAACTCTGGTTCTGGTTCACTGAGGCTGGTTTATCCAAACATCAAGCCTTGCTGAGATGTAACAATTTTTCAAAGAACTCATGTTATCTCTTTTATCTAGCCTGTTTTCTGCTGGCCTTCACCTGTGGCACAAGACTTGAAACCTGGCTCTCTATCATTGTCCCAGTGAGCTGGTGAGTGGGTTAAAATAACTAGGGTTAATTACA
Organism: Scarus forsteni; assembly: GCA_036419115.1. Classification (NCBI taxonomy): domain Eukaryota; kingdom Metazoa; phylum Chordata; class Actinopteri; order Labriformes; family Labridae; genus Scarus; species Scarus forsteni. Next base: position 4,273,610 of record JAZDUH010000105.1, read on the forward strand.
TGTTGTTATAAATGAGTTGTTATATGTAATGCATTCATTTTCTGTATTTCAGGCTGGGTATCGGCTGCTGTTTTGCCTGTAAAGTTGTTTTAGCTTTTAGGTATCTTTTATATTGGACCAACTGGTTTAGATTTTTTCTTTGTTTAATTAGGGCCCGAGCTGAAAGGCCGGATCGGCCGGCGAAGGCCCTATTGGAATCTCCAGGATTATTATTACTATTTCAAAAAGTAACCCCAAATTGTGTGCCTTCAACTTGAGATAAACGTGAATGCGCCTAGCCCCAAAATTCAGTCACGGCGAAAAAATTTATGAATCCAGTGTTTGCACAAAAATTTGTGCTCCATAGCGCACCCTAGTGGCCTTAAACTGCAGCCCCTCCAGCTACTTTCCCCTACGGAGCTGAAATTTTTAGGGCGTAACTATCATGCCAAGAACTACAAAAAAAGTCTCTTATGACCATCGTCAATTCCTAACAGGAAGTTCGCAAATAAGCGTTGAAAGTCGCATTTTGGCGATTTGCAGGGTAAGTATTTGAACGAACTCCTAGGTTTTTTATCGGATCAGCTCCAGATTTGGATTGTGTATGCTCGACACATTGACGATGACAAGTTATTAAAAGATTTTTCGTAGGTCAATGAGCGTGGCCAGAAACCACACCCAAATTCAGCGAATTTTTCACAAACTCTGATTTGCATGACATTTTTTGGGCATAGCCCCCAGGCCAAGCCGATCGCAAATATATAAATTGTCATAGGGAATTCAGAACCGGAAGTTCGTAAATTAACGTTGAAATTCTGATTTTCGCGATTCTAAGGCTCGCATTTGAACGAACTCCCCCTAGGTTTTATCAGATCAATTCCAGATTTGGATTGTGTATACTAGACACATTGACGATGAAAAGTCATTAAAAGATCTTCCGTAAGTCAATGGGCGTGGCCAGGAAGGACGCCCAAAGTTGACCATTTTTGGAAAACACGTAAACCTTAATAACTCTCTTGTACAATGTTAGATCTAGACCAAAACATGTACACATGTTCACTGTATGTGCCTGAGTTAATCTATATGCTTTGTTTCACTCTCAAATACAGCGCCCCCTGCTGGTAACAGGAAGTCTGATGTTTTACTCTATCAATAAAATCTCCTCCGTTTTTCACTATATATTTATCAAATATTCTCAGAAAGGGTCTTCACACGTTCATGAAGCATCAGTGTTCAGGTCATGTCCTGAAGTTAAAGAGTGTGGCGATGGTGAAGTCTCAAACTTTATTAGGGCCCGAGCCCAAAAGGCCGGATCAGCCGATGAAATCCCACCCATTTTAGCCCCAAATTGTGTGTGTTGCACTTGAGATAAACACGAACACACCTGGCCCCAAAATTCAGTCATGGCAAAAAATTTATGAATCCAGTGTTTGCACAAAAAAATGTGCGCCATAGTGCCCCCTGGTGGCTTAAAACTGCAGCCCCTCCAGCTACTTTCACCTATGGATCTGAAATTTTTAGGGCATCACTATCATGCCAGGACCTACAAAAAAGTCTCTTATGACCATCATCAATTCCTAACAGGAAGTTCGCAAATTGGCATTGAATGTCGCATTTTGGCAATTTGCGGGGTACGTTTTTGTACGAACTTCTCCTAGGTTTTTTTTCGGATCAACTCCAGATTTGGAATGTAGATACTAGACACATTGACGATGAAAAGTTATTAAAAGATTTTTTGTAAGTCAATGGGCGTGGCCAGAAACCACGCCCAAATTTGACAAATTTTTCTCAAACTCCGATATGCACAAACTTTTTTGGGCATAACCACCAGGCCAAGACCTTCACAAATATATATAGTTGTCATAGGAAATTTGGAACAGGAAGTTCGTAAATTAACGTTGAAATTCCGATTTTGGCGATTCTAAGGCTCGCATTTGAACAAACTCCTCCGAGGTTTGTTATCGGGTCAACTTCAGATTTGGATTGTGGACACTAGACACATTGACGATGAAAAGTTATTAAAAGATTTTTCGTAAATCAATGGGCGTGGCCAGGAAGGACCGCCAAAGTTCACCATTTTTGGAAAACACGTAAACCTTAATAACTCTCTTGTACAATGTTGGATCCGGACCAAAACATGTACACATATCCACTGTCCCTCTCTGACTTTCTCTATGTGCTTTATTTCACTCTCAAATATAGCGCCCCCTGCTGGTAACAGGAAGTCTGATGTTTTACTCTATCACTAAAATCTTCTCTGTTTTTCACTATATCAAATATTCTCAGAAAGGGTCTTCACACGTTCACGAAGCATCAGTGTTCAGTGTTCAAAGCAATATGCGGCGGTAGCGGCAGGCCCCAACGTACGCATGGGAGGCAAGGGCCCGATCATCGCCGCTTGCGGCTTTAATACTTTTGTTGTTTCCTTCTACAGTGAAGTGGTTGCCGGCTGTGGTGAAGGCTGGGCACTCTAGGTGGTTCCCTGCTCTGTCTTGTAGTGGTAAGTGCACCGGGACACTATAATCTTGCACCTGTTTGCTGTGATTGCTGTTTGCTGTGAGTTCACGAGTGGTGAGTAGTTGCACTCTTGGAACACACCCATTGATGTTAGGCTGCCTCCCCTCTGCTGGCACCCCTCACTTCCTCTTTCAGTGTTTAGGATTTTTAATTTGCTTGTGATTGGAAGTGTCATTTTAGCCCCCAAAACAAACTATTTATATTGTAATAAACTTTGATATTTTCTTAAATTGACTATTTTACTTTTTTTTTTACAGCAACAACTAACCCCCTTTCTTCACAGATACTTCCAGTCTTAATAATCAATATAATTTACAATTTTTTTTGGAACCACTTCTCTGTCTTAATTCAGTTGTTGAACTTGTGTTGCCTTTGGCTTATTGAGGTGTTCATTTAGTTCCTGGGGCACACTTCCCCGGTGGCGTTGTCGGGTCAATTTATTTGTCAGGTTGTTTGAACGGTGTTCATTGTGCCTTTATGTTACATAGATATGGTCACTTTTCTTTTATCTCAGGCATGAATATTCTTCACGTACCTTGACATGTTTCGGCGAAAACTTCCGCCTTCCTCAGAAGTGTCACCAGATGATGGGTGTGACGTGTTAAATCAGCTGGTGTTACGGAGGTGTGACCCTCCTGTCAAATTTTCTGACAGGAGGGTCACGCCTCCCACTGTCTGCTCGCCTCTGCAGGACGCTGCTCCAGGTGTGTGAGAGCATATAAGCCCCCTCGTCCCTGTTCATCGTCCCTGGACCCCGTTTCCCGTAACACCAGCTGATTTAACACGTCACACCCATCATCTGGTGACACTTCTGAAAAGTTTCACCAGATGAAACTGAAAAGTTACAGAACATGTCAAGGTACGTGAAGAATATTCATGCCTGAGATAAAAGAAAAGTGACCATATCTATGGTTGTCAGGTTGTTTTCCTATTTAGCATACACCAGTGTTTAAGGGTCCCACCCTGCCACAGTTCAAACACTGATTGGATTTGTTCTGTTTTATAAAACATTAAATATCTGAGTTTATTTTTTACCTTTGCCAAACAGTTGAGCTGGTAGTTAAAGGGTTACAGTAAAATTTTGAGGTTAAAATTGAATTGTCGAGAATAAAGTTAAAATACATTTTAGGTGGACTTTCTTCTCAACATTTCTCAACATTTTTTTAAAAGTATTTTTTGGCATTTTGTGCCCTTATTAACCCTGTCATGCATGGGGTCCACTATGGTAAACAGATATTTGGGTTAAGTTTCTTACCTTTCAGGGTGCAGAAGCATGTCCAACTACCAGGTTGTAAACTCACAAACTCTTGTCTTAAGTTTCACTTAAATATTTTCTTTGCACATTTTTACCATATCAAATGTTGCATTGTGAATTCAAAGTAGCCGACAAACAGCACACTGGGTTTTGTGCCTGTATTCAGATTTCACAAAATTTTGTGTTTTTTATTTTATATTTTGGTGTAATTCACAAGTGAATAGTTTGATTATACAGCAACAACATGTATAATTCAGATTCTGATTTTTCTTTTATTTAATCTTAATAACTGTTTGCCAAAGACGTGTTTGTGGATCTTTTTTAAGTTCCACTAAATTGCTATTTACACCACTGATGCACAGAATCCACTGGAGTAGACAGATGGATAACTCCCTCAGACTATAACACTGAAAAAATGACCATGATTTTTAACTTGTTTGAATGTAAAGACAAACATTTTCAAAGAGTATTCATTTGGATGTAATAATTCATGCATGGAAAGGTTAATTGGCTTGTGAAAGGGGGTGAGAGAATAGGAAAGACACTCTGCAAACTGGCCACAGGCTGGGTTCAAACCCAGGTCTGCAGAAGCATGAACAGGGACGTGCATGGTTGGTAACCAGTCCACCAAGCCAGCACCCCATAATGTTGACTTTTATCATGAAATTGTATTTATCTTGTCAACAATTCAACTTTATTCTTATCGATTCCACTTTAATCTCTAAATGTCAACTTTATACTTGTCATTTCAACTGTAATCTTGGCTTGCCAAAAATATTTTTTTCCATCTTTAAATGGCCCTAATATTCTTCCATACTTGCCCTGAGCCAGCAGGGTTTAATGCCTAAAATAATTAAACACTCAAGTGCTAAATGTTTAGTGTGGCAGCAAATCGAGGCACCTGTGGAGCAGTGGACCGTTTGATCCAACAGAGGGCGCTGTGAGCGCAGCTTGACCGTCAGTCACATCCGCCTGCTCTCATGACCTAAATCAACAAGGAGGCTGTTTTATGGAGTAGTGAGAGTGCCAAATTACAAAAATAAATCTATAAAAGAATAAATAAATAAATAATGTAAGAATCCATAAAAGAAAAGGCTAATAAAAGTAGAAATATAAAGATAAATAAATAAATTATGTAAGAAGCCATAAAAGAAAAGGCTAATAAAAGTAGAAATATAAAGATAAATTAAAAATAAGTAGAAAGTGCTTAATAAATAAATAAACAAAGTAGCTCTATAAAGTGATAATAATCAAAAAATAAACCCTTAAAAGAAAAGGCTAATAAAAGAATAAATATAAAGACAAATAAATAAAAGTATTTAAATCACATTATAATGTCACTTTAAAAGTGAAGGAAATATGCGCAGTAGAAATGTTGTTGTGTCACAAGCACAGGAGGAATCCCAATCGAGAAGAAACATGGTGGTGGAAAACTTGACAGAAGAACTTGTCGAAGTTAGAGAACAACATAATCATGATGGAGAATATGTTTTGGGGATAATAGAGGACGTAATGGAAGGTGCTGGTACTATGTGTGCTTGACCCACACAGACATCGACGAGCTCGTGTGGCGAGACGGCCTGCTGCTGTGGACCTGCTAGACTCCAGCTTCTCTTTCCAGCTCTCTGTCTTCCCCACTTTGTCATTCTCTCTCTGTGTCTCCCCCTCTTTCTCAATCTCTCTCTCTGTCTCCCTCTTAGTCTCCCCCCTCGTTCTCTCTGTCTGTCTGTCTATCTTTCTGTGTCTGTTTAAGTTACATTCTCAAGCCCGTCGATGTCCGTGTTGGTCAGCGCACAGATAATACCAACACTTTCTTCCTCGATAGGTTTCCTTCTGCGCCTGTGTACAACGACATTCCTACTGCGCATATTTTTCTGCATAAGGAATATCTTGAAACTATTTGTGAAATGCTTGAGAATAACACCATGACGGGTCAGGAGGTTTACTTTATGGGAGACCTAAACATTGACTGGCTTGCTAAAAACTGTCCTCTGAAATCTCAATTGCAAAATGCTTCGATAACATATGGTCTTACGAAGGTTATGAACAAACCTACTAGATCATGCATAAAACAGGATGGTACCAAAACTGCCACATGCATAGATCATATTTTTTACTAATTCACCAGAGCGATGCAACAGGATTCTGTCTGTGCCCATTGGATGCAGTGATCACAACCTGATTATAATTGTTTTTTTTAATGTATATTTTTGGGCATTTTGTGCCTTTATTGATAGGAGAGAGACAGTGGATAGGCTTGTGAAAGGGGGTGAGAGAGTAGGGGAAGACACTCTGCAAACTGGTCACTGGCGGGTTTCGAACCTGGACCGGCAGAAGCAAGTACATGGGGTGCTAACCACTGCACCTAACCAGCACCCCTTTTTTTTTTTTTTTTTTTTTTTTTTTAATAACCTGATTATAATTGTGAGAAATCTTAAGGTGGGTATACCCGGACCCAATACATTACTGAAAAGATCTTTTAAGTTGTTTAATGAGGATTTATTTGTCAAGGAAGCAAAAGAAATATGCTGGTTAGAAGTTTTTTAAGCAAATAATCCAGAAGTAGCCCTTATGAAGTTTAACAAGCTATTTTTGCCTCTGGTGGAGAAACATGCTCCATTAAAAAGGTTCACTGTCAGGAATGCTACCACACCATGGTTAGACAAAGAAATCAAAGATGCAATGAAATTGAGAGATCACTTGAAAAAAATGCAACTATAACAGGTGATAAATATGACTTTGATCTATATAAAAGAAAAAGAAACAGTGTTACCAGACTGAACAGGAAAAAGAAGAAATTACATTTTGAAAATCAATTTAAGGAGGTAGGAAAAGATAGTAAAAAATTATGGAATGTCTTTAACAAACTGACTGGTAGAAAAGATAAAAACAATCCATCGTTTCTGGAGGCGAATGGTAAATTCATTACAAAACCGATTGAAATAGCGAATCACTTAAATGATTACTTTATTGATAAATTAGATAATTTAAAAGAAAGTATGACTAGTTTAAGTAATGATATATCTCATGTATTAATTAGAAATAAAATTATGAATAACAGGGATTTGAAGTTCAAACTAGTAAATATAAACATTGATAAGGTAAAGGAATTAATAAAAAATAGTAAAGAAAAACCACCTGGTCTTGATGGTCTAGACAACAGACTTCTCAAACTAGCTGCTAATGAAATCGCTCCTGCTCTAGCTCACATTATGAACTTGAGTTTTAAATCTGGTTTATGCCCACAAGCTTGGAAGCAAGCAAAAATAATTCCACTATCTAAAAATAAAAAACTGCCCTTTTCTTGCTCTAACAGTCGTCCAATAAGTCTGTTACCTGTGCTTGGAAAAATGATTGAAACTATTGTATATGAACAAATTAATAATTATTTATTAGACAATAACATAATCTGCAGTTCACAACATGCATATAGGAAAGACCATTTGACTTCAACAGCGCTGACGGTTATGTCTGAGGACTGGCTTAGACAAATTGAAATCAAAAACATGGTTGGTACTGTATTGATAGACTTTTCAGCAGCGTTCGACATTATTGATCATAATTTGTTAATACAAAAACTGTCCTGTTATGGCTTTGAGCAATCTGCACTGAACTGGTTGTCCAGTTATCTGTCTAACAGAACACAAAGTGTGTTTTGTAATGGAAACTACTCAGAAAGTAAAACCATAACATGTGGAGTTCCGCAAGGGAGCCGTCTGGGACCTTTACTGTTTTCAATTTTTACAAATGATTTACCTTATGCTTTACATAAAGTTAAAACAGTAATGTATGCAGATGATACAACTATATATGCTTCTGCACAAACAAGTAATGAACTGGAAACTACTATAAATATGGAATTAATTAATTTAGCAAAATGGGTCAGTCAAAATAAGCTCGCCCTGAATACACTGAAGACCAACTGTATGATTATTGGGTCAAATTATAATGTTGCTCGAAATCCTGCACTTAATATCAAATTAAATGACATCTCTATAAAACAAGTGCATGAAACCAAACTTCTGGGAGTAACAGTGGACAATACACTTTCGTGGAAGAAACACATATGTCATATTATTGCAAAAATGGGAAGAGGCACATCAATTATAAGGAGACATGCCTCCTATATGGACCAGAGAACTTTAAAAATAGTAACCCAATCACTCATATTATCACATCTTGACTATTGCCCAGCAGTTTGGTCCAATGCCAATAATGAATTGTTAAACAAATTACAATGTATGCAAAACAGAGTGGCCCGTACAGTTCTGAAGTGTGGCAATAGAACAAATATTGTATCTATGCACAAAAAGCTCAACTGGCTAATGGTCAAAGAGAGACTTCTTTATTCACTGCTGATTGTGATTAGAAATGTATCGGTCTCAAGAACACCGCACGATTTGTCTGAAAAGCTCACTTTTAGTGCAGAAAGTCATAATCACAACACCAGACATGCCAGTGTTGGGAATTTCTCAGTACCTAAGACAACATGTAATTCAATCAAGCGAACAGTTCTGTACTGAGGAATGAGAGAATGGAATTTTTAACCCGCACATGTAAAACTGGACACTAATTTAAAACAATTCAAGAGATTACTAAAATGCCATTTTTTCCATGTATATGAATTCTTTACATCTTGAAAGGAAAATTGGCTTTGTTTGATGTTTTTCTGCTGTTTACTTTTTGTTTTCTGTTTTTTTCTTTTTAATTTTATTGCTTTTATAATGTATGTATAATTTGGTTGGACACCAGGAAGAATAGCTGTAGCTGTGCTGCAGCTAATGGGGCTCCGAATAAACAATAAACAATAAACAATATTTTTCTGCGCATATTTCCTTCAAAAAATATATGCAGAGAAATATGCGCAGTAGGAATGTCGTTGTACGCAGGCGCAGAAGGAAACCTATCGCGGAAGAAGGATGGCAGCTGAAAACTTGACAGCAGAACTTTTAAGACTGGCTGAAATTACAGAACACAACAATTTCGACCGAGAATATGTATTGGGAACAGTAGAGGACGTCATTGAAAGTGTTGGTATTATGTGTGCGCTGACCAACACGGACATCGGCGAGCTTGTGTGGCGAAATCTTGAGAATGTAACTAAAACAGACACAGAAAGATAGACAGACAGACAGAGAGAACGAGGGGGGAGACTAAGAGGGAGACACAGAGAGAGAATGACAAAGTGGGGGAGACAGAGAGCTGGAGAGAGAAGCTGGAGTCTAGCAGGTCCACAGCAGCAGGCCGTCTCGCCACACGAGCTCGTCGATGTCTGTGTGGGTCAAGCACACATAGTACCAGCACCTTCCATTACGTCCTCTATTACCCCCAAAATTTATTCTCCGTCATAATTATGTTGTTCTCTAACTTCGACGAGTTCTTCTGTCAAGTTTTCCACCACCATGTTTCTTCTCGATTGGGATTCCTCCTGTGCTTGTGACGCAACCACATTCCTACTGCGCATATTTTTCTGCACATATTTCCTTCACTTTTAAAGTGACATTATAATGTGATTGAAATACTTTTATTTATTTGTCTTTATATTTATACTTTTATTAGCCTTTTCTTTTAAGGGTTTATTTTTTGATTAATATCACTTTATATACCCACTTTATTTATTCGTTTATTTATTTTTTAAAGTGACATTATAATGTGATTTAAATACTTTTATTCATTTGTCTTTATATTTATACTTTTATTAGCCTTTTCTTTTAAGGGTTTATTTTTTGATTAATATCACTTTATAGAGCTACTTTATTTATTTATTTATTAAGCACTTTTCTACTTATTTTTTTATTTGTCGTTATATTTCTACTTTTATTAGCCTTTTCTTTTATGGATTCTTATATAATGTATTTATCTTTATATTTCTACTTTTATCAGCCTTTTCTTCTATGGACTCTTATATAATTTATTCATTTATTTATTTATTCTTTTATAGATTTATTTTTGTAATTTGGCACTCTCACTACTCCATACTGTTTCCCAAAGCCCAGGTACCTTGCATGGATATATTATAAGAAGTTAAAATAATACATCCATGACCCTCAGTCACTGGAGCCTGCAGGCCTGTGTGCTGCCGGCAGGGGGCGCCGCTCGCTGCAGAAACTCTTTCTCAGAGTTTCTTATTTCAGCCTGAGCACTGATCCACATCATGAAGCTGATTAATGATTTATATTCTTAATTATTTCAGTTAATCACCTTCACTGGAGTTTTTAAGCTTTTCTTTGCTTTCATTTGAGGGAATGGAGACATGTGGGTGGCCCTCTGTGGTCACTTCGTGGAGATTTTCTCTGTTTCCATTGGCTGTGATCTGAGAGGGAGCCAATCAGAGACAGAGCAGAGTGAACCATGGGAGTTTGCAGACCAAAACATTTTGCTGAAAACTTTTCCAAAAGTCCGACAGCAGCTCATTCAGAGATCAAATTCACCTGGATCAAATCCCTGTGATTAAAAAACATGCACACAAACTGAGAAATCAAATAATAAATGTAAAAATAGCAATAGCAAAAGCAATATATATCCCTCGATATGTATCTATATCTATATTCATATCTACATGTGTCTGCGTGTGTGTGTGTGAAATATAGTAGAAACTAAACAAAAATAATCAATAAAAACAAAGTATATTTTTGAAACTTTTGTCTCCGTTAAAACCTCCATTCTCCGAGCACATTTTTTTTTAGAAATAAATGAGCATATCCAGTTAAAAAAAAAAAAAAGATTTGTTCAAACTTTCGTAGGGACTGAACAACAGAAAACGGCCATGTCATATAAACAGAGGTCATCAGACTAAACCCTGCAGCTTCTGTTAAATCAGGCAGATACCTGTGTGGATAAATCTGACCGCACACTCTGCTCCTGGATGCTGCAGCACCTGGGCAGCCTCAGAGGAGTAAGGATGGATCTGTGCTGCCCTCTACAGATTGGAGGCTGAACTACAACACCAACAAACATTCGAAACATTAATAATTTATTATTAACATTTAACTATTATTAAGAAATCATTTGAACATTATCCTGACAAAATAAGGAAAAACTCTGTTGTTTCATCCCATCATCCATCTTTAATAATATTCATTAAAAAATCACTTTAATTTTGTTTTTGTTCCTTTTTTTTCATGTTTACCTTAAATTTAAACTTCTAATAAAATCATCATCACCTGCCATAAAACCACATTTTAATAAAACATTCATTGTAATTAGTGCCTGAATAAATATTTTCATGGCCATCGATATGTTAATACATGTCCCTGCTGTTTGATTATTTAGTGAAATATATATATATATATTATATAAACATATATATATACATATATATATAATATATATATATATATATATATATATATATATATATATATATATATATATATATATATATATATATATATATATATATGCATAGACACATTAGTGGAAGGCGATTGGACGATGGTCCTCTGGTGGAAGCACAGGTTGGCTGTGCTGCTGGAGTTAAACAGAGGCGGCTTTTGAAGTGTCAGAGCAACTATATGGTAGGCATGCACGAAGACTTAACCCTTTAAGGCCCAAAAACATAGATTGTAGCCAGAAAATTCTAATTTTTGGGGGCTGAAATGTTTGTTTCACTTTCTGCTAAAATCCATAAAAATCAAAATGTCCATAAAATTCAGCATATAGATTTTTCATATCTCATTTGTTACATTAGATGTTTTTGGCTGATACTGATAATCCATTTGAGGACATTTTTATAATTTATCTGATTGTATTCAGATGTTTTTTTTGTAATTAGTTGATCATATTGAGTAGAAAGAGGTGTTATAAAAGTATGTATCAAATATGATACAATTGGCTTTATAGGGATAATGTATGTAGATGCTTCATTGACTGACTCTGTCTATTGGAGCTGACATATCACCTGGCCACCATCTTAGATGGATCTCCCATGCTGTCCCAGTGCGTTTATTTCTACTGAGGAAGGTGTATTATGCCCAATATGAGCATAACTCTGCAAATTTTTACACAATTTTCACAATGTTTATTTTATTACAGACGGCAGTGATGCACGTATGGCACTGAACTCTGTCACACATTAAAAATACCTTCTTTCAAAACACTTTATATTAGGGTTTTTTTTTATCGTGCAATGAAACAGTGACACAGAAAAACAACATGTAAACAACAACATGTGTGGTCTTGCGAGTGTTTGTGTGTTCTTAGCATGACCTTTAATTAAAAATAGCAACAATAGATGGTTTGGCATATTAACAAGTGTTAAATGAATTAATTGTATATTGTTCATTTGAATTTATCTCTCTCTCTTACACACACATACATACCATCATGACCCTTCTGTACACACCATTAACGCAAGAACTTTTTTCATCATTTTGTTTTGTGTGCTGTGATTATATTCAGTGAAATTACTTCAGGCACAAACCAGACATCTGTTAGGATATGGTGGTAATATTGAACAGGTTGGACCCAGAGCAGAGGCAGAACGATCAGGAAGGTGGTTAACTAAGGATTTATTGTTCTCCAAAACAGTTCAAAAACAAAACTTTCCAATATGTTATATACAAGGGGATAGCGGTGGCAGGAGCTCATGGAGACCTAGAAGACAAAGAGAAAGTAGGTGAGCCTTCAGGTATGGAGAGCATGAGCACAAAAAACCATCAGAGTAAAAATGAGCTCCGAGTGTCGGAGACAGGGCTTAAGGCCAGGCACTGAAAGTGACCTGAGGCTAGATGAACCACAAATGAAGTGCAATCAGCCGTTGCCCCACTGAAGAAACTCCTGGCTCAGGAGAACAGGGAACAGGTGAGGCTCCCCGGCAGGTCTGCTCCAGGCCACGCCCAAGCCACAGCACCAAGGAGAGAGAGAGGAGAAAACCCAAGAGGGGAGGGGGAGGGGAGCAGAGGCAAACTGGAATAGAAGAGTGAATCCTCACAAGATCTCATGTAATCCTGCTGATGAGCGTCTTAAACTTCAGCGAAGTTTTCTACTCAGTTGTGTTGGAATAAAACTAAAACACGTCAGTGCTTTCAATACTGCGCCGTTTACTGTAACCTTAGGCTGCACAAAATACGAGCACAAACACGTTCACTCCATTTGTTTCTGAAGTAAACAGGAGGGAAGAGACCCATCCAATATGGCTGCATCGCTGGAATATGCTCCAGCACGTAATGAGGTGTCTACGTATATAATGTCTATGGGCGTGCAGACATCTAATGCCCCTCTGACCTCTTCCTCAAACCCTAACCCAGAGTTCTTGGCGCTCTGCAGACATAAACCACAGGCTCTCAGCAGCCACTTTCAATCAATCTGTCAATCTTTATTTGTATAGCGCCAGTTCATAACAAGTGTTTACTCAAGACGCTTTACAATAGAGCACAAAACTCTTCATTTTATGAATATGCATAGATACATATAAAGATATACATTAACATATATGGACAAATATATACATCAAACACCCAACATGAATCCATATAGCCAATCATGAATTCTTCCATCACAGCTAAAGAAAAAACCTTCTGTTAAGCAGCAGGAAATCTTGAATGTGAATCCCAGTCCAGAATCCCAGCTGTGTTTGGTAAGAAAGGGAGGTAAGAGAAGACAAGTGGACTAAAGTAAGAACTAAAGTTAGTGACAGATCCATGAACCATAGACCTGTCGTCTGTTTTATTAGAGGTTAACCTCTTGAGATGGTACATCTCATTTTCAGAGGGACCTCATCATCAGCTGGCTATGGAGTGTGGTGTCTTTCTGTACAGATGCAGTGCTGGTCACTGTCGCTGTGGCCGAGCTCAGCAGTAACTGCAGGAAGATTTTTATTCTTTTACATTTTTATGTTTTACGCTGTGGGATCTTTCAGAACTGGACTGTCACAGCAGAGCACCAGGAGGAGGGGCCTCAACAGACCACAGGTGAGAACAGGTGACAGAGCTGAAGAGACACCTTCCTGATGATGGAGGGGAGGATGCTGCTGGAGCTCCAGATGCCGTCCTTGCTCTGTGGCATTGGTGGTGCCGCCCTCGCTCTGTGGCATTGACGGCGCCACCCATGTTGCCAGTGCTGCCCTGGGCGTCCAGAGGCCTGAAGATCACGGTGAGGACAATGACGGGATGTTTGGACAGACAGACTGAGGGTCAGAGCAGGAACAGGAAGCTGCTTCCTCTGAAACAGGAAATGGATAGGGCTCTGTTTAATCCAGGAGCAGACTGAACCATGGCAGTGAACAGAGCCACTGCACCTCCACCAGAGGGCGCTCAGGTAAACCACACATGTCCCGCACCTCGAGAAAAAGCTTCACTCATGATGAGAGAAAAACACAAACACATGACCTTACAGAGGCAGAGCAGGCGGAGGATCTGCAGAGGTCATTCAGGGGTCAAGGGCGGAGTCACAGGAGGAAGTTTAGGTGGAAACAGACAGCAGGTACAGGTAAACAGCAGTGAGGTACAGATACAGACCAGCAGAGCAGGTCCAACACCATCGATAAGAAAAGAATTCTTCTGCCTTTGAAAACTACAGGAAATATCTGAGGAAATGTGACTGTCAGGCAGCTTCTATATCTATATCTCTATACCTGACCTTGACCCCATGACACTGACCTGGTGACCTTGTCTTCCCCTGGATCCCAACCATGGATGTATTATTTTAAAATATACTTTGTTTTTATTGATTAATAATTTTTGTTTAGTTTCTACTATATTTCACACACACACGCAGACACATATAGATATGAACCCTAACCCTTTCTTTTATGGATTCTTATATAATTTATTTATCTTTATATTTCTACTTTTATTAGCTTATTCTTTTATGGATTCTTATATAATTTATTTATCTTGATTAACAAGCAGACCTGGCAACTTTGGCTCTGGAGCATGCGCCATGTGCGTGACTGTGTTTGTGGGCGTGCATATAACCAGGAAACGAGGAAGTGGACAAACTACCTACCGCAGTCGTGTTTTCCTTTATGTTAGGAGCTGGAAGATAATCAGGGGGATACACACAGACAGAAGAGCCCCAAGAAGAAACTTCACGTCTAGAAACAAGCCCAAAAAACCACAACATGCGGCCGTGACTCACGAGATTTTCAGCCTTTAGACGCTTATAACGAGCGGACTTGGCAACGTGTCTGTGCGAGCAGCTGAGAAGGCAGCTTCAGTGTCAGATCTGTCCCAGGGAAATGTAACGTCACGCTGCATTAAAAAAGGAACTACGTTTCGTTACCTTATTTTCAACAGTAGCGCGTTACTTCACTTTTTACCCGAAAAAGTAGTTTCGTTACTGTAACACGTTACTTTCTAACGCATTACACACAACACTGCCAATCAGTCAATCAAGTGACCAACCAAGCAGACAATCAATCAACTAACCAACCAACCAGACAATCAATCAATCAACCAAACCATTAGGAAATAATTGTTGATATAATTGAGGTTAGTTTATTGTCCTGTAGGTGCAGGTATAAATGAGGAGGTGGGCCACAGACTCCTGACATAAAAACATGTGCACATGCAGACAAGAACGTTCAATTACCTTTTAATCAACCAAAACAGAGTATTGAATCTGAAATTTCCTGCCTTTGAATTTTTTAAAGAGTTGTGTTTTCTTAAAAAGATGAACTGCCAACAAAGGTCACAAACACGGAGGGGCGACAGCAGTCGAGTGAGGATTTGAGCAATTTGATCAGCGGACTGACTGTCTGCAGGGTCGGGATCATGCATGTATTATGAGAAGTGAGGTGTTGTTTATTCCTTTTCTCAGTGTATAACATATTTTATGAGCGTGTGACATCGCTGTACTCATCATGAGAGCCTGTGGCTCTCCGGGGATCAGCCCTACTACGGGGCTGCAGCCGCAGCTCTGCTCGGTGCGCCCTTTCAATGGGTTTTGTCTGTCAGGGCAAGACTGTGGCGCGGCGCTTCCGTGTGCTGTGGAATTTGAGGGTGAGGCTGGTCGGATAACAGCTGCTTGACATCGGTGCAAAGTAACGCGCCACATTTCCCTGTTAGTAATGGTAACAGCGTTGTAACGCATGAAAAAGTAATTAATTAGATTATCCGTTACTGAAAAAAATAACGCCGTTAGTAACGCCGTTATGCTCTAACGCCATTATTACCAACACTGTCTGTCCATGATCAAGCAATGTAAAAGTAACTAAAAAGTAGGCGTGGGAGAAAAAATAGATACACCAAAGTATCGCGATTTTTTGTCTGCCGATTTTAAAATCGATATTTTTATTCAAAAATCGATATTCCCCCCCTCCACACACACATGCACACACACACACTATAGGCGCTAAAGTCGCCAAATTGAGGCAAGCGACATTGCTTAATAAAACAGGCCATAGCTGTTAAAATAGTGCTGAGTAGATTTACTACTTTTCACCAGCAGATAGTGGACAGGTGACAGGTTTCTATTCAAAGTTTTGGCGAGTATTTATTTTAAAACACACACACCGGACCGAGGGACGGGAGTGTGGCTGCAGAGGCTGTGGAGCGGAGCAGAGAGAGAGACACAGAGTGATAGAGACTTAGTACTCACGATGCCGAGAGTACTTTGTCAAGTACTGTCTGACTCTGAATCTGAGGAATATTTACTCTCTGAGGATGACGGTCAGACGTCCAGTGAGAACCAAACTGGCAGCGAGTGTGCGCAGCGGGAGCGGCTACGTGCGCCATTACAGTCCCGGAGCAGTACATACCGAGAGCTTTTCCTCTTCATGGCTGGCAACTACCGAAGAGGGTAGGCCTACATGGTCTGGGATGCAGGGAAGCTCAAAACACCGCGAAAAGTGACGGTGTTAGCGAAGAATGAGACCGCGGAGCTCTGGGCAGACGAGGGAGAAGCCGGGGGTAAACAGTGCAGGCAGCAGAGACATTCATGCTCGGCCCGTAAATTACAGTGATGACGACGGCTGGGAAAGCTAACCACTTTGAAACTATAGCCTTTTTAAATCTTGATAGCAAAATTGAATATTTCTTGAAAAAACTCCGTTGCCTGAAGGGATAATAAGTCACTTTTTATATGCAATCCAGGCTTTTGAAGAGAGAGCATGAACAGCTGGTTAAAATATATTGCTGAATAAATCCTAAAAATAGACTCACATGTGATGTGTATTTTTCCTGATATAGTCTGTAGGCATCATCATTGTTCATCTTTTTCACTGGTTTTAAAAAAGCTAACTAAAGATTACAAAAATCGGCAATATCATAGAATCGCAATTTAAATCGTATCGGCACCTAAAAATTCGTAAAAAATCGAATCGGGAGAAAAGTGAATCGTCCCAGCCCTACTAAAAAGTAACTTGAGAAGTTACTCTTCATAGAGGGTAACTAAGTAAAGAGTTACTTTTTTCAGATGTAACGAGTAACGAGCAAACACTACTTTTTAAAAGTAACTTCCCCAACACTGCTGATTGGTTGATTGATAGTCTGTTTCAGGTGTAGTCGAAGGAAATAGCTGAAGATTAAGACCAGCACATATCTCATCGTCTCTCTGAAAACATGCGTGCCCTCAGTCTCAGGTCACTTCCTGTCATCCCTAAGTCCTGATTCTGGCTCCTGCTTGTTCATCACACACACAGCTGACAGATCACACCCACCACCTTTAACCCGGATGTGAGGACTGAGTCAGCAGGAGGTGGAGGTTATCAGAGATTTGAACCTGAGGAATAGTTCCAGAGAAGATGGGACGCTCCTTCATTAACCTCCACCTTGCGCCCCTGATGTCACCGCGGGGAGTGTCGGAGCTTTCACAAACTGAAGCAGAGTCTTTATTTCAGATCACATCTTCAACTATTAGCTGTCTATACATTATATACAATTTATTTAATTTCAATATCAAACACACAAAGACTCTGAGCAGAGGCACTCATGTAAACGCATCTCCATCATCAAGAACATGTTCAGAAGTGGACCCAGCGGCTTGTATCCGTGACGAATAGTGTTCATCTGTCCTCCTGTTTCCATCAGAGGAGTTATGGTTCCTGAGAGGAGGACCTGGCTGCTGCCTGAGCCATGTTCAAACATTTAATATGTCCCTGAGCTTTGATTGGTTTAACAGATTCAAGCTTCAGGGCTGAACATCGACCATGAGCCCAGCGACTGCCCATTGCTCTCTGAAAGACCACGCAGAGCAGAGGACTCATCAGGCAGCAGAAGATGGGAAGTTTGTTAGACCGGTTTGGATTCAGACACACAATCTCAGCTGACTGTGGGCAGGAGGTGGGGTCACCCTGGACTGCACACTATCACACTATACAATCACTGACATGTGGAGACTACCACTCACTCCCAATAGACAGCAATTCAGAGCCAAAAACTAATCTGTCATGTTTTTGGTCTGTGGGAGGACAACTGGCAATGAATAAACACATTCAAGAAAAGTTTAAGGCAATAAAGTACAAACAGGTTATATGGAAAAATTCAACTATCTGACAGTGGAAGTGTGACAGCTATGCGGACAGTAACAATTAAAACACAGGCATTCATAGTTTTCTCTTTGCCTGGTGAGTGAAATGAAAAGCTATGACTGAAATCATTTTCTTGTCCCAAGCAGTGGGTACCTAGCCTTGCAGAGCAGACAGACCTGCCTGAATCTGAAATCCTGCAGCTCTGTCTTGCAAGCCTCCATCGTCCAACGAATTCACGCGGCTGGATTCTTAACGGCCCAATCAGGGAAGAGAGGCAGGAGCTGTAGAATGCATACGTGACGACAACCGGAAGCTGAAAACCGGAAGTTGAGAACGGACATACCTATTAGCCTATTGTCCTCATAGATACTTAGTAAAACTTGGCGAAATCTGCCCTCCTCAGAAGTTTACTTGTAGGGATTGTATTTGACGAGGTTCATGTCACATGTAAGTGCTAAATGAATCATCTGTGTGGTACAATTAAGTGTAAGACGATAGTATAAAGCCGTTAGCTGTTAGCAGCTAAGTTAGCGGCTAACGGTCATTTACTGTTGTTAGCTGTTAGCGGCTAAGTTAGCCGCTATGTATGCTATTTTTTTTTCAATTCTTTATTCAGCCATTTCAAGTAACAAACAGGCACATTTTGCATCATATAGTCCTCAAAAATCACAGAGCAGCATCAGCAACCAATATAAACAAAATAATAAAATAAAATGTATATATAGAAGAAAAAAAAATAATGACAAACTCAGTGAAAACATTGCTTCATTATAGGAGGCAACCCTACCTGATGTGGATTGGTCTGTGATGAATGTGACGAGCAGAACGATTATCCAATCACAATCTTGTGTTTTTTTTAAACGTTCTGCCCCTGAAAACAAATTTAAAGGGTTCCTACCCAGATGGACTAGTGAAATATTTCTGTGGCAGATATATGGAGCTGTCCATCTGGCTTGTCAGGTTAGTGGGGACCAGTAGACCTCACAGACGTGAGTGAGGCGACCACAACCAGTTACAAAACACAATGCAAAAGATCATATAAAACAGGATTTATTCCAGTGATAAAGTCCAACTTTTACCCTCAATTTATGAACCAGATTGGTCATGTGAGCCTGGGAGGAGAAATCCTGGCCAAGCAGAACACTGAGGTTCTTGTAACTGGTGACCAGCTGCATCAATCTGCCACTGATCGATGTCCTGACATGATGGAGAACATGTGAACAGGACCTGACGGACAGGGGGTCAAACCAGGAACCTTCACACTGAGAGAAAGCAGCACTAACCACCGACCTACCTCTTGTAGACCCACTGATAAAATCCTCTGACCCTGGCTAATACACATACTGTTTCATTTTCTGTCTCTACAGTCCGACTCCTTTTAATCTCCAGTCCATCTGAAAACAGGACTTCTGGTATTCAGCTCCTGGCACCTGCTCCTCTTGGCAGGAGCCAAAGAACTTTTTAATCGAGTTTCAGCTGAGGAAAGTCCCACACAGAAGGATTCAGAAATGTGATATATGAGCCTGTAAAAATATTCAAGGACGGACTGGAGACAGCCGACGGAAAAGTCCAACCTTAAAAAAACAGCTCACAGCTGGACCACATGTTCAAGACAAAGGCGTACAAGAAAAATACATGGTCAAGAAAAAAACATGTTTAAGACAAAGACATGTTAAGAAAAGACATGTTAAAGAAAAAGACATGGTCAAGGAAAAAGACATGCTCAAGACAAAGACATGTTTAAGACAACAACATGTTCAAGACAAAGTTATGTTCAAGACAAAGATATGCTCAAGAAAAAGTTATGTACAAGACAGACATGTTTAAGAAAAAGACATAGTTAAATCAAAGACATGTTTGTTACAAAAATGTGTTCAAACAAAGACGTACGAGAAAATACATGCTCAAGACAGAGATATGTTTAAGACAATGACATGTTTAAGACAAAGAAATGTTAAAGACAAAGCTCATCACACTGATGATCTGCTGTCTGATGTCAGAGATCTGCTCTGATTGGCTGTGGAGCATTAGGTGTACCTGCTGGCATAATAACAGGGGCATGGAAATGCTGGTATCGGGACAGTGTTACAGTTTCAGGACTGACCTTGCTGCCTGGTGACCCAAGGCAGATATTGAGGCAGCAAGAGGGTGGTGGATGATTTTCAGCAGCAGCTGTGTCTCAGTGTCTCTTTGTCTCAGTGTCTCTTTGTCTCTGTATCTCTGTGTCTCATTGTCTCAGTGTCTAAGTGTCTCTTTGTCTCTGTATCTCTTTGTCTCATTGTCTCTGTGGCTCTATGTCTCTCTGTCTCAGTGTCTCATTGTCAATTTGTCTCAGTGTCTCTTTGTCTCTTTGTTTCAGTGTCTCTGTGTCTCTGTCTCTTTGTTTCTTTGTCTCAGTGTCTCTTTGTTTCTGTGTCTCTGTCTCAGTGTCTCTTTGTCTTAGTATCTCTGTGTCTCTTTGTCTCACTGTCTCTGTGTCTCATTGTCTCTTTGTTTCTTTGTTTCTTTGTCTAAGTGTCTCTGTGTCTCTTTGTTTCTGTCTCAGTGTCTCAGTGTCTCTTTGTTTCTTTGTCTTGTTGTCTGTCTCAGTGTCTCTTTGTCTCTGTGTTTCTGTGTCTCTTTGTTTCTGTCACAGTGTCTCTTTGTCTGTGTCTTGTTGTCTCAGTGTCTCAGTGTCTCTGTGTCTCTTTGTCTTAGTATCTCTGTGTCTCTTTGTCTCACTGTCTCTGTGTCTCATTGTCTCTTTGTTTCTTTGTCTAAGTGTCTCTGTGTCTCTTTGTTTCTGTCTCAGTGTCTCTTTGTTTCTTTGTCTTGTTGTCTGTCTCAGTGTCTCTTTGTCTCTGTGTGTCTGTGTCTCTTTGTTTCTGTCACAGTGTCTCTTTGTCTGTGTCTTGTTGTCTCAGTGTCTCAGTGTCTCTGTGTCTCTTTGTCTTAGTATCTCTGTGTCTCTTTGTCTTAGTGTCTCTAAGTCTCTGTGTCTCTTTGTTTCTTTGTCTAAGTGTCTCAGTGTCTCTTTGTTTCTGTGTCTTAGTGTGTCTGTGTCTCAGTGTCTCTTTGTTTCTTTGTCTAAGTGTCTCAGTGTCTCTGTATCTCTGTGTCTCTTTGTTTCTGTGTCTTAGTGTCTCTGTATATCAGTGTCTCTTTGTTTCTTTGTCTTGTTGTCTGTTTGTCTCAGTGTCTCTTTGTCTCTGTGTGTCTGTGTCTCTTTGTTTCTGTCACAGTGTCTCTTTGTCTGTGTCTTGTTGTCTCAGTGTCTCAGTGTCTCTTTGTCTTAGTATCTCTGTGTCTCTTTGTCTTAGTGTCTCTTAGTCTCTGTGTCTCTTTGTTTCTTTGTCTAAGTGTCTCAGTGTCTCTTTGTTTCTGTGTCTTAGTGTCTCTGTGTCTCAGTGTCTCTTTGTTTCTTTGTCTAAGTGTCTCAGTGTCTCTTTGTTTCTGTGTCTTAGTGTCTCTGTATCTCTGTGTCTTATTGTCTCTGTGGCTCTGTGTCTCAGTGTCTCTTTGTCTCTGTGTCTCAGTGTCTCTTTGTTTCAGTGTCTCTTTGTCTCTGTATCTCTGTGTCCCTGTTTCTGTGTCTCTTGTCTCAGTGTCTCACTGTCTCTGTGTCTCAGTGTCTCTTTCTCTGTCTCACTGTCTCTGTGTCTCAGTGTCTCTTTGTCTCTGCGTCTCAGTGTCTCAGTGTCTCCTTCTCTGTCTCACTGTCTCTGTGTCTCAGTGTCTCTTTGTCTCTGTATCTCTGTGTCCCTGTTTCTGTGTCTCTTGTCTCAGTGTCTCTTTCTCTGTCTCACTGTCTCTGTGTCTCAGTGTCTCTTTGTCTCTGCGTCTCAGTGTCTCAGTGTCTCTTTGTCTCTGCGTCTCAGTGTCTCAGTGTCTCTTTGTCTCTGCGTCTCAGTGTCTCAGTGTCTCCTTCTCTGTCTCACTGTCTCTGTGTCTCAGTGTCTCTTTGTCTCTGTATCTCTGTCTCCAGGTGGACGAGGACACCTGCCCTGTCTGAAGTTGTAACTCTTCATATTTAGCTCACAGAAGTTAACATCTGAAGTCTGGCTGACGTGGCTGCTTCAGAGTTCTTCGGTCTGTGCTCTCGAGCGGCCACATCACCGACTTAATTACACGCCATCAGGACCACGTGCACACACACATGCACAGTCACAGCAGTCATGTCACAGGGACTTCCTGCTGACGTGGAGGAGCTGCCCTGTGGTCTGCTCTGTCTCAGCAGACTGTAGTGGTGTGTTTATCTCTGCCCTGTCATTCATGTCCAACTCTCTCAGACGGCTCCCTGGTGTCCAACTGAAGTCGTCCTCTGAGTTCTGCTCAGAAACTGTTTCATTTCTTAAATATTTGAGCTCTTAAATATTGAAGAGACCTTCATCCACATCAACAATACCAAGAAGCCCAGAAGAGGCCAAAGAGGAACAAAGTCACTGGATCATGGAGGAGTGTGAAGGAGAGTTTTCATCCTGATCACAGGTGTTTGTGTCTCCACAGAAGGACGAAGAACCATGAACAGGAAGCACTGTCTGTTACCCTTCTGTAAAAGAAAAGAAAACCCACAGTGCTCACTGAAATAACTAGAAACTGAATAAAAGTGATAATAAATAAGAATGTTCTGAAGACTAAAGACCCAGTCATTCCTGTTGCTCATGGTGATTGTGCACGACTGTCATAATCCTGATGAATCATGCTTTGGTCGTGGTGCAGCTTGATCTGGATCAGCGTTGTTTAGTCGTTTAGAGTGCCGATTGTTCTGAGCAGTTCAAAACTGTTGTTGAGAATCGATGCTCATTATTATTATTTTATTTGGTCTATCCTTTTATATTATGTCATTGTTTTATTTTGATGTTTTAGATTTAATTTATTTTACATTGTCTATTTAATCTATCTTAAGAATACTGTTTTATTCCCTCAGTTTTAGCTTCTATACCTTTTATCACATTTTACTATTTTAGCCCCTCGGTTTCCCAGTGTTTCCTCCCGGGGGCCTGTCACACCGGGAGCTGATTCTGGTCCACTGATTGGGGCGCTGTCCCGTGGATGGCTCCGGCCCTGGTGGCTACAGAGCTCTACACCTTGGTGTGGAGCCTCCTGTCTCCCTGGGCTGGGGTGGTCCCTGTGGTGGCGCCCCCTTCAGCCATGGACCATGGCTCCTCCCGGTCTGCACGGCCCCCAAAGGCGGCTTTTTCCTCACCTCAGATCTTGGTGCCCAGCCATGTCTCCTCAGCAACAGCCTGTGTATGTGTGTGGGTGTGTGTATGTGTGTGTGTGTGTGGGTATGTATATGTGCGCGTATGTCTGTGTATGTGTACGAGTGTATATATTTGTGGGGGTGGGAGGTTTGGGTTTTTTTATGGTATTTGCCTTTTGTTTTGCTTTTGTTCTTATCCTCTGTGAGGCACTTTGTGTTGCTAAACGCATGAAAAGTGCCGTATAAATGAAATAAAGTTGAAGTTGATCATGCCTCAATCGTAAAAGCTTTCAAAGGATGACTGACGGACGTATCCGTTTGTGTCCTGACGGTGTCCCGTTCAAGGTGGCACAAGCGACGGGGATCAATCAGGGCTTACATGACCAAGGGTGAAGATTTTTACTTTGACATCGGTGGGGACATAAAAGTGCTCCAAGGAATGTTTTACATTTAGAACTGGTATTTTATGTTATGCAGAGCTGATCAAAAAACAAGCAAACCATCATATAAAGAAAACTATTCAGGGATTGACAGTAATGTTCATACTGTCACCTGAGAAAACACATTCATGATGATGTATGAACCTTGAAAGGTCTGATTTCAAAGCCACGAGGATGAACCGCTATTACACAGATCATCACCCTAACATTTGTCCCAATGCTCTATGACCAACATCAATTCATACTTTCAAAAATGTATTGTTGCATGACTTATGAACATTGGGACAATCTGGGATGCAACAATCATAAATTTGATGGTACACAGTTTCAGAATTGTTACAGATTCGTGTAATTTATTCCCCAACAAAATGAATGTATAAAATCAGATTTGCAATCTGAGATTTTATTTTATTTTACCCACAAACTTTTATTGTCGGTCTCAAACAGTTGCTGCCTTCCAACACACAAATAACGTAATAAATAAATAACCATGAAGCGCCCCTGAAACGTGTAGAAGCACTTTAGGGGCATATTTCAGGGGGGTCTCCAGGGGAGAGAAAGTCATTTCTTCCTGTATCATGCCGATCAAACCAGCCTTGTCAATCATGTAAAGTCCTGCACAGTTTCCATGAGAAATTGAAATGGCCTTTGAATTCAGGTTCAACAGAATTATTCTAAAAAACAAAATAATAAAACTGGCCTGGACAAAAATGATGGTATGCCTAGAAAAGATTGAAAATTATGTGACCATAGGGACGTGTTAAACTAAAGTGTGTCCTGTAGTTAGCATCACAGGTGTCTTTAAGTAATCAGTCAGTTTGCCTATTTAAAGGCTGAAAAGTCGTCACTGTGCTGTTTGCTATCATGGTGTGTAACACACTGAACGTGGACCACCGAAAGATAAGGAAAGAGTCTCAGGAGATTAGACAGAAAATTATGACACAAGCATGTTAAAGGTAAAGGCTATAAGACCATCTCCAAGCAGCTTGATGTTCCTGTGACTACAACAGCACATTTTATTCAGAAGTTTAAGGTCCACAGGACTGTAGCCAACCTCCCTGGACGTGGCTGCAGGAGGAAAATTGATGACAAACTGAAGAGATGGATAATATGAATGATAACCAGCCCTGAACAACTTCCATAGAGATGACAAACCAGAGCAACATGGCTGAAAACACATCAAGTTAACTTCTAATGAAACTCGAAGAGGAGATTAAAATGTGGTCCCAACTAAATGCCAGATCCTCCTCAGAGCTGCAGCACGTTTCTTTTCTCTGTGTGCCTTTTAAAATCACAGCAGAGCAGTTTTTAGGCTTTACATCCCAGGGAGCCTGGATTAATGGCATATAAAGATGTTTTATAAGATGCAGAGAGGTTCTGATCCAGTTGGGCTCCAGTCCACTGACTGTGATGACAATTTAACTCTGATCTCATCCACCTAATAAGAAACACACAGCTGGAGCGTCTGGCCTCATGGGCCCTCTGTCCTGGATTGGCTCGCGCTGGCTCGGCTCAGGCTACTCTTTCCCACGCTTCCAGACCTTTGAGGAACATGTCACCATGGAACATTAAACACTCATATCTGAATATTGTGTCTCAGACGGTCGAGCCAGTCCTCGGTCTGCCTTGTTTTATTGTAGCTGTCCCACAGACACACAGTGTCCTCAAATAATAGGTCAGAAACCCTCCACGGTCCCCAATAAGTCAGCTGTACGAGAACTCACGAACACACACGGTGCAGACCTCTCAATCAACACTGGACCATGTGAGTGTGAATGGGTGGGTGAATGGTGTAAATGAGAGGATCAATGGGTGTAAATGTGAGGGGGAATGGGTGTGAATGTGAGTGTGAATGGGTGTGCCTGTGAGGTTGAATGGTGTAAATGTGAGGATGAATGGGTGTGAAGGTGTGGGTGAATTTGTGTAAAGTGAGGGGGAATGGGTGTGAGTGTGAATGGGTGTGAATGTGAGGTTGAATGGTGTAAATGTGACCTCTCAATTCTGTACTATGTGAGTGTGAATGTGTGGGTGAATGGTGTAAATGAGAGGGTGAATGGGTGTGAATGTTAGGGGGAATGGGTGTGAATGTGAGGTTGAATGGTGTAAATGTGAGGGTGAATGGGTGTGAAGGTGAGGGTGAATTTGTGTAAAGTGAGGGTGAATGGGTGTGAATGTGAGGATAAATGGTGTAAAGTGAGGGTGAATGGGTGTGAATGTGAGTGTGAATGGGTGTGAATGTTAGGTTGAATGGTGTAAATGTGA
Organism: Scarus forsteni; assembly: GCA_036419115.1. Classification (NCBI taxonomy): domain Eukaryota; kingdom Metazoa; phylum Chordata; class Actinopteri; order Labriformes; family Labridae; genus Scarus; species Scarus forsteni. The sequence continues at coordinate 4,299,655 of JAZDUH010000105.1, forward strand.
GGGTGAATGGATGTGAAGGTGAGGGTACATTTGTGTAAAGTGAGGGTGAATAGGTGTAAAGTGAGGATGAATGGGTGTAAATGCAAGGGTCAATCAGTGTGAATGTGAGGGTGAATGGATGTTAATGTGAGGATGAATGAGCTTGAATGTGAGGGTGAATGGGTGTGAATGTGAAGGTGAATAGGTGTAAATGTGAGGACGAGTGGGTGTGATATGAGGGTGACTGGGAGTAAAGTGAGGGTTAATGGGTGTAAATGTGAGGGTGACCCATTGTGATCTGTGTGAAATCTCTTTGACCAGTCAGAAAGACCAGAGATTATCAGCTCATAATATTTTCCATTGACCTCCTAGATTTTTGAAACACTTTGTTGCTCACCCCCACCCCAGGCTGAGCTCAGAGACCCTCCTGAATGTCAGTCCAGCTGTTTGGCTTCCTGATCTCCCGCTCACACATCTGGAAAAAACTGTCTTAGCTCGAGCTCAACCCGCCCTCTATCAACCTCACACCGCTCACAGAGCTGGCAGGATGTGCTGAAGACATCCAGCCAAAGCTCATCCAACCGTCTGAGGGACTGTGTGACGATGGGGCAGGAAGTTATGTAACGATCATGTGACTCACATTCATGGACTCCTGTCTGCAGAGCTGGGAGGAAGTGTGGGGGCCTCTCAGCTGCTCAGACTCTCCTGATGCAGATGGAGATCAGACCTCAGCACAGGAGAGACCACACACACTCGTTCGTACAGTCTGCAACACACACTGGAGCGAGGGAAACGTCGGGGCTCAGACTAAACACCAGCTCAGCATTAATCAGGTCAATATTATGGTACAGCCACAGGAGAGACCCTCTGTGTGAACATAGAGGCTCGACCTGCACGAACAGACCACAGAACTCCAGTGGCTCCACAGTCACCAGATCTCTATCCAACAGAGTATGTGGTGGAGCAGGATGTTCTCCTCATGGATGTCCAGCAGCTGTGTGACGTTGTCATGGAGACATGGACCAACAACTCTGAAGAACATTTGAAGGTGAAGGAGGTCTAGCCAAAGACAAGGAGGTGTACCTAATAAAGTGGCCGGAGAGGCCAACAGCCCTGCATGACATAAAGACTTTAAGAAGAGAGAAGGCCATAAAACCGTGTGTGTGAGTTAACCCTCCTCTCACTTCTTCTCTGTTCAGTTTACAACAAAAACCCTCTGGTGAAGTTTTCAGCGTCTGTGAGGCACTGAAGGAAACTCTTCTGCGTCTGAGTTCAGGCCTGAGCTGCAGCGGCCGTGATCACACTGAGATGTTTCTCCACCTGAAACGGTCTGACTGTGGGTTTAGTCCTCTGCTCTCTTTATTTCTCTGTTCTCTCTTTAGTTCTCCGTTCTCTCTTTATTTCTCTGTTCTTTCTTTATTTCTCTGTTCTCTCTTTATTTCTCTGTTCTCCTTTGTTTCTCTGTTCTCTCTTTAGTTCCCTGGTCTCGATATTTCTCTGTTCTCTCTTAAGTTCTCTGCTCTCTTTATTTCTCTGTTCTCTCTTTAGTTCTCCGTTCTCCTTTGTTTCTCTGTTCTCTCTTTTTTCTCTCTCTAGTTCCCTGCTCTCTTTAGGTCTCTGTTCTCTCTTTAGTTCTCTGCTGTTTTTATTTCTCTGTTCTCTCTTTAGTTCTCTGCTCTCTTTATTTCTCTGTTCTCTTTTTAGTTCCCTGCTCTCTTTAGATCTCTGTTCTCTCTCTGTTCTCTCTTTTCTCTCTTTAGTTCCCTGCTCTCGTTATTTCTATGTTCTCTCTTTAGTTCTCTGTTCTCTCTTTCTCTCTCTGTTCTCTCTTTTGTTCTCTGCTCTCGTTAGTTTTCTGTTCTCTCTTTAGCACTCTGTTCTCCTTAGTTCTGTGTTCTCTCTTTCTCTCTCTGTTCTCTCTTTCGTTCTCTGCTCTAGTTAGTTCTCTGTTCTCTCTTTAGGTCTCTGTTCTCCTTAGTTCTCTGTTCTCCTTAGTTCTCTGCTCTTTCTTTAGTCCTCTGTTCTCTCTTTAGTTCTCTCTTCTCTCTCTTTAGTTCTCTGTTGTCTTTAGTCCCCTGTTCTCTTTGGTTCTCTGCTGGGTCTGTTATTCGTTGATCAGATGTCTGGTTCACCTGTGTAAGGACGGACAGAAGGCCAAAGTCTCCATCGTGTTCCTGATGTCAGTCAAAGAAAGATGAGTTGTTATCTGGACAACCTGACAGAATCAATGAGAGAAGATGAGCTGGAGCATCTGCTGAGCACGGAGACCTAAAGAGAATCAGCTGATCATTCAGCTTCATGTTTGTGCTGACAAACAGCTGATTATGAACCAGACAGACAAACGAGGGGCACAGGCTGCAGAAAAGAACCTTTGGACACAAATGGATCCAAACACAAACTTTAAACAGGAGACGCTTCAGGTCCTAATTATGCCTTCAAACAACAGAAATGGACTGCAATGATTATAAGCTGTGATTCAAAAAACTAAGTACAGTCGTATCTATGAAACAATTTGCTTCAAAAATGCTTGTGCTTTGGTTGGATAGTGAGGGTTCAATCTGCGATCTTTACATTTGGCCCCAAAGTTCTAGGACTGCCTCTGTGTATTATCGGTATATGAGTATATATACTTTGTATATATACTTTTTTTACTTTTACTTCCCTTCTTCCTCTGGAATGGTCACTGGGTGTTTGCTTCGGGCTGATTGTACATTCAGTCTGATTTATCTGTAACTCTCTCGCTCTTTTACTGCAGCAGCTGTTTTTCTTTTCAATGGAAATTTGATGTGCTTGATTTCCTGATAAGTTTCCATCTGAAGCTGATTTTGGAGTGGAGCATGAGTATGTGTCCTCCTGTTTGGATCAGTGTATCTGTCATCTGCCTTGTGGTCTGTTGAAGAACGTCGTGTTATCAGAAACAGATTGATCAGCCTGACCAGCTGCTCCTTCAGCCTGATCGACCTCCATCAAACACACTAAACCAGCTCAGGAGGGACTTGGTCAAGCCTGGCTTTAGTTATCCTGATGTCATAGTTCCACTTTGGTGAAACAGCCTCCAGTACTGGACCCAGCAGGATGGCCGTGTGATGTTACAGCGGTTCAGGAGTGTTTTCACTGCTGACATAATGTCCAGAGTTTAAAGGTCATCTCTCTGCTCCTAACAGACCCTGTTCAGGAATGTGAAGATGTCACGACTGGAAGAACTGGAATCAATGTTGGAGGGACTTCAGCACCAAACCTGCCGATACAGGACCGGTGTGTGACGGCGCTGTGGGTGGAGCCTCGCCTGCGTTGCATTAGGCTGCAGGAGCCAAAAGAGATGCCTGCTGTCTACCTGCAAATTATTATCAAAATAAGGAGTTCATGCTGTTATAATAACCACCATCACATGTGTATTTGGTCTGTTAGCAATCTCTCCACTCAGCCTAGAGAATGTCTGTTGTCTCTCATCAGATCACAGTTTGGCATTAAAAAGTTAGCTTCCCAGCCAAAAAAAACATCCTTAAGGGGACCAGCGCCCAAGCGTTCTTTATTTTTATAGCACAGGCATGTTGATAACGTTCATAGCCAGAACGGTCACAAACAGACACAGAGCTGCAATGTGGGAGAGTCAGACAGGTGAAAGACCTCAGACCTGATCAGCCGAACATCAGACAACACACTCGGTCTGACACTTCACTTATTTTTAATTAGGTTAATGACCTCCTCCATGATGTTTTAACAGTGCAAAACAGAGAAGGACTTAAGGGACACTGTTTAATTTGCATTGTTGCTCTTAAATAAACATATTTTCATACAATATACTGCTGTTATATTTAATTATTAAGTTACAAACTGCATAAATGAAAGCTGACTCATAGCCATCTCCATATTGTTTTAAATTGGTGCATTCATAAATATATAAATCGTGCGCACGAGATACAAAAAAGTGCGAAATACTTATTTCGCTAAAGCCTGCGCTCGATTTAATTATACAGGCAAGCGGCAGCTGCCTCTACAAACCAAGAAGAAGAAGAAGACAGCCGGGCTCGACTGAAGCATCCCAGTAACCAGCTAAACGTTAGCTGTGTCTGTGAATGTAGGAGTGCAGGGTATGTACAGTCCCTTAGGCTATTTATCACTACCTTATATAAAATCTACACCCCCTCAAAACTCAAGCAAAGCTCGTGTGTTGCTGCCACCTGCTGAATAAGGTGGAGGGAGTTAGCCCCGAAGTTAGCTACAACTTCACCTCTGTAGCAGCAAAAAAGTCCGCCCTTTGCATCCCAGGTCAGGACACTGACTGGTTCTTAGCAGAAAATCGGTGCAATAGTTAGAGGTTACTATACATCAGTACAAAACAAACAACTGAAGTCGTAATAATTAAAATGCTCTGATTTGGAGCAGCAGCATCTAGCCTACACTAACACTGGCCTACAAAACACTGGCTAGAGGGTGCAGAATTCATGGTTGTTGACCCCAGCAGGACTTATCTCAGATCCGGACTTGCTCCACCAACCCTCGATGCGTTGGTTTTCTGTACTGGCCCCAGCTATGTAATTTCACTCTCCGGACAAATTGTCTCCATAAGTTGTGCGTAAATTTATCTGCAGGTCTTGCACAAGGCCATTTTCTGTGCCACGGTCAGTGCGCGCAAGTTTTAGAAATTTACCTAATGTCTCTAAAGTTTCAACAAAATAGCCTCTAATCACTCTCGGGTCACTGCTTGTTTTGTAGGCATTCAGCCAAATTATTTTACGAGAGAAGCCGTCGATACACCCATTAATACACACACCAAAAGGTTTCAGTTTGTCATAAGAGTCGATGTGCCAGATGTGATCAGGTCCCTTTGAGAAGTAGTCTTCTGTACAGTCTCCGTCGTTGTCTGAATGCTGACGCTTCTGGATCCAGCTCGGCCAGTATAAGTCAGACTTCTTCTTTGTTGACTTTTAGGCCATTTTTTTGGCACATAGTGAACATCCACCGATATCCATGCATCTTTCCCGGACCCTGTAATTGTTCCTGTATGAAATCAATGACACGGCCCAAATTCTGAGGTGGAAGTAAAAGTTAACGAGCTCACTTCTTCTCTCCATTGTGTGTGTTTGTAAACATCTGACGTCACTACGGGAAGCCGTAGTGGACAAGGACAAGTCAAAACGTGGTAAATAACTCTATTTCGAGCGCACATTTTATATACTTTTTTCTCTGTGGCACCTTAGGGGCTCCAAACCATGCAATATTTTGCAGGGTGATAAATTTGATAATCTCAATTTTAGGCTGCAAAAAGTCATAACTCTGTCCATATTTTGTAAACTTGGGCTTTGATAATATTTTGGCTGGTCTTAGATTATGTGTATAAATTTACTGCTTCCATTGTTGCCCCCTTTTATTTAATTACTTGTTAAAGTGACTAAAACTAAATAAAAACAAAGAAATCTGCAAATGAATTAAAAATAAAATCAATCACATTTGAGAAACTATAATAACTCTGTTACACACTCACTCCATTCTATACATTGTTCTTGATTGTTTCTGGGCTGTTCTGTGGCAATAAAATTGATTAGTTTGAAAGCAAGACTGCAATTTTCTATTGTCTACTTTTTCAAGTCAACATGGTCTTTGAAAGGTCTTTAAAAGCCTTAAAGCTGTGGTCTACGATTTGAAACCGCAGCCTGCCTCCCCTTCCCTCACCTCTCCCCTCCGTGTTCGAAGATCCCGCCCCCGGCTCGTGTCGCCTCGCCTCTCAAGCCCCCTCGAACAGAGCTACGAGGGACTAGCATAATATATCAGCAGCAAACTCAATCAAAAACAGCTCAGCTCAACTGAAAATATCAAACACGACAGACATCCCCCTTGTAACACACAGCAGTAGCCATTTCAATTGGACCGGCGGCAATGCGGGTCTGGCGCCGCCAGAGCGGAGCCGGTTGAGGGGGAGGATTTATCTTTCTCGGCCTGTCCTTCCCAGCTCAGCTTACAATGCTAACGATTAGCGGCTAACAGGCTAACCCGCTCCGCTACAAGTCATTAGCCAGGACAGGCACAGACTAACCAGAGTTATTCAGCAGACATCTCCCACTGTAGTAAACAAAGCCATTACCTGATCAACCAGGGGCGAAACGGCTGATGCTGAAGGTCTGACGGCCGGCTGAGGCCATTCGTTAGCCGTTAGCCCGCTAACAGGCCTCAACCCGCGGGCAGAGCTCCGTTGGGCCCCGCGGGTGAGGGAAGCGGCTTCCCGGTTTCGGCGCTAGGCTTTTCTGGCTAGTTCAGTAGCTAACGCTGCTAGCTGCTCACTGGAGGTAGAGGGGAGGAGGCAGGACCATGGGCATGACGCTGCATAGTGAGGTAGACAGGGGATTGGATGGACTCACGGACCAACTCACGGACCAATTGAACCTTACAGGCTTCTAGGCTTGATTGGTCAGCTAGTGTGCAGCTTTGCAGCGGATATACTGAATGGATTTTTTTCGTTCTTTTTGGTCTTTATACTGTGTAGATAGGACCATAGGACCATAACAGCCTTATAAACGGTGTTATTAAGATGTACAAAGCTTCCAAATCGTAGACCATAGCTTTAAATTTGTAAAAAATAAATAAATTAATTTATTAATTTAATTAATTAAAAAAAAACTCCAGAAACCCTGTTTTTGAGATATGTGTATTTTGGAGTTAAAGCCTGCTCTGGAGAAAACTGCACAAGCAGCCGCCGTACAGGACGCTGCGGAATCCTCATTTTTATGCCTCTTTTCATGAAGTGGTAGAACCGTCATCCCGTGGTCAGGCTGATGCGACATTTGTACTGAAACATGCCGAGTCGGCATTTATGACGAGCAAAGCATCACAGCTACTGAGTCAATGTTTCCACAGCCAACAGATTTCATGTTTGAGTCTGACACTGTTCTGTTTTCAGCTTTGGCTTCATTCTTTTGAAACCATCATGCTCTGCAGAAACTGTGGTCACGTGTTACTAAAAAATCCTAAAAATAAAGAGACTCAAAATCAGGCTATTCTGCAACAGTTACAAACTCTCCAGGAGGGTCTGACTAATGTCTGCATGTTTCTTTCAGAGAAGCTTCAAGGTTCAAAGCAAAGTCGAAGTCTGTTGTCTTGGTGGTGTCCTTGTTTTATCTGCTTGTCTCAGGGGCCGTTTAGACGGCTCTGTTTTCAGCCTAAGACAAAGAGTTTTCGTTGCATTTTCGCCTCCTGTGTTCATGAGAGTGCCTACACCGCCTAAATCCACAAACGTTTGAAACCAGGGTCCAGAGCGGAGAGTTTTCAACATATATTGCAGCCCATCTCCACATAAACGAGATTCAGCGTTTCAGGATGAAACACCGACATCACTGCATGCATAGTACTCTTTCACATGAAGGCTGTGCATCATACCAGGAACAACAGCTTCACCCGTCTACAGAGTAACACGTGTGCTGCTTACTATGCTCGGTTTGTTATCCAGACAAAACTATCCAGACAGATTTGTTGTCCAGACATGAAACTCCTGCGTCTTTGTGCGTCCACTCACCATTGTTGTTTGTGAAAAGTTTTTCTTCTTTGAACGTGTGTTGTAAGTCATTCTCACATCTTGTTGTGGACGTGGGTCATGTTTGAAAACACAAAGGAAAAACCTTTCTGATTCTGGTGAAAACACTGTGGTGTAAATGTGGCCTCAGAGAAAGACTCCGATCTCTGCTCTCAGCAGCAGGAGTCTTTGTCTCTCAGAGTCCACAGCAGAGCTCGTCTGCGGCTGTCTTCGTGGTTTCACTCGTCTGCGGCCATCCTCGTGGTTTTAGCTGGTCTGTTCTTATTGTTGCTGTTTCTATGACCCATGGGTGTCCTTGTTATTTTGATGGTTCATGCTCCTTCTGAAGCTCTGACACTCAATTCTGCTGCATCATCATCAAACGCTGAGTCTCTGCGTCCTCGGTGTCAGAGCAGCTTCATCATCTGTGAGTCTCAGTGAGAGGAGCAGCTCATGGAAACACCAAGAACCCTGTGAGGAGCATCACGGTGTCTCCATCCTCCTGTGAGGAGCATCACGGTGTCTCCATCCTCCTGTGAGGAGCATCATGGTGTCTTCATCCTCCTGTGAGGAGCATCACGGTGTCTCCATCCTCCTGTGAGGAGCATCACTGTGTCTCCATCCTCCTGTGAGGAGCATCATTGTGTCTCCATCTTCCTGTGAGGAGCATCATGGTGTCTTCATCCTCCTGTGAGGAGCATCACTGTGTCTCCATCCTCCTGTGAGGAGCATCACTGTGTCTCTATCCTCCTGTGAGGAGCATCACGGTGTCTCCATCCTCCTGTGAGGAGCATCACTGTGTCTCCATCCTCCTGTGAGGAACATCATGGTGTCTCCATCCTCCTGTGAGGAGCATCACGGTGTCTCCATCCTCCTGTGAGGAGCATCACTGTGTCTCCATCCTCCTGTGAGGAACATCACGGTGTCTCCATCCTCCTGTGAGGAGCATCACGGTGTCTTCATCCTCCTGTGAGGGAACAGTGATATTATGGAGAGGCAGAGGCAGAAGTCTGACAGAGAAGATGAATCCATGTCCAGCTTCAAAGCCCTGAGCACAGAGAATCAAACCTCGTTGAAGAGCCCACATCAACAAGTGAAGGAAACATCTGGTTCTTCTCTGTGACCTCACATGTGAGACATGAACAAATGCATGGTAGCAACCCAGTGCATTCAGGCATGTAAACATGGTTGGATGACCTGCTGAGGTTCAAAGGATAATCGGGATGGAGAAGAAAGGGATTTCAGAAGGTGGAGAGTTTTGGTGCAGACGGGCTGGTCCATCAGAAACTGCTGAGATCTTCACACCATCTCTGACCTCAAGCCTGCTCTTTCTTCTCTTTGGCAGATACTCAATGATGTTCCTGTCTGCTCCTTCTTGATGTCTCCTCAGTGATGTCTGCTCCTTCTTCTCCACTATAAAGTTCTCAGTTGACAGGCACTAGTTTATCTTAAAGAGCTTGTAGTTCCGTACAACCCCACTAAAATACTACACTCCCAAAATGCTGGCCTGCTCATGGTACCATCAGTCTGTAGGAGTATGGGAGGTGGAGCCTTCAGTTTTTCGGCTCCTCTTCTCTGGAACCATTTAGCGACCACGGATCAGGAGGCAGACACGCACTCTACATTTACATATGTACTGCATGCTGATCATGCCGAACACGCCGAACATACTGAACATGTTAGATATGTTGAATATATTGAACATGCTGAACATACTGAAAATTGTAAATATGCTGAATATGTTTAACATTCTGAATATGTTGAACATGCTGAAGATGATGCACATACTGAATATGTTGACTATGTTTAATGTGCTAAATATGTTAAACATGCTAAACTTGAACATACCCAATATGCTGGATATGTTTAATGTGTTAAATATGTTAAACACGCTAAACTTGAACATACCCACCATGCTGAATATGTTTAATGTGTTAAATATGTTAAACATGCTAAACTTGAACATACCCACCATGCTGAATATGTTTAATGTGTTAAATATGTTAAACACGCTAAACTTGAACATACCCAATATGCTGAATATGTTTAATGTGTTAAATATGTTAAACACGCTAAACTTGAACATACCGAATATGCTGAATATGTTTAATGTGTTAAATGTGTTAAACATGCTAAACTTGAACATACCCAATATGCTGAATATGTTTAATGTGTTAAATATGTTAAACATGCTAAACTTGAACATACCGAATATGCTGAATATGTTTAATGTGTTAAATGTGTTAAACATGCTAAACTTGAACATACTGAATATGCTGAATATGTTTAATACAGTATGTTAAACATGCAGAACTTTTTTTAACATACTGAATATGTTTAATGTGTTCAGACATGCTGAACTTGCTGAAAATGGTAAATATGCTGAATATGTTGCATATGTAGAATATGTTGAACATGCTGAATATCATGAACATACTTCAGTCAGTCAACTCCCATTTAATTGTTTTATTGTAGCAGCAAATACATGTTATAGGTTTGGTGCCCAGGCTCCCGTCTCATCACCAGTGACCCAGTGATTCCAGTGTTGAGGTAGGCAGATGAAGTGATGCCGTCATGGCTGCACCAATCCTCAGGGAGTGAGGGGAATAGAGTCCTAGAGATAGGCCACAGCTCGAGCAGAAAACTTGCAGATTTGAAGAGAACCAAGATCTGGTCATAGGTTTGTGACCATTGATGAACCATGTGATGATTGTTGAGAAGAGGGACGATGATGCAGATAATTCATCATAAGAGAAAGGACAATAAAAAAGTTTTAGTTTTTGCAATTTGATATGAGTGCCTTGGCGAGATCTGTCAGATCTGAGTGCTTCAAGGATAAGGCATACTTGTGCTTTTCTAATTACAAATCAGAAAAGGTGCGATCATGCTGTGGATTAAAAGAGAGACCTGGTTGAGAGCAAGCAACACTATTGGGTAAAGCTCATAGAGGGCGGTGGATTTAGGATCCTCGAGGGTCTGTATTTCGGTTGGCCAGACATCTACAAACCACTCGTTATTATAGAAACCCCCAAAAACAGACAGATGGAGCCGCGTCAGTATAAAACTGGAGAGAATCTCAGAATTCAACATAGTCAAAGTAAAGAAAGAAATGCTATTTCATTCATCGCAGAGCAAAGACCAAACAGCAGATCTGCACAACAGCCTTCATCTAAACCGCCGTGTCGATACGATTTTTTAAAAATTAATTAACTTATTTACATTTATCATTATTATTATTATTATTATTTTTTCAAACTTGTTTTTATTGGGGTTTTATGTTTTTAAAACAGCAACAGAAAAATACAAATATACATATAAAACCACATAAGATGTACAGATCTATAATGTACAATGCTTTCATACATCTTAAAATAATAATGACACACACACACACACACGAAAAAAAAAAAAAATTAAATTAAAAGTCATGTTACATCAGTTTGTTCCATCACTTTCTCCTTCATGGGTTTGTCTTGTTAAAATAATCTATAAAAGGTTGCCATATAGAATAGAATAAGTGTTCCTTTTCTCTTAATGAGCATTTTATTTTTTCTAACTCCAAAAACTGCATTACATTATTTAATAAAGCTGTATGGGTCGGAGGTTTTCTCTGTTTCCAGTTTAACAAGATCAATCGTCTTGCTAACAGTGTTATATACCGAATCATGTTGTATTGATTACATGGAAGTTGAATGGTTATCATTATTATTTTTATTATTATTATTTACATTTATTTATTTGCATTCATTTATTTATTTTATAATTAATGAAATTATTTATTTATTTTTATATTACTATTATTTCTTATTTTATTTTACTTTATTTGTATTTTTTATTTATTTATTTTTCATTTATTTATTAAATATTATTATTATTATTGTTATTATTTATGTGTTTATTTATTATTTGTATCCAGTTATCTACTATTATATTTTTGTCAAGGAACAGACAGTAGAGATTTAGGAGGAGAGGCTGGAGGTAAAGTATATACTAGTAACTTATTAATTTATTTATTTTCATTACCATTATTATTATATTATTTTATTGTATTTATTTTTTTATTTTTTTGACTGGTGGAGCAGAGCAAAGGGAGTTTGCACGTGTTGTACAGAATCCAGCATAGAGCCTCTGATAGGATATAAAAAGGGAGGGCTACTAAGACAGCGAAAGGTCAACCTAACAGAAATAAATTCTGAATGCCACTTAACACCAAAAAGATGCTACTGAGAGGGGTGGAGTGGAATGACCTTGAAGGCATCGGTAATGTCTGCTTTCCCCAGCCATGCACCAGCTCCAGCTGATTAATCATTTGCACAGCGTTTTCTACAGAAGTGTAGTATATAGAGAATGATTCAGGTGGAATTAGGCCAGGGGCGTAGAATTGGGTAGGGACGCGAGGGACACGTCCCTATCAATATTATGCCACTACCACATGGTCCCTGAAACAAAACACAAGCATAGTATATAGTTATAACTAAAAAATGCTTATATTTAATGCTGGGGTAGGCGATTTTGGAAAACTAGCATGAATTTGAAAGTAGCATCTCCTCAGGACTCCGCCTAGCCCCACCCCCCGCTCACATGCACGCGCGCGGCCGCTATATCCAGAAGCAGTCTTCTGGACTCCAAACCCTCAGCACAATGTGTTTGTTTCACACTACACCAAGTCATGTCTCAGTCAGCACGAAGAAAACACCAAACAAACATGTAGAGTCAGTTAGTACTCACAGCCGATGTTGATCGGGGTATAGGTAGTTCCTCTGACATTCTCCACATAGCTGTCAAATCTCCCGTTTTGACCATAAAACTAGCGTATTTTCCGTATTTTCTCCTCTTTTCTCCCGTCCTCCTGTATCAGTATTCTCCTGTAAATCTCCCGTGTGACAATATAATAATAAAAGCACTCCTCTGCCTCTCCAAACTGAGCTCTGTCTCTAGCCTGAATGGGGCGGTAATGCTCCAAAATCATGGATGCAAACCACCGAAGAAGAAGTCTCGCGAGAACTGCCACCTGCAGTAGCATGAATTGCAGTTCTCGCGAGATTAGAGCCAACAGCAGAACAAACTTAGAAAAAGAAAGAGTTTGTTTTAGATTTCTTGTACATCTGTCTTAAATGTGAGGGATACTGGAGCCTGGTTGGGGTTGTGGGACGGCTCACAGCGGACTTCCCTTATTTTCAAAGACAAAACTTGAAAGGTAAGCATTCTCCAGCGGAGTCTGTTCCCTACACGCTACATGCTACATGCACTGTCTGTGCACGCTGGTAAAATGCACGCGCAGCAGGCACGCAGAATGGCGACGGGATTTGATTGGTGTAAAAAAAGGTATCCCGGCAAGATTATTAGTCGGTGTTTTCCCTGTTTTACTCCTGCTGTAGATAGCGGATATTTTTCGCTCTGTTTTAAGAACACATTATGAGTTACCATCGGGTCATGAAGACCATTTTAACCAGTATTACAAAAAGTGTATCTAAATCAGATCGCCAACCCCAGCTTTAATGCCAAAGAGAAACACATTTTGATTGTTTTATTTATTATCCATATATTATTTGTGTATTGAAAGGCAGCAACTGCTTAAGACCAACAATAAAAGTTTCTGGGGAAAAAAAATAGAATGAAACCTTGGATTAAAAACATGACTTTGTACATTTATTTTATTGGGGGATAGACTTATCAGTAGTCCTTTTTGGTTTTGGTTATATATTTATCAGACTATAGTCATACCATCAAAATTTCTAGTTGATTCCAAATTGTCCAACTGTTCATGTGTAATGCTGCAATTTATTTTTGTCAAGGAACAGACAGTAGAGATTTAGGAGGAGAGGCTAGAGGTAAAGTATATACTAGTAATAAAAAAAATTTCTGTATATGATAGTTTGCTTGTTTGTTTGATTAGATCTAGATGACATTAAAAACAGTCATAAATGAAAAACACATCAACTTCCAGGGTGCTATCTTGGTGCACTTTTATGTCCCCACCAATGTCAAAATCAAACCTACACCCTTGAATTAGGCTGTTTATACTTCGGACTGAGGAATCCTGAGGAGCTGAGAGATGTATAGTGAGATGTTTTAGAGTGGATATTTCCTTGTCGTGATCCCCATAGGGCTCACCCTGAAAATGGAGAAAGGGGATTTTGAGAAAGAACCAACCATGTAGCCTTTTGAAACTTCTTTTGAAAGAGCCTGTCCACTATTTCTGGACCTAGCTGTGCTGACTGAAGATTTTGCAGACATGAGTTATTTATTTTTTATTTTATTTATTTATTTATAAACCTTGGACTAGACCAGTGATGAGATAATTCACAAAGCATATACTGAGGTGATTAGAAAGAGCTTTAGAAAGAGCTGGCGCTTTCACTAGAGTTGAAGGATGCTGAATGTTTATTTCCCATATTTTACAGGATGGAGCTTCCTTATACTTGTTACTTTTGGAGCCAGGCAATGGATTTGTTTGAGGTTTAGGAGCTGACAGTTCTTGCAGCGCAGTTCTTGGACAGAGGGAGGTCATGTGGGTGAAGGAACCGCAGATGGAGCAGGCTAGGGTTTTATGCCTGGTAGAATGTAAGCTAATAAGGATTAAGTCAACAAAAGACCAATTTAACCTCTGATTGAATTCTTGATATACATGGCAGCTTTGGTAGAAATAGATTGTGGTACACTTAAAAGAGAACCACTGTAGGAAAGATCTGAAATTATGGCTAAGTACGTGACAAATTCCTCTCTGCATTGCAGATATACTTCACAAATAGTGTCTCTAAAACACTGAAGGCTAAGTTAATTCTGCCAGAGTAAGGAACGTGGACAGTCTGATTAGCTTTACCTTTACATCTGTGGTGTAAATATCATTTACAATTGTGAATAGTGTTTATACCTCCATCTCATTCAGTCTCATGTTAACCTAATTGTTATTTATTTTCTTTCATAAGGAAGTTGATATTGCTCAAAGGCTCTGCATGTTACAACCCTTTTATTTTCATTTTGGTTGTATTTATTCTATTTTATTTTATTTTGATTCTGCTTTATTTTAGTTTAGTTAAATTAATGCTCCTCTATCTAATGTCTTCATCTGATATTTCCAACTGCTATAGTGTGTATAAGAGCAACTGAAACAACCGAATTTCCCCTCTGGGATTAATAAAGTATTCCTGATTCAGGACAAAGCGGGTCCAATTCATTCACAAGCGGACTTCAGGGACTGAAACTGGGTTTCAAGATTAAGCCCAGCATCCTCCCATGACAGCTGAGACTCACTCACTGAATGGGAGATGACGAGAGACATCGCGATCACCAGAACAAAAGGTATGATGACGATCGCATGAGAAAGTAGGTGAAAGAACTGGTCTAAATATATTTGTATTTATAAACAATGATTTGGATGATGGTCCCTGTAACATGGACAAACTCACTGACAGAAACAAATGCTGGAGACTGAACCGAAGAACACAAGCCATGTCCCTGACTTATTTGAGTCATCGGTGAATTTAACAACAAACGATAAAAGCAGCTTAATATGATGATGTCTTATTTACTGTCAGGTGGTTTGGACCAGAAACAGCAGAGCCGCATCAAACAATCGAACAAATAAATCAACAGAGACATTTTAATCATTCAGATCAGTTTATTCTCCAACCCAAGAAACCAAAAACTGACACACGCCATAGAGACCTGCCATCTTTGTTTTAACCAGGAAACAGTAAAAAAGCATGTTGCCATGGAAACAGACACACATTCAGACTGATGGTTGTAGAAGCCAATTTGATCTGCCAACAGTTTAAACAAGTACCACATCACCTGTCAAGGTGCTCTGTACCTGTGGGGGGATCAATCAAACGTCCAAGCTCAGCATTCATGATTCGCTCACATGCACAACCACACAGGCACTGATCAGTCAGGAGACAGAGAGCATTCTGGGAAACAGAGTCAAGGCAGTCAGGTGGAGTCTTCAGGTGGAGCCTCAGTCACAGGTGAACACGCAGAGTGAAGGATTGTGGGCCGCGGACACATAAACACACACCCACACACACACACAAACATAAACAGTCGGCTCCTGGAGGTGGAGCTCCTGGCTCGGGTCACCTTTAATCAGACCCTCTCAATCAAAAACTGTAATGAAGAACCAAACTAATGGAGACAAGACCTCCAACCATGTGACCCTCCCCTGCTGTCACTGTGCTCCCACCCCTATGGTCCCTGTCGTCTGTCAAAGACCCTTTAAAACCTCTGAGCCCAGCTGCAGAGGTCAGTGAACTACACCTCCCACAATCCATCATGTTCTCCTTCAGGTTGATCCGTGTACGTGGGTCATGAGCCTCACCTGCTGCACCATAAACCAGGGGCCCCGGGCCACTCATGGCCTCCGACCCCCTAATTGAGGTTTGGAATATGAATGAATGTATTGTTGCTGTCGGGCACCAACCTCTTATCTCCATTTTCACTGAGTTACATGTTTTAATGACACA
Source organism: Scarus forsteni (assembly GCA_036419115.1). Taxonomy (NCBI): domain Eukaryota; kingdom Metazoa; phylum Chordata; class Actinopteri; order Labriformes; family Labridae; genus Scarus; species Scarus forsteni. The sequence goes on from JAZDUH010000105.1 coordinate 4,315,600, forward strand.
GTGCTTCTGGTCCCCTTCATGCTGCTTGGTTATGAGATCTTGACCAAATCAAAGTGAAAAAAATCTTTTAATTCAACGTCCATTCATTCAGGATGTAAGTAGATATTTCGGAGATAAGAGATTTGTGTCCAACAGTGATGTAAACATGACAAAATCTGTCCAACCCTTGCCTTCAAGGTGAGACATGCTCCATGTCCATCGGCCCTGGAGCTCAGATGTTGGAGCTACGGGTGAGTGAACAGCATCCAGTCACACACTGATGGACTAAAACCAAACCTCTTGTGACCCCTCACACCTGGAGCTCAGCAGAAGTCTACCTGTGATGGCGATCGGACTGTTGATGTTCTCATCCGCTGTGGAGAAGATGGGCAGGACTGTTACTGCTGAGGGACAAACGCATGAGCGGTGTTACCCCCAAAAGCCACAGAGCGTCTGTCCACAGATCTCCTCCATCCTGGACCACAAGCCTTTCCAGCAGACGCCAGGAGCAGAGCTGCAAGTCCAGCTCAAGCACGGGTCAATCTCTGCGGTGAAGGAAGTTAGAAGAGGAGGGACACCGAGCACATGAGCAGCCTGAGGATCATTAACTCCTTCACTTCAACATCCCACGTGCCAGGAAACAACTTCAGATCAACCACAGACCAGCTGCTGTGTCCATGTGGATCTTCTCTGCTGTGCGCTTCAGAAACAGATCCGAACCAAAACCAAACTGGACCACGTGATCACAACATGCACACGGAGAGCAGGCTGACCAGACCTCAGCAGCCAGTGCAGAGGTTTCTGGGTAATGTAGTTAAATCTAGAAAAAAACGACAAAAAAAATTTAACAAGCACAAGGAGCTGCAGCGAGCCCTTTAACAAACAAAAATAAACAAACAAATCAGACCAGCTTCAAACTTTTGGAACAAAATGACGGTTTAAGGCGACTTCAGATGTTGTTGTTTCTTTTGGCCAACGACAGACAAAGCTCCGCCTGAAAGAGAAAGAGCTCCCCTTTGGTTACAGGCTCTATTCCAAACTGCGTACATCACACCAGATTTCTATGATGGTCCATCCACGTCACGGAGGAACTGAGTTCAAACTGCCATGTGAAGAAATTTAAACCCAACTGTGTGGTGGCCAAAGATTTAACAGTCTGCATCCAGTCTTCATCAGACCAGCTGTCAGACGACCAGAGGTGGGCTTTGTACCCAAATTAGTATGCGGGGGGGGGGGGGGGGGTCATCTAGTTTTCTTTGGTAGCATAAAATGGGATCTTCAGTTAAAAAGTTGGTGACCGCGATGGGCAAGCTGTGTCAAGTTGCCCAACCTCACATTGTGTTGGTGCTTAAAGACAATAAGGAATGTAGAATTTTTCTTTTTTACCCTTAATACAGAGCAGACAGCAGGAAACAAACACACCCTGTCATTTCACTCGTCAGTCACGCAAGAGCTGAAACCAAGGCTATATTTAGCTGAACTCTCTGAAGCTTCTAAGGGCCAATTTAAAATAGACTGTGGGCCACAGTTGGCCCCATGGCCAAGTTTGGTCAACCCTTGAATACAGGTTTGTTTCAATCATAATGATATTCCAATTTTTTTCACAAACAGATCAGTATCTCTTTACAGAACAGACTGCATTACAGAGGCCAACAGGTTTGTATTGCTACTGATGTATGCCATTTAAAATACAGCCAAAGCCACACCCCCTAAGGTCAGAGCTCCGCCTCCAAGCAGTCAGAGCTCCTATTGTCGGAGATACACACAATGACAAAATTGTTGTACCCTTCTGTTAAAGAAAGAAAAACCCACGCGGTAACTGAATTAACTTGAAACTGATGAAAGGTAAGAATAAATACATTTTTTTCTGAAAATCAAATAATGAAAATCAGACATTGTTTTCGAATTATGGTTCAACAGAATTATGTAAAAAAAACAAAGAAAAAATATAATAATTAAACTGGCCTGGACAAAAATTATGGAACCCTTAACTTAATATTTTGTTGCACATCCTTTTGAGTCAATCACTGCAATCAGGTGATTTCTGTCACTCTCGGTGAGACTTCTGCACCTGTCCACAGGTATTTTGGCCCACTCCTCAAGAGCAAACTGCTCCAGCTGTCTCAGGTTTGAAGCATGTCTTCTTCAGACTGCATTTTTCAGCTCCTTCTACAAATGTTCAACAGGATTTTGATCAGGGATCATAGAAGGCCACTTCAGAATAGTCCAATGTCTTGTTCTGAGCCATTCTTGGTTTTTTTTTAGGTGTGTGTTTTGGGTTATTATCCTGTTGGAGGTCATGACCTGTGACTGAGGGTGTGTTTGAAAAGTCCTTCCAACGTCCATCCCTATCCTTTCTCCCTTAACCTCGATGGAAACAACACTGGGTCAAGGAAAGGAGGGAATAATATAAAAGGAGGACTGCAGTAAGAGAGGAATTTGACTGCACTTTCACTTCATCGTCATATTTATATAATTATATTCTGCTCACAGCTGTGAGGTCAGAGCATCTGTACATGTTGACATCTTTGACAGGTACTGAAAGTCGACTATTACACTAGAATGTTTCAGAAGAACTGTTCATTCACATATATCATTATCAACGCTGTTTAAGTTTGTTACTATATCTGAAGTGCAGTAAAATGTGTAATTTGTGCTTCTTTTACTGATAGTTTTTTTTTTATAAATGTTATTAGAGACCCCATTGTTCTGTGTTATTATTGGCTTGATTTACTTCATGAATGAAGACTGATGGAAACATGGTAACCAATAAATAATATTAATATAGGAAACAAGTACAACAATTATTTGTTTATTATTCATCACCATTGTAGGTGGGAATGGAGAAAAGGAAATGCTTTAAATTAAGTGCTTTATAAATTAGAACACGTTATTGATTCTCCAACCACAATTTAAAAAATGATTGATAAAGAAATAAACTAAAGGTTATATTTTTAAAAGCACTGACTTCGAAGCATATTATTTTCTCTAAACCTGCAAAAAATGTTTTCCTAATATTATATAGCCTACATATCTTGACAGTCCCACTAAAGGTGTCCTTTCTTGAATCAACTGAGACATTTAAATACCTTGGTGTTTGGTTGGAAACTGATCTCTCTTTCAAAACTCGCATATGTGCTACTACCTCTAAGCTCAATTATAGTTTAAAAACATTATATCAATCTATAAATTGTTTTAATTTTCAGGTCAGGAAGAGAATAGTTACCCAACTGTTGCTTCCTATTCTGGATTATGCTGATGTCATTTATGTAAATACTACTGACTCCTGTCTACACTCCATTGATGTCGTTTTCAACAGTCTATGTCATTTTGTCCTCCGCTGCCCTTATAGGACACACCACTGTGTCATGTATGAGCAACTGTCCTGGCTCTCACCCTCTGCCAGAAGACAATATCATTGGCTGCAATTTATTTTCAAAAGTATTTATCTTAATTTTCCCAATTATTTAAAGCAACATCTAGTGCACTATAACTCGAAGCATAACCTACGACACGATGAACAAATGTTCTTCATAGTTCCAAGAGTTAAGCGAGAAGTAGGTAAACATGCATTTCGTGTTAGGGCCCCTAGTGACTGGAACAATCTTCCTGTATTTATTCGCTCTATAACTTCATTAACTTCATTCCGTAGGGCTCTATTAACACATCTTCAAAATACCTGCCATTGTTTCTAGTTTGCTCGAATGGCCTTAAATGACTTTTACTGATTTTTAACCTTTGTTGCGATTACTTTGCTTGGTACGACCATAATCGAACTTGGTCATGTGACTCTTCACTTTTGTTGAAATTACTTTGCTTTGTACGACCATAAACGAACTTGGTCATGTGACTTTTCACTTTTGTTGTAATTACTTTACTTTGTACGACCATAAACGAACTTGGTCATGTGACTTTTCACTTTTGTTGTAATTACTTTGCTTTGTACGACCATAAACAAAAAGGTTTATGTGATTTAACTGTTGTTGTGATTACTTTTCTTTGGAAGACTATAAATGATTGTTATAACATCATTACTGTAATGTTTTTCAGGTAATGTAATGTGACTGTAATGACAGTGTTAGGTTGAACATACAGAGCTGGTTTATGTGTATGTGTGTGCGTGTGCTGTTACGTTTTTGCTTATTGTGTTCATTTAGATTTATTTATTTTTATTTTATTTTGTTTTGTTTTTTTTATTTCATTATTGTTTATGTTTATATATATACTTTTTTATATGTATATATAATTTTGCTATCTTGTATTACGCTACTCTGCTCTTTATGTTGTTATGAATCTGAGGATCCCCTCGAAAACGAGATAACTTATCTCAAGGGGTTATTCCTCGCAATAAAGAACTGTTAAATAAAGGTGTCCTTTCTCCTTTGTAAGTTTCTGTAAACATGCTGATTTTATATACGTCACCTGCCACAAGGAATTATGGGACATTCCTTTCTCCTTTCCTTTCGTAAAAGATGGTCCAGTGTTTTCTAAGCTAAAGGAGATAATAAAGGAAGCAACAACTTTGCTTTCCTTAACTTTTAGAGAATTCGAACTGACCTTATCATGGCCGACACTTAAAGGAGACATATCATGCTGATGCATGATTTAATACTTACATATAATATAATAAATTCGAAAACAAGACCTTACACCCCCTTAATTTTCAAAAAATGAGATATTGTATCTTTTCTGATATCCTAGAACGAGATTTGATGCCTCTGAAAATAGGTCATTGCGAGATGTCCGCGAGATTTCAAACGTCGTGACGACACGGGATACCATTCTTTTTATTGGAGTAATCTGATAAAACACTTCCTCCTCTGTGATGTCCGTTAGCCACAAAACCGTCACCGAGGAACTAGGGCTGGGTATTTCCAGCAACTTCACGATACGATACCTATCCCGATACTAAGGCCATGATACGATACGTATCCCGATACACGTAAATTGTGAACATTGACTATGCTTTAAGCAAAATTCTTGACAAGTTTAGTTATTTCTTATAAGAAGAAAAAGAACAAGGATGAGTTTTAAGTGGTTCTACAACTTGAGAGACATAAATTCAGATCCTCAAAGATGGTAGACGTAAGTTCAAATTTAGAACATATGCTTCATTATGTAGCTCGTCTTCTACCTTGAACTGTGCCACTGTTAACATTACCCAAAGTGTATTTACAACAACTGTCAAAATATTTAGGACGTATCGATTCTGTAGAATCCGTATCGATACACGTATCCCAAAGGAGTGCGATACGATATTTTGCCATACCGATATTTTGAGCACAGGCCTACGAGGAACACATCCACCAGCAGGGGTATATAGATCCCTAGCTCACATTCACTCATTACCAGCTCTGACCTGTAGGGGGACTCAATACGCGGTCGCTGCATTAAGTCTGCCGGAAAATACAGTAGAAGAAGAAGGACAGGCTGGCTCAGCCCCTGATAGAATTGACCAATCAGACCACAAAGGGCTGTGACTTTGCGAGGTAACTTTAGGTCATCCTCAGATCCGAGTGTTTCAACGAGGGCTTCATAATGGCCTAAAATGAGGATACTGAGAACGCTATTGCGGGGCAATGAAGGAACTAAATGACTTGTACTGAGGGCAGAAATGCTTTACAGGCATCCTAGTCTGGCATAGTGAAAAGGAGAAACAAGCATAATATGTCCTCTTTAAATGCTTCTAAGTCATTTCTCCTGCTAAGAAGGTTCCTTACTAAAACAGGACTATTCGAACGCACCCTGACACCAAGCTTTCTGACACTGGGCAGCAAATTTTGCTCCAAAATGCCTTAATAGTCTTGAGATTTCATTTTATCTGCAGAGATTCGAGACACCCTTTGCCAGATGCAGCAAAGCAGTCCCAGAACATAACTGAGCATCCTCCATGTTTCACAGTAGGTACAGTGTTCTTTTCTTTGTATGCTTTATTTTTGTTTCTGTGAACATAGAGCCGATGTGCTTAAGTTTTGCCTCATCTATCCAAAGGATATTCTCTCAAAAGCTTTGTGGCTTGTCAATATGCATTTTGACAAACTCCAGTCTCGCTTTTTTATGATTTGCTTTTAACAGTGATGTCCTCCATTAAGTCCACTTTGACTCAAACAGTGATGGAAGGTGTGATCTGATTCTGATGTACCTTGACCTTGGAGTTAATCTCTAATCTATTTTGGAAGTTGTTCTGGGCTCTTTGGTTACCATTCGTATTATCTGTCTCTTCAGTTTGTCATCAATTTTCCTCTTGCAGCCACGTCCAGGGAGGTTGGCTACAGTCCTGTGGACCTTAAACTTTTGAATAATTTGTGCAGCTGTAGTCAGGAACATCAAGCTGCTTGGAGATGTTCTTATAGCCTTTACCTTTAACATACTTAGTGCATACTTCTTTCTAATCTCCTGAGACAACTCTCTCCTTAGCTTTCTGTGGTACATGTTCAGTGTGGTACACACCATGATATCAAACAGCACAGTGACCACTTTTCAGCCTTTAAATAGGCAGACTGACTGATTATAAGCTTGAAGACACCTGTGATGCTAATAATAGGACACACCTTAGTTTAACACGTCCCTGTGGTCAGATCATTTTCAATGTTTTCTAGGAATACCAACATTTTTGTCCAGGTCAGCTTCATTGTGTTGTTTTTTTGTAACAACACTTTTGTCCACGTGTGTAGAATGGACTTAAAATCATGCTAGAACCTCACAAACAAAAAAAACATGTTTTTTTTTCCAAGCCCAATGATTCACATGCTAACTCAGTGAGGTTTGCAAATACAAAACATCATTCTCAAACTAATGCATTTTGTTTTGCAAACAAGAAACATACCCATCAAACAATTACTTCATGCTTTTGAAAAAGTACAGCATGGTCTACACAAACAAAGACACATATTTCTTCAATTACAATAAATGTCTTTAGGTACAAACTAAAATCTCTCAACTACCAAAAACTGTAATGTGACTTTTGGCACAAATTTTCTGCCTAACAGATCCAGACACACACACATCAGTGAAGTTTCTAAGTACTGCAGTTCATACTCCACAGCAGCAGGTGGTGCTGTTGATTCAATTAAATGCTGCCGATTTGGCTAACTTCACTTTTCATTCTAACTTAATTGACTTAAACTATGGCCACACATAACATTAATAATTTGATACATCTTGGTCTTCAGGTAAATTTTGAGGTGAAGACAATCTTAGTCCACACACATTTGTCTTTGCACCGTCTGAGGAGTCGGTCTGCACTGTTCCTCCGACAGGTGAATATCAATGCTTTTAATGCTGTGTGGTGAAAAACGCCCACAGTAACTTCGCCACTTCACATCAACTTGGAAGTTGATTTAGAAGAAAATATCTAAGTAGTCTTTCCGTGAAATGTTTCCTATGAAACTCCTGATGTTAGTGTTTTTCACCTCACAGCATGGCACTGATATTCCCCTGGTGAAGGTAAAGTGCAGATCGAGGAGAACAAGGCCATTTTGTTTGCAGTGTATAAGGCCCACTGTGGCCGTTTCTGATCAGACATTAACCTCCTGTGTGTGTGGATCTGTTAGGCGGAAACTTAGTGCCAAAAGTCACGCGAAAATTTGTTTAAAATGAAGAAATATGTGTCTTTGTATGTGTAAAAATGCTGTATTTGTTTCTGAAGCATGATGCATTTGTCTGATGGATTTGTTTCTTATTTGCAAAGCAAATGCATTACTTTGTGAATGTCATTTGTATTTGCATACCAGAGTTTGTTTGTCACTCGTTGGGCGTGAGTAAAGCATGTTTGGTGTGTTTCTGAGGTTTTGTCATGATCTTAACTCTATTCAGAGCTCCGCCCTTATGGCTGTAAGAGCTCCGCCCCTTGTTCAGTTAGGACCGGTCTGAAAACAGTAAAAATTAGTTGGTCCTCTTTTGAGTCTTTTTGGTTTGTTTCTGTGTGTGTGTGTGTGTGTGTGTGTGTGAGAGAGAGAGTTCTTGTTAAAGGGAATAATGAGGCCCTCCTCTTAAAAAAATAGAATGTTGGTGATGTTGTGACTTCCTGGTCGTCCTTATAAAGAAAGGTGGGTGGGGCACTGAGACTGTTAGGTATAAAAGAGATTAATTCATCAACAACCTGATATGAGGGATGGGGGTGCAGCACCCCCTACAGGCCCTCCTCAATATTAAGAGCAAAGTTTAAAGGTGGGGGGAATTCAGTTTCAGTCTTAAGGTGTCCTCCCCCCCCCAGCCCCCCCATGGGATCCCCAGGCCAACCCTCTGAGGCCGTGGGGTTGGAGAGTCTGTTTGGTCCTGTGGGACTTGCTGAGGTCCCCCTGCGGGAGGAACAGTTTCTGCACGATCCTCACTGTGGGAGGGGCCTGCTCTGAGCTGGCGGGGCCTCCTGCCCCCCCACAGGGTCAGACCCACTCCTGCATAGAGCGTTTGCAGTAGAGTATGTGTCGCGGCGTGCCCTTCCTCTTGAACTGCACCACGGTGTAGATTAGCACTAGCACGCACAGCGACAGCACGCACGGGATCACGATGGCCGCCGCCCTCACCATGCTCTCCTCGTCCTCTGGTTTGATCACCACGTCCGAAGTGCCGTCGTCAGTTGGGGGCCGTCCTGGGTCAATGGGGGTGAGGTCACAGCCCATGAAGTCCTTGAGGATGGAGCGAGGGTAGCCGGGCTCCACCCGTAGAAACTGGTTGTTGAACTTCCAGTACTCGCGACCTTTGTAGAAGAAGGTGAAACCTGAGGGAGGAGAGATGGAGCGTGAGCAGGAGCTCAGACACAAAAGAGAAAATATCCAGTCAGCTGCACGTCTCTGGGCTGAGTTGTCCTCCCCATGTCAGAGGTCAGAGAGGACAGACAGGAATTAACCAACAAGGTCTGCAGATGACCATCTGAGCAGAGGACAGAGAGGACAAGGAGGACGGAGAGGACGAAGAGGACAGGAAGGACAGAGAGGACGGTTAGTACAGAGAGAACAGTGAGGACAGAGAGGACAGGACAAAGAGCACATAGAGGATAGAGAGGACAGAGAAGACAGTGAGGACAGAGGGGACAATGAGGACAAATAGGACAGTGAGGACAGAGAGGACAAGGAGGACGGAGAGGACAGGGAGGACAGTGAGGACAGAAAGGACAGTGAGGACAGAGAGGATAGGGAGGAAGGAGAGGACAGAGAGGACAGTTACGACAGTGAGGAGGGAGAGGACAGTGATGACAGTTAGGACAGTGAGGACGGAGAGGACAATGAGGAAGGAGAGGACAGAGAGGACGGAGAGAGGACAGTGAGGACGGAGAGGACAGTGAGGACAGAGAGGACAAGGAGGATGGAGAGGACAGTGAGGAAGGAGAGGACAGTAAGGGAAGAGGAGGACAGTGAGGAAGGACAGGACAGTGAGGACAGTGAGGAAGAGGAGGACGGAGAGGACAGTAAGGACAGTGAGGACAGAGAGGACAGTGAGGAAGAGGAGGACAGTGAAGAAGGAGAGGACAGTAAGGAAGAGGAGGACAGTGAGGACGGAGAGGACAGAGAGGACAGTGATGACAGTGATGACAGTTAGGACAGTGAGGACGGAGAGGACAGTGAGGACAGTGATGACAGTTAGGACAGTGGGGACGGAGAGGACAGTGAGGACAGAGAAGACAGTGAGGAAGGAAGAGACAGTGAGGACGGAGAGAACAGCGAGGACAGAGAGGAGAGTGAGGACAGACAGGACAGTGAGGACGGAGAGGACAGTGAGGACGGAGGACAGTGAGGACGTTTTCTTGTCTGCCCTATTTAAGCTTTGTAGTGTGAAAGGAGCCGACCTGCAACAAGCCAGCAGTGCCTAATTAAGTGGCCAGTGAGCACACCTTCGCATGGTATGATACCCAAGACCAAAGATGTGACACACACACACACACACACACGCACACACACACACACACGCACACGCACACGCACATGCACACGTGCAAACACACTGGCTATGTGGGTCATGTAATGAGTCAGAAACACACCGTGCCAAATAAACCCAACACACACACAGCCCCCTTCTTCCTGTTCCACCTGTCCCCTGCAGAGGCCCCGCCCCCTTCTTCCTGTTCCACCTGTCCCCTGCAGAGGCCCCGCCCCCCTCGGCTCTGGCAGCCTATCAGGTAACAGATGGTCTTCATGTTCAGCACCACCTGCTCTGATTTTTCCTACGGATCAGGGCCAACACACCTGACAGAAACCAGCCAATCAGAGGGGAATTTTTCTGGCTGTCCAATCAGTGCACTCTCAAAAGCTGTCCAAGCCCCACCCCCTCTGCTGTGCCGTGGACTGAGAACAGAGTGAGCACCCAGCGGTGGTCGAGTTATTTTCAGGACACAAAGGGAGGACTGAGAAACTCACTCTGAATCAGAAATATTTAGAAGAATTAAAAATAAATCAACACTTAATTTTAATTCATGATTCCATTTCATCGAACATGACATGTATGGGTAACATGTACATGTGTGACTATAGATATACCATGTCAAATATATATTTATATATATGTATATTTATATATATATAAATGTATATGTATGTATGTATGTATATATATATATAAAAAAAAAATATATATATCTATATATAGATATATATATATATAGATATATATATAGATATAGTATATGTATCATTAACTAAATGTAACTGCCGGCAGTCAAATGTCTCTGACTCACTCCTTGCTGCCATACCGTTAGCTTTGTCCACAAAGGCGCCCTGTGGTGAGTCAGGAACTCCTCGCCACACAGAAACAGGTTTGGGGTACCCAGGGTCCATCGTCCTTGTCTCCTCGTTATAACGCCAGTACCTGAAGAGGACACAGAGAGGAAAGAAGGATGGAGGAGAGAGTAAATGTGTCCCACTTGTCCCTGTTACCCATGTCCTCATTGTTACAGGCAGATATGTAGAGATTGTGAGAGAGAGAGGGATAGAGCCCAGTGTGCCAGATCCCCCTGGCAGTCTAAGCCTATTGCATCTTAACTATGAGTCTAAACTCTGGACTATAAGCTGGTCCCTAACAGAGGATTGTTTTCAGTCTAACCTTAAAGATAGAGAGGGCGTCTGCCCCCCGAACGTGGTAGGTAAATGGTTCCAGAGAAGAGGAGCCTGATAACTGAAGGCTTTACCTCCCATACTACTTCTGGAGATTGATGGTACCATGAGCAGGCCAGCATTTTTGGAGCATAATGTTTTTGAGGAGTTGTACGGCACAACAAGCTCTTTAAGATAAACTGATGCCTGTCCACTGAGAGCTATATAGCTGAGGAGAAGAATCTTAAAAAATTATATTCTATATTTAATGGGAAGCCAACGCAGTGAAGCTAATACAGGAGTAATGTGGTCTTGTCTCCTAGTTCTAGTCTGTACATGTTCTGCAGCATTTTGGACCAGCTTAAATGTCTTACTGGGTCAGCCTGAAAGAGAATTACAATGGTCCAGTCTAGAGGAAACAAAAGCATGGGATAGCTTCTCAGCATGGCTCTGGGACAGAATAGGCCTGTTTTAGCGATTTTACAAAGATGAAAAAAGGCTGTTCTTGAAATGTGCTTTATGTGAGAGTTAAAGGATAAATCCTGATCAAATAGAACCCTAAGATTTCTAACAGTTGTACTTGGTGCCAGGCTAATGCCATCTATGGCAGTTAAATCATTAGAAAGGGTTTCTCTAAGGTGTCCAGGGCCCAGCACAATAATCTCTGACCTCTGAATTAAGAAGAAGAAAATTTCTGGCCATCCAGGTTCTAATGTCCTTTAGACATGCATCCAGTTTAGATAACTGATTTGTCTCCCCTGGCTTCAGTGATACATACAGCTGAGTATCATCAGCGTAACAATGAAAAAAGTATTTCCTCATGATATCACTGAGGGGAAGCAAATATATGGAGAAGAGAATTGGACCTAGCACGGAGCCTTGAGGAACTCCGTAACATACTCAAGTGTACACAGAGGACTGGTTTAAGTGTACAAACTGGTATCTATCAGACAAGTAGGACTTCATCTGAAGCTGAGATTAGATCATTGGCTACTTTAACTAGAGCAGTTTCTGTGCTATGATGAGCTCTAAATCCTAACCGAAAGTCCTCAAGCAGGCTGTTGTCTTGAAGGAAGTCACATAGCTGATCAGCCACTACTTTCTACAGGATCTTTGACGCGAATGGAAAATTTGATATAGGCCTGTATGTTCCCGAATCGAGGTTAGGTTAGGTTAAGGAGAGATTTGATTACTGCTGCTTTAAAGATAGGCACGTAGCCTGTTGATAGACATATATTTATTGTCTCCAGCAAGGATGGACAAACTGAGGGACAGACTTTCTTGAACAGCTTAGTTGGGATCAGGTCTAAATAACAGGTTGATGGTTAAGAGGAGGAGACAAGAGAATTTAGCTCCTGAAGGCTAAGTGCATTGTTTCCCTACATTGCCAGTTATCAGTATGGATTTGTACCACCTGTCCCCTTTGAAGACATGTCCTCATTTCAACAGTTTCGACGTGTCCCACCTGTCCTCATTGAAGACATGTCCTCATTATAATAGTTTTGATGTGTCCTGTTGGTCCCTTTTGATGACATGTCCAAATTAAAACAGTTTTGATGTGTCCCACCTGTCCCCATTGAAGACATGTCCTCATTATTACAGTTTTGATGTGTTCCATTTATTCCCATTGAAGACATGTCTTCATTTGAACAGTTTTGGTGTGTCCCATTTGTCCCCATTGAAGACATGTCCTCATAACTACAGTTTTGATATGTTCCACCTGTCCCCGTTGAAGACATTTCCTCATTATTGCATTTCTATGTCCCATCTGTCCCCTACAAAGCCACATCTTAAATAAAACAGTTTTGAATTGTCCAACCTGTCTCCATTGAAAACATGTGTTCATTTTTACAGTTTTAAGGTGTCCCAACTTTCCCTTCAAAGACATGTACTCATTTTAAAGATGTGACATGCCCCACCATTCCCTACACAGCCATATCCTCATTAAAATCCTTTTAAGGTGTCCCACCTGTCCCCTTTGAAGAAATGTCCTCATTAATACAGTGTTGACGTGGCCCACCTGTCCTCATTTAAGACATGTCCTCATTTTAACAGTTTTGACGTGTCCAAGCCAACCCCTTCAAAGACATGTCCTAAATATTACAGTTTTGACATGTCCAATTTTTCCCTGTTGAAGACATGTCCACATTAATACAATGTTGACTTGCCCCACCTATCCCCTTTGAAGACTTGTCCTCATGATTTCAGTTTTGACATGTCCCACCCGTCCCCTTTAAGACTTGTCCTCATTATAGCAGCTTTGACGAATCACACCTGTTCCCCTATGAAATCAGGTCCTCATAATAACAGTTTTGAGGTGTCCCACCTGTCCCCTTTAAGACTTGTCCTCATTATTACATTTCCGTGTCCCATCTGTCCCCTTTAGAGTTGCCCTCATTATAAGAATTTTAAGGTGCCCCACCTGTCCCCTTTGAAGAAGTATGTCTTGGAGACGTCCTCCCACCACAGCGCTGTGTCGATACTCTGAGCTGGCATGCCGTGTCCAAACTGGGACATGTCTTTGGGGAAGCCCGACTGCAGCACTGTGTCTTTGAAGACCCAGAACTGTTTACCTGGACCAGGACAGAGAGGAGGGATGGGTGAGAACTCTGACACATGACCTTGACACGAGTCTTTATGATGATGTTCTGAGCAGCAGGACCGTCCTGAACCCTGGACCTTCTCTCAGATCACCGGGAGTATGCCTGGGTTCCCCCCAGTGCCCTGGTTTCCTGCGTAACCTAAGGGGAACAGGAGTAGCAGACAAAGAGGGTCATTGGATGACCTCTTATGACTTGTGAGGGTTCCTCTGGGGCTCTCATGGGGACCTCCAGACTCTGAGCAGGTCGCCATCCTGACCTCTAACCTCTGTCATATCTGTGATAATGTGGGGTCAGGGGGCGGAGCTGGGGTGAAGGTGTCCCTCCAACTAACCCTGAGAGTCTGAGTCCAGGTCTGAGTCCGAGTCCAGGTCTGAGTCCAGGTCTGAGTCCAGGTCCGAGTCCAGGTCCGAGTCTCAGCTGAAGACTCTCTCACCACTGCAGACCTGGAACCTCCTGAGGGTGAAACGTCCCTACTGTTATGGCCATGAAGGTCAATAGGACCATGAAAGTCGTAAGGGTAATGACGGTCAACCAGCTCCACACCATCCTGTTCTGGTGCCTGTGGTGTTGACTCTGAAGGCCAGGGTTCACAGAGGTCACAGGGGTCACAGCCTGGTTAATTTGACCCAGCGCAGGTCTGAGGTCGACTCCAGGGAGATCAGGACCAGTCACCTGCCAATCACAGGGCTGAGGTAGGAAACCAGAGGAGAAGCTCACCTTTAAAGAAGACAAACTTGCCCTCGCTGTTCTCGTAGGCGGCGTCAATCTTTGGAGGCAGACCTCTCCAGAACACACTGATGAGCATGGGGTACCCTGGCATCACAGCGTTATCCCGGACCCGCCAGAACCACTGATCCTGCAGGGAGGTGAACATCAGAACATCAGAGGAGAACATCAGTCAATCATTAATGAATATGATTTCTTATTTCTATTTTATTATTATCATTGTTGTTATTGTTATTATTACTTTAATAATAATAATTATTATTATTATTCCTTTTATTATTATTATTATTCTTGTCAATATTATTTTTACAATCATTATTTACAATCCAGAAATTTTTTGTAAAAAAAAAAGTTTTATTTTAATAATAATAATAATAATCGATAAATCCAGCACGGGCCCTGAACGTCATACCTGGTACAGATAAACACCACACCTGCAGACCAGGAGCTGCTCCAAGGTCATTTATCGAGGAGCATGTCCCAAATATTTCAGGTCCTCACCATTACTCATAAATCAAACAGTACTTTTACCAGGGATGTATGATATTATCATTTTAATATCATTATCTGCCGATATTGAAATTTTTTGCAGATATTTGCACACGATATATCAGCCACACATATCGGCTGGAATATCGGCAAATTATACAAATGTTCATTGGTTTGATTGAATTGATACACCTTCCCATCACTGCAGGGGTACATTTAAAATTAAGGGTTTCATTCTTGCAAGAGCTTAAAGCTGTTTTTCTTGTTTTACATATGTTCACGCTATAATATAGCCTTGCAGAGCAGATGGACCTGCCTGGTTCTGAAATGATGCACATCCGTTTTGCTAGTCTTCAATATCCAAGGATTTCACTCGGCTAAATGCTTAAAGACCCATCAGGGAAGAGAGGCGGGAGCAGCGGGAGCAGCAGGAGCAGCGGGAGCAGCGGGACCAGCGGACATGACGGCAACAGGAAGTGACTTGACAGGAAGTGCTTGAAAATAATATCAGCTAATGCAGGTTAGCCTATGGTCATCATGATTACTCAGTGGTACTTGGCGAAATATGCTCTCCTCAAAAGTTTACCTCGTAAGGCTTGTCTTTGACGAGGTTCATGTCACATGAGTTTTAAATAATACATCCGTGTGGTATAATTTAATGTGAAACGATAGTCTCAAGGTAGTAATGCCTTTTTTAAAGCACTTTTTATCTCAGATCACTTTTTAAATCAGGCCACTTTTTAAATTAGAGCATTTTTAAAATCGGATCACTTTTTTAATTACAGCATTTTTAAAATCAGATCACTTTTTAAATCAGACGACCCCATAGAGAGACATGACCTCCACTGACCCCTTCACTTATAATCTGACACAGACTGACCTTGAAGACGAACATCTCCCTCCTCAGAATGGCCAGCGTATTGAAGCCGCCCTCGCAGATGTTGGGTTTGGCGTTGGGGTGCGACGGTCTGTCTCCGGGGGGCAGGCGGGGGGGCCGGGTCTGTCTGTCAGGTTTGCGGGGGTCTGAGGGGGGGTGGGAGCGAGGAGGGGGGGCAGTGGGTAAAGGTTTGGTGGGCTGGGGGAGTTTATCAGGAGGACCTGTGAGAGAACAGGAGACGATGTAGGATGAGACACATATAAACAATATAGAACAACATACTAATATCACGTAAACAGCACAGAACCACATTTATATAAAAGCAGCAGGCTTCTTCCTCTTCTTCAGGCCAGCAGGGGAGCGACCCTGCTCAGCTTGCTGCAGAACCGTGACTCCTGCTGTGAAGACCTCCTTGAGCCCACAGAGCTCCTCTGAGGACGTAAACAAATGCCATCGAACTCACCGTAGATCTTCTGGATCCCCAGCAGGTCGTCCATGGGCAGCTTGAAGTTCTCCGTGTCCATGTACTGGTAAAAAGGAGCCATGATGGCTGTCGGGTCGTTTGAGTGTTCCAAACCCAGAGCGTGTCCGAGTTCATGGACCGCCACCAGGAACAAGTCGTTACCTGAAGTCAAAGATAGATAGATAGATAGATAGCTAGATAGATAGATAGACTTCATATCAGACTCAAGGTCCATATGCAACAAAGGGATAAAAAACAGCACAACAACAAGGTAATTATTAAGAGAAAGGCAGGGAGTGAGATGACTAGCCAACTAATCAACTCAAAACTGGCAGAGGGTCTGCAGACAGACACAGTTATCAGGCTTCTCTTCTCTGGAACCATTTACGGACCACGGTTCGGGAGGCAGACACCCCCTCTACCTTTAAGGTTCCTCTTTGATAAAGCTTTCAGTTTGGGACCAGCTTGTAGTCCATAAATTAGACTCATAGTTAAGATGCAATAGGCTTCGACTCACAGGGGGATCTGGCACATTGGGCTCTATCTCTATCTCTCACACTCTCTCCCTCCACATCTGCCTTTGCCCCTTTTGTTTGCTCCTGTACTCCTCTCTGGCTCTTGTCTTGTAGGTGGTCTGGGATCCTTAGTGCAGACTGCCTGCTGCTGTGGAGTCTCAATAATTACAATTACTGTAGATATGTAGATATTAGCATGATCTCTCTATCCATGGTTGATACATCTATAGTGACTAGGGATGTATACCTTGGACGGGTACTTTCATGTACTGGTCCCTACTTGGGTCGGAACCTGAACAAAATTAAGAATCTGGAAAAATAGTACTGTTATCGGCACTGAAACGTCTCTTCAACTGTCATGTAGTTATGACACTATCGCCGTCCGCTCAAGCATGTCAGAGAGGGCTAAGCGCTCGAAGGTTTGAGCTCACTTTAGCAAAGTTCATGAAAACTCGGCCCGATGCAATCTTTGTCAGAGAGAAGTTGCGTCCAAGGGGGGAAATACTAGCAACATCACAAAACACTTGGAGCGCGCGCAGAGTATAAAGCTAAAGGAGTGCGGGCTGTTTGATTGCTATAGCAACACGAGTAGAGTTAGCAGCCCGGCTAACACTAAAGACTGCAGCACCGACAGAGACAGAGACTCTATTATCCGCCTCTTCTGTAAAAACCCTGACAAAGCGCCGCTGCACTCGGCCGTATAACTTGGATGAAAAGCCGACGGCAAGGCTCTCCTCAGATGATTCGGAGCTGTTAATGTTCGCTCGGAGCGGAAACTGTTTACTGAGGTCAAGAGAGCACCGGATGTGACTGACAGTCAAGCTGCGCTCACAGCGCCCTCTGTTGGATGAAACGGTCCACTGCTCCAGGCGCTCTGATGTGCTGCCACACTCAATATTTTACATTTGAATATTTATTTACTATTCGGTTACGGATATTTATCCCCATATTCGAACGGTTATTTGAATATCTAATATAAAGTGAGAGTCCTAGTAGTCACCATCAGCATGAAGGGGTTTTGCCATCTCCTTAGCTTTTTTTTTGCCACTGAGAAACATTTGTAATGCATTACTTCTATTCTGCTGAAGCTTTATTATTACCTTGTGGTAATAAAAAAGGTTGAATCTTTTAATATCTTGTAAAGTATTTTTTACACAAAATTACGTGTTGTAGTATCGATAAGAGTATCGACAAGTATCGATACCGATAAGGAGTATCGGTATCTGTATCGATAAAATCTTAAGGATATACATCCCTAATAGTAACTGTTTTTAGCACCACATAGACATGGGGTCCCTCTGAAAATAGGATGTCTCATCTCAAGAGGCCTTTAATACAATTATTATAAACAGAGACAAATGTGGTAGGGATGCACTTGTGGTCTAGGAATCATGAGTTTGTCACTACCATAACTTTTTATTTTCAGTAAGACTATCATTGATTATAATTCTATAAAACTATCACTACAACCATTCACACATGGGATGTAATGGTATAAAAATTTCATATGAATATTATAACAAAAATGATCACGGTTATCATTATTACAATGGTATTGTTGCAGTGCGCTCAAAATGTTCTACAACTACTTTTACACACACTTGAAATTATTAAACCCCTCTAATATTGTCATTTGACAGGTCTTTTTATTTTTTTGGCAATTAATGTGTCAGGAGGTCTTCTTTAGGGTTTTTTTTTACGTTTTTTTCATGAGAAATAAATGTACACTTCTGACGAACATTTGTCATTTTTATGTCATAAATGCTTAAGCAGTGTGTAGTTACAAGAAAAGAAAAAAAAATTGAACTTTAAACATGATTCTCCACATAATTAATTGTAAATGAACATGTTCAAAGTTTAGAGATAACCAAAAATAATCGTAACCTATTTTACAAACACTCAAACATTTTACAATATTGTAGTTTGTCTGCAGCTTTAGTGTCCATGTTACAGCTCGTTACATTAGACCATGTCTAGGAGTTCTTGTACTGACAATAGTCACTGAGGCAGTTCCTGTCCTGTTAGTTTCCTTCATGACTCTCCTCTGTTCTCTCCTCTCCCTGGCAGATCTCCTCCATATTTCCTCCTCCAATATTTCAAAATTATGATTCATGAAATCCAAAAAACACGAAATATGATAGAGAAAGATGATCAGTTATGAAATACGGCAAAACACAACAAAAAAAATGGTGAGAACACACTCCAGAATGATACTAATGCTGTTATTTATAACATCAGTACATTAATTACACAGAAAACACTGATGAAGCACCTGTAATGGCAACAACCACCGTGGCCAAACATTGCAACCTGTTGTTGCGCCTTCCGTCTTTCTAATTTCAGACTTCTTTGCCTAAACAGCTTGCTTAACAAAGCTAAAGTCTGGCTTAAAGGGCTGGGCTGTAAACGGAGAAAAAAAGTAGGCGGTGAAGATCTACAAAATTTAAGAAAAAATGCTGGTGATGGTGTTGCATAACATTGGCAGGGAAAGAGTAATGGATCTTTTTCACCGTTTTCTGTTTTTCTTGAATACTGGGGACCCGTTTTTGTAGAAAACTCAATGCAGCCCAGCTTTACCCAGCCTCTACCTCCAGTGGCCCCCCAGGGATTTGGATTTGAGACCCCTGGTCTAGTGTCAGTGTGAGAGCTTTTGTCTGCGTCTGTCTTCAGTCCCAGTAAAGTGGATCTTCATCAGTCATAACTGGATTAGTTTAACGTTCTGCTGTCCCCATCCTGGATAAACGCTGCCAGGTGGGTCACTGAGGAACGTCTGTGATCTGAAGAGACTGCTGATACTTTCAAAGGTTCAGACATGCTAGGGTGTTTGAGGGAAAAACAGAAAACAGTGAAAAAGAAGACCCCCACTCACCTTCACATTCACCTCCATTCACTTTCTCCTTCACCTTCACATTCACCCTCTGGCTGTGACATTTCTGTGAAAGTGGTCCATGTCAGCATCAGTGATCCCCCCTCTGTTCTGCCCATCTTAAAGCCACTGCTGCAGCAGTGGAGCAGCCTGGGCTTAAAGCCACAGCTATGGTTTTGGGGGAGTGGTTGCTCAGTGCTTGTGGAACAACTAAATATAACTTCCCCTAAAACACAGGGCCAGCTCTGCCCCTGAGGGGAGACAGCCAGCTTACAACAGTAGACAGCCAATGGTGCCACGGAAAACCAAGAAATGACCCAACTTCAGGGAAAACTGCTCAAAAACAATGCTGGCTCAACTAGATGCTACAGTACAGCTGATCTGTCATGTGGCCTCATCTGCTCGGTGCTGTTAATCTCCGGTCCATAGTGCAGCTTCTGGTGCAGGCAATCAGCAGGACTGCCTGCATGCACATTTCAACCTCCTTAGATGATCCAGAATGCAGCAGCACATCTAGTCTTTAACCAGAACAGAACAGCATATGTCACTCAGTCTTCTCTCCCCGTCACCTCCTCTAAACATCACCTCTGAACATCTCCTCATCTATACATCCCCTCCTCTATTCATCACCTCCGTTATACATCATCTCGTCTATTCATCACCTCCTCTCTACATAACCTCCTCTATTCATCACCTCCTTTATACATCATCTCGTCTATTCATCACCTCCCCTCTAATTCAACTCATCTATACATCACCTATCATCTACATCAACTCCTCTACTCATAACCTCCTCTATTCAACACCTTCCTTCTATATAACCTCTGCTCTACATCACCTCCTCTGAACATCAACTCCTCTCTGTATCACCTCCTCTTCACACAACCTCTGAACATCACCTCATCTATACAGCACCTCCTCTGAACATGACCTCCTCTAAACATCATCTCCTCTTAACAGCACCTCCCCTCCACATCATTTCTTCTGTACATCACCTCCGATTTACATCACCTCCTCTCCCCATCATCTTCTTTTAACATCACCTGCTCTGAACATCAACTCCTCTTAACATCACCTCCACTTTACATCACCTCCTCTCCACAACACCTCCTTTTTACATCACCTCCTCTGAACATCAACTCCACTTAACATCACCTCCTCTCTACATCACCTCCTCAATACATCGCCTCCACTTTACATCACCTCCTCTCCCCATCATCTTCTTTTTACATCACCTCCTCTGAACATCAAGTACTCTTTGCATCACCTCCTCAATACATCACCTCCTCAATACATCACCTCCTCTATACATCACCTCCACTTTACATAACCGCCCCTCCCCATCATCTTCTTTTTACATCACCTCCTCTGAACATCAAGTACTCTTTGCATCACCTCCTCTATACATCACCTTCTTACATCACCTCCTCTGAACATCAGCTCCTCTTCACATAATCTCCTCTCCACATCATCTCCTCTCTACATCCCCTCCTTTCTACGTCACCTCCTCTCCACATCATCTCCTCTGAATATCACCTCCTCTCCACATCACCACCTCTATATATCTGCTCCCCTCTACATCACCTACTCTCTACATTACCTCTTCTAAACATCACCTCCACTCTACATCATCTCCTCTCCACATCATCCCCTCCCTACATCACCTCCTCTCTGCATAACCTTCGCTATATATCACCACCTCCATACATCACCTCCTCTGAACATGAACTCCTCTCTGTATCACCTTCTCTTCACATCACCTCCTCTCTACATCACCTCCTTACCACATCACCTCCTCCGAACATCATCTCCTCTATTCATCACCTCCTTACAACATCACCTCCTTTGTACATCACCTCCTCTGAACATCAACTCCTCTGGACATCATCTCCTCTGGACATCATCTCCTGTCCACATCATGTCCTTTGAACATCACCTCCTTTCTGCATCACCAACTTTACAAGTCACCTCCTCTCCACATCACCTCCTCTGTAAAACATCTCTACATCACCTCCTCTCTACGTCACCTCCTCTCCACATCATCTCCTCCGAACATTGTCTCCTCTCCATATCCCCTCCTATCCATATCATCTCCCCTGGACATCTACTCCTCTTCACATCACCACTTCTCTATATCTGCTCCCCTCTAAAT
The DNA here is from genome assembly GCA_036419115.1 of Scarus forsteni. Classification (NCBI taxonomy): domain Eukaryota; kingdom Metazoa; phylum Chordata; class Actinopteri; order Labriformes; family Labridae; genus Scarus; species Scarus forsteni. The sequence goes on from JAZDUH010000105.1 coordinate 4,337,294, forward strand.
CACCTACCCTCCACATTACCTCTTCTTAACATCACCTCCTCTATACAGCATCTCCTCTGAACATCATCTCCCCTCCACATCGCCTCCTCTCCACATCATCTTCTCAACATCACTTCCTCCCTGCATAACCTCCTCTCTGCATAACCTCCGCTCTACATCACCTCCTCTCTGTATCACCTCCTCTCTGTATCACCTCCTCTTCACATAACCTCTGAACATCACCTCCTCTTTACATCATCTCCTCTCTATATCACTACCTCACCACATCACCTCTTCTGAACATCATCTCTTCTGAACATCACCTTCTCTATTCATCACCTCTATACACCACCTCCTCTCTACATCACCTCCCTTCTATATCACCTCCTCTCCATATCACCTCCTATGAAAATAAACTCCTCTGTAGACCACATCCTCTCTACATCACATCCCTTGTTTATCACCTCCTCTCACATCCTCTCCTCTCCACATCATGTCCTCTGAACATCGCCTCCTCTGCATATAAGCTCCTATTCATATCATCGCCACCTCTCCACATCACCACCACCATACATCACCTCCTCTGAACATCACCTCCTCTCCATATCACCTCCTATGAAAATAAACTGCTCTGAACACCACCTCCTCTCTACATCACCTCCCTTCTATATCACCTCCTCTCTACATCCTCTCCTCTCCACATCATGTCCTCTGAACATCGCCTCCTCTGCATATAACCTCCTATTCATATCATCTCCTCCTCTCCACATCACCACCTCCATACATCACCTCCTCTGAACATCACCTCCTCTCTACATCACCACCTCACCACATCACCTCCTCCGAACATCATCTCTTCTGAACATTACCTCGTCTATTCATCACCTTCTCTCTACATCACCTCCCTTCCATATCACCTCCTCACTACATAACCTCCTCCCACATCACCTCCTCCCTACATCACATCCTCTTTACATCACCTCCACTCCACATCACCTCCTCTTCAAATCACCTCCTCTCCACATCACCACCTCTTAACATAACCTCCTCTCTACAGCATGTCCTTCCTTCACCACCTCCTCTACACAGCACCTCCTCTATACATCACCTCCTCGATATCTCAACATTTCTTCCTCCAGTATTTCTAAGACTAAAATTAAATCCACCAAATGTTCGATTGTCTTCTGTCACAAACTACTGCTGGATAAACACTGATAAATAGCATAGCGCCCCCACTGGCCAATAGTTGAATCGATTCAGAGGACTTGTTGAATCGATATTGAATTTAATAACAAAATTATTTAAAATTAAGTAAAATTAGGTTAAGAGTTCACGTTAGACTCTCGTAGCTGACCAACCTCCAGAATTGAGTCAAAACAATGACCAGTTGATGTTCAGAGTTATCGGCTCTACAGCCCTCTGTGAGCCGATAACACACAAACACAGTGACTACAGAAAGTCAGAACTCCATCTGTGTGCGTCCAGGTTGGACAGAATGGATCACTAAGAATGACAAGCTGCTTCTTTTCTGTCTGTTTCCCTTCACACATTAAGCAGCCAGCAGCTTCAGTAAACTCTGACTTTAAATGAGCTGTTCTTCACCCACTGATGATTCTGATCTTCATAAGCTGATGAATTCAGCGGCTGTTCACCTTTAACTTTAACATCCAGCTGTCAAAGTGGCTCCTCTGCTTCAGTAATAGTTCAGTGTAGTTCAGTGCTGCCCTTCAGGTGTTTGTCCCTCCATCAGCTTTACGTCTTTACTGCCGTGAGCATGCTAACCAGCTGTATGTTTATCCCATGGATGTTCAGTTAGCCATGTGCTGCTTATGTAGATCAGTAACTTTGGCCCTGAACAGGAAGGAGTATCGCTGCCTGATAGTTACACAAAGAGCTGAGAGGATGATTTTTTTACTTTGATTTTTGTTGATTTTCCTGATCACTCTCATGCTAGTCACAGGACTTTTACCACCGCAGTACTGGAGGCTTGTCGACTCCTGCTGTTTCTCAGGATTGGTCTATAGTATCATCCAATTCGATTGCAATTAAATTGGGTTAAATCCCTCACCAATCAGCTGACTGAGACATGCTGCTCGTGCATCTTCTGCACAGCAATGAAGGTCCATGACTTATCTGACATCATATCACAGAGGGAACATGAACAAGGTCATAAAGTCTTGGGGCCTCATTCACAAATACTGTATTAGAAAGCTGATGTCTCCACCTCTGCAGCTCTGTCCTGCGTACGCACAAATATGGATGAATGGGAAGTTGCGACCCGACATTAGGAGGACAAAATCAAAGAGCTCTGTGGAGCTGACACATTTATGTGAAATAATTGAATGGGGGGCTCAGGTGTGACCTTTGACCCACTTGTCACTCAGACACTCTGTATATGGAGAGCCCCCTCTGTGCCCGCACCTCTGAGGCAGCCTTATTTACAGCATCAGTGATGCCCCCTCTATGTCGCCCCTCTGAGGCAGCCTTATTTAGAGCATCAGTGATACCCACTCTGTGCCCACCTGTCGGCCTCACATTAAGTAAAATTAATTATTTCGTTGTTTTCCCTCTAGGTCCATCGTGGTATAATCAAATGATCATCAAGGTCGTTGACCTATAGGCATTATGTGGGTGGGGCAAAGCGTTCCCTCACGTGCGACAGCTTTGGAGTTGATGGAGTTGATTGAGATTTATAAGCAGAGACAGGAGTAGTAATTGCATCTGCACTCTTCAATGAATCCAAAAGCTTTTGTGTGCACACATTTCCTGTGTTTCCAGAACAATCTTTCCTACACACAGTTTTATAAACGAGGCCCAGCACTGAGCCCAGGGATACCTGACACAGGTGAGTGCAGAAGACCACATGAACAAACTGATGGATCAAAATGACTCAAACCAACCAAGCAGATGTTCCTGTGATACCATGTACCACCGCGGCTCCGCCTCCTGCTGGACCACAGTGTGCTGCATCAGTGCACGAAACTGAGACCTTTCACATAAAATAATTTTCACAAAATTTCTATCAACAAAAGCAATGCATACCATCATGGTTCGGGTTCCCGAGCGTCCACGGCTCGTCAGAATCAAAGTGAGTGTCTCCGCCAATCCCTGGTCCAGGGAAATAGGCGTGAGCGAGAAAGCCTCCCTCGCCATCAAAGGGCGAGCTGTCTCCATGGAATCCTGAGGCAAAGATGATGGTGATATCCACATCTTTTTTAGTCCTCTCCAGCTCGCTATATGGCACTGCCTCAAAGCGCAGCGGTGTCACATTCTGCCACACGTCAAATGCTCTCCTGATGGCATCGTGAGTCTCCTCTGCCCCAACCTTGGGCGTCACGTTCTTTATGCTGCAAGAAGAGCAAAAAGGGGAGGAGTCAGTCATGTATCACACAGGGTTTGACGTAGCAGCGAGGACATCACAGTACTTAGGGTTATAGTAAAAACAACAACAATAATAATAAATCATATTATTTTAAATAAATTATATTATTACCAGAGCTGTGGTTTGCTCCAAACCACAGCTCTGGTAAAAAATTTGATCCAGAAGCATTTAAATTTTGGTGTTGATATGATCCAGACTGGCAAGAAAACATGTAAGTTTTTTGCTAGTTAACACTTGGCCGTCGGCACCATCCGATTGGTCACACTGTTGTTACACGCAGATTTAGCAGTGATTAGCCAATCAGCAGTGAGAGCTGGGCATGCAGAGCTCTCTGCTCACAGACACAGCAGAGAGGAGGAAATGTTTTGTTGACGAACAAAGCCTGTCACTGTTACAGGAGCCTTGGTTTCTCAGCAGACTATCCTGAAACTGTAATAAACATCCCAGTCCTTCACAACTCACAGCTTCAGTAACATCACCGTGAGCACGTTAACATTACAGAAGCAAACGGCAGCTCTGCTCGCTGGCTATCCCTCCAGACGTATGAAGTTAAGTTTGTTTCTTAATTATGCAATCAAAAAGAATTGATTAGAAAACAACAAAAAACTTTGCAAACAAATTTATGATTTCAAACATACAAAAATAAATTCTGGTTAACAAATTAAATGTATTTGGGATTAAAATAGTTTACTGACAAATCCACAGGTTTTGCTTACAAACCAAAATATTTTTCACCTTAAACCACGGATTTGTTGGTTCCCAATTAGCCCGGTCACTTGTAGGATGTTCCAAATATGTGTTTGATGAGCATTCCTCAACTTTCTCAGTCTTTTATGCCACTTGTGCCAGCTTTTTTGAAACATGTTGCAGGCATCAAATTCCAAATGAGCTGATATTTGCAAAGAAATAACAGTTTACCAGTTTGAACGTTAAGTATCTTGTCTTTGCTGTGTATTCAATTGAATATAGGTTGAAAGGGATTTGCAAATCATTGTATTCTGTTTTTATTTACGATTTACACAACGTGCCAACTTCGCTGGTTTTGGGTTTTGTACATTAGATGCATCATAAAGTGCTTGACAAATAAAGGGATGTGATGCTAATGTGAAACAGCACATTATTCTATCATGTCATTCCTCCACTTTATTCATTGTGTTTCAGGCTTTTTTCTTTAAAGAAGGTGTATTTTAGTCCAGCTGCTGATTTTTAAACTGTTAATTTGGGTCAGACATCAGCTTGGTATGTTAACATGATTTCACTGTGGTGACTTAAATCTTAAATGTAGATATAACATGAAATAGACCGACCTACCAGACGCAGTTTTTATTTTTTATGTGCTCTATGACCTCCTCACAGAAGGACTGCATCTGGGTGATGATAATTGTCAGACACACATTTGCACAGATTACTGATTCATGAGATTCATTAGTGTGATCAGCGTCAGACTGATCCAATGATGAGTAACTTAAACATTTTCACAGTCCGCAATGTGTTGCCATGTATTTTGCCTGTGACAGTCAATGGTGTTTCCTTTCTCCATTACATATCCGTTGTCATCCTCATATTTTAGCAACATTATCAGTCATTGCTCTTCACATGTGAAATATGGAGCTCTGTCTTCTTTGGGCTTCTCAGCATGTTTGCCACTCATGATTGTGATTGGTCAGCTGAGCCTCCCTTTATACTTTCATGGCTCTTAATGAGACAGTCCTGGGTTGAGTTACCTGCTGATAATCTGCGTCGTGCTGTTGATAATCCGGATTGCCATTGGTGGGGTTACTCAACCCTGAATAGGTGTGAGTTACTTGGGTAAGCTGACCGTGCTGGTCAGTCCACTGTTGTGCTGTTGCCTGGCTGTGGCTCACTCATGTATATGGCTGATTAGACAGCAGTGGGGAGGGGACTCAGGATCACAAGGAGTCAGAGCACCATCTATTGGACTAACGGTGCAACAACAACATTCTGCACAACTTGGAACTGAACAGCATTTACTGTTTAATGAGAAAGTAAGAATATATCGGCTTTATATGTGCAAAACTCCAGCCGGTGTTGAATATTATAATATCCGATTAAAGTGGCCGGCAAATAGATCAGTCAGGCCCTAAATATTATAGTAATTATTATTATGTTTATTATTATTACTGTTATTTATATTATTTGCTATACTGACCTGTATGTGATGTGTTTGTGCTGCCACTTCTGTCCAGTGAGTGCGTAACGTCGTTTTCTCACGCTGAATCTCGACACTCCTCCAAACAGGTCAGGAACTCCACACCTGGGTTTCTTCATCCACCTGAGGGGGCGGAGCCAAAACAATGAAGCAGGTTGGATCAGAATTTATCATGTTGTTGTAAAGGATTTTCTATCAGTTAGTTTGTAAGCCAACAGGACCAGCTCTCTGAGGTCAGACCAACCTCAGCATCACCATCACACTCTGACCCTGATCATGACATCTAACTGCTGGAATCATGATAGAATTAAATAATAATCATTAAACAGTTATCAAATTAAACCAACCATTAAACTGTTATTATAAACAATAATAACCATGATACAGTTATTATTATTAATAATAATAACAATAAACTGTTATCATAAACAATAATAACCATTAAACTGTGATCATTTAAGGATGATACTGAACAGTCTTTGATCCAGAGGGACTCTGGCCTCCCACTGTTACCATGGCTACAGATAGGCATGTCACCATAATCAATAAATCAATTACGATAAATAAAAACCTCCTCAGTAAGTTTGCCGGCCGTGATAAATTGACACGTGCATGCATGTTTGTTTTCCTCCCCTCTTTCTACCAAACAGTTTGGATGAGAAGATGCCTCACTCCGTCTATCCTTCTCGTTGGGTCTATTGTGGAATGAGCGGGGTTAGGGTCAGTGATCCATCTGTCAATCATTCAATCTTTGTGGGGGGAGGCGGGGTCGTTCGCTCATACACTGGGGCTGTGGCAGCCTAAGCCGGCTGCCACAGCCCCAGTGTGGGAATATCTTAGGTTTCAAACAGAATGAACAAAGCGTGAGCTCATGTACACCGATGAGCCGATATGTTGTATTTGTTTGAAAGTAGTGGTGACGAAGAAGGGGAGGTTCAGCGGAGCCTTCGTCAGCACTTGGTCTGCAAAGTAAATACAAATAAAGCGGTGCAAAATGGTGCGCACTCACAGACAGTGTTTTTCACTACATTGCATAAGAAATACAACCCTTCAATACGGTAGAAAAGCCAGCAAAGTCACAAACAATTCAGGAACTGTATAAACTACATTTTATTTATTGTTTTTATTGTTGTGTGTGTTTTTATTTGAGTTTCCTTTTTTACTTTACAGAGACGGTCTATTATTATTATTGTTTTTGGTTATTATACTGTAATGATTTTTTTTACATGCAGTTTTCCCCAAAAGAGAGTCCATTTCATTTTCATTGTTTTTTTTTTTCTCTTTTTTTGTTTTATTTAAAAGCTCTTGACCTTCCAATTACAGTTAGATACTCTTAAGAAATTAAAGTTCATTGCCTTTGATACGGTGTACTCCCTTTATTACAACATATAATTACATTAATGAAAAAAATGATGTTTCCAAGTAACACGGACAATAATATACGTGTAATTTATCTGCAATAATTTTTGGGCAATTATTGTCCAGCAAAATTTGTTATCGTGACAGGCCTAGCTACAGACACTTGCATGATCCATACACAGAGCTCACCTGACAGTCGCATCACTGCCAGCAGCAGAGGAGAGAGAGAGAGGGACAGGTGAGGCCTTCATCATCATCATCATCATCATCATCCTCATCCTCATCCTCATCCTCATCCTCATCCTCATCCTCATCCTCATCATCATCCTCATCATCACCACCACCATCATCCCTTTCATCATCATCACCTTCATCATCACCATCATCATCATCATCACCATCACAATCATCATCACCATCACCATCATCACACATACAGGTGTGGCCATTATCACCATCACCATCATCATCATCATCATCACCGTCACCATCATTAGGGATGTATGTCGTTATGATTTTATCAATACCGATATAGATACCGATACTCCTTCGTCGTCGTCATCATCATCATCATCATCATCATCACCGTCACTATCATTAGGGATGTATATCATTATGATTTTATCAATACCGATATAGATACTGATACTCCTTCGTCATCATCATCATCATCATCATCATCATCATCACAGTCACCATCAAAAACTGCTTGCTGTCACACATCAAAAACTACCGCTACATAACTAGAAAGAGATACATTACCTCGTCGCTTTGCATCCTGTAAGTTGTTAAAAAAAAGAAGTTGTAAAGCAATGTAGAGTTCTGAGGAAGGTCTGAGCTGCATTTTTATTAGCATCACAACATACACTCGCTTTGGCTTGTGGTGCGTTCCAGTTGCAGTCGGAAGTAGGAATTTCTGAGTTCCGAGTAGGAAACTACATCTGAAACGTTCCCCGAAGTCTGAATTTCCTACTGGGAACTTGGTGAAACCTCGCCACCCCCGAGTTGACAATCGAAGATGGATGCCCCCAGTGTTAACAGTTATTTAGCTCCTGTAATAATCCATTTATTTGCACTTCTGACTGGGGTGTGTCGCTCTAGATCAGCTGTATACATCGTATTGTTACTTATATTTACAAAAATGCTGCCATAGTGATAATCACATTCTTCATACAACAGCACAGGGCATGCTAACAACAGCCAACAATAGCCTGGTAGATGGGCATGTTTTTTTTCCGACTTCAACTGAAACGCCGATAAGTCAGAGATGATGTCACTCCCAGTTCCGAGGTTACTGGAACGCAGCATTACGACAGTCGCCGCGCCTGCTCATGGGTAGCAGAGTCTAGAGTCGCCAGAAACAGTCTCCTCACAGTCCCTTTAACATCATCATCATCATCAAAATCACCATTATCATGCTCATCACCGTTATCACTTTCATCATCATCACCTTCATAGTCATCAACTTCATCTTCACCATTCATCATCACCACTTTCATCATTATCATCTTAACCAACAACATCATCTTCATCAACACAATCATCATCATCTTCACTATCATCATCGTCATCATCATCATCTTCATCACCATCATCACGATCAACACTATCGTCATCATAACCATCATCATCATCATTATCATCACCATTATCATCACCATCACCATCACCATTTACCTGCATAGCTGTGTTAGACTCACTCTATGGGGTTCTTTAGTGACTCAGTGCTACCTGCTCAGATGTGTTAGACTCACTCTATGTTGTTCCATAGTGACTCAGTGTTGCCTGCTCAGTTGTGTTAGACTCACTCTATGTTGTTCCATAGTGACTCAGTGCTACCTGCTCAGGTGTGTTAGACTCACTCTATGTTGTTCCATAGTGACTCAGTGTTGCCTGCTCAGTTGTGTTAGACTCACTCTATGGAGTTCTTTAGTGACTCAGTGTTACCTGTTCAGGTGTGTTAGACTCACTCTATGGAGTTCTTTAGTGACTCAGTGTTACCTGTTCAGGTGTGTTAGACTCACTCTATGGAGTTCTTTAGTGACTCAGTGTTAGCTGCACAGGTGTATTGGACTCATTCTATGGTGTTCTATAGTGACTCAGTGTTTACTGCTCAAGTGTGTTACACTCACTCAATGGTGTTGGAGTTTATGGTGCCGGTCACATTGAGGCCGTAGCGGCGCTGCATGGCAGCAATAGCAGACTGCATCATCTGAGCTGAGCGCAGCACAGACATCCTTGGGTCAGCTGCTGGCAGGTAGCCGTACCTCTGCAACCACACCTGGAAGGAGCACAAGATTAAAACATGGGTAGATACTGTAGAACTAGAGGCATGTGCACAGGTAAGTCCATTATTCTGTACATACAAGTGATCCTTCAGTTCATACAGGTATTCATCAATTAGTTCAAACAGATGTTCATTTACCAGCGAAAACAGGTGTTCATTCATCATTTCAAACAGGTGTTCATCAGTTTAAACAGGTGTTTATTGATCAGTTCAAACAGGTGTTCATCGACTAAACAGGTGTTAATTCATCAGTTCAAACAGGTGTTCATCAGTTTAAACCAGTGTTCTTTCATTAGTTTAAACAGGTTTTCATCAATTAAACAGGTGTTCATTCATCAGTTCAACCAGGTGTTCATTCACCAAACACAGATCAAACAAACTTTAGCAGGTCAATCCAAAACTCCTGTGACAGTCTGTTTCTCTGTAGGCCTGCTCAAAGACCCTCGCCACCTGCTTCTCTGCTCTGGTAGGTCCCACTCACCCCCTCATGCTCATTTAGGCCCTGAATCCAACAATTAATCTCAGAGGTCAAACCACCTCTCCACGTCCCCAGAACACATCTCCATATCCCCAGACCATCTCTCCACGTCCTCAACTGCATGTCCCCACACCACCTCCCAATGTCCTCAGACCAACACTCTATCCCCCCAGACCACCTCTCAGCATCCTCAGACCACTTCCCCACATCCCCAGACCACCTCTCCATGTCCCCAGACCACCTCTAGGCCTCCTCAGACCCCCTCTCCATGGCCACAGACAACCTCTCCATGTCCTCAAAACACCTCTCAACATCTGCAGACCACCTCTCCATGTCCCCAGACAACTGTTCCAGGTCCCCAGACCACCTCTCCATATCCTCAGACCACCTCTCCACATCCTCAGACCAAATTTCCATGTCCCTAGACAACTTCATCATGTCCCCAGACAACTGTTCCATGTCCCGTGAGCACCTCTCCACATCCTCAGACCACCTTTCAATGTCCCCAGACCACCTCTCCACATCCTCAGACCACCTTACCATGTCCATAGACGACTTCGCTATGTCCCCAGACTAGGGCTGAACGATTTTAGGAAAAGATCTAATTTCGATTTTTCTGGCAGATATTGCAATTCACGATTTTTTTTCAAATCAAACTTCAGTGCAGAATTCACATTGGTTACAGTACAGACAACATTAAGGAAATAATTGATGAAAAACGCTTAACACATTATTCACCTTCAATAGTGATGATAAATAATCTGTTTTCATTACCTTCTACTCCTAAACAGAGGCTTTGTGTTGTTGACCTGCTTACCAGCACTTTTAACATATAGATTGTCTACAAATTTGTAAAACAGTATGTGTATAATACTTGACACAACAGATCCTGAGTCGGTCAGGAGCACTGCAAAAAATTGCTGCTTTGGCAATCACAAAATCGCACCATCTAAAATTGCGATTTCAATCTGAAAACAATAAATTGTTCAGCCCTACCCCAGACCACCTCTCCAAGTCCCCAGACCACCTCTCCAAGTCCCCAGACCACCTCTCCATATCCTCGGACCACCTCTCCACATCCTTAGACCATCTTTCAATGTTCCCAGACAACCTCTCCATGTCCTTACACCACTTCTGTATCCTCAGACCACCTCTCCATGTCCCCACACCACCTCTCCATGTCCCCAGACCACCTGTCCACATCCAAAAACCACTGTTCCATGTCCCCAGACAACTTCTCCATGTCCTCAGACAACCTCTCCATGTCCCCACACCACCTCTCCATGTCCTCAGACCCCCTCTCCACATCCTCAGACCACTTCTCAGTGTCCTCAGACCATCCCTCCACATCCTCAGACCACCTCTTCATGTCACCAGACAACCTCTCCATGCCATTAGACCACCTCTCCATGTCCCAAGACCACCTCTCCAAGTCCCCAGACCACCTCTCCATATCCTCAGACCAGTCTTCACATCCTTAGAACACCTTTCAATGTCCTCAGACAACATCTCCATGTCCCCAGACAACTTCTCTATGTCCCCAGACAACCTCTCCATGTCCTCACACCACTTCAGTGTCCTCAGACAACCTCTCTATGTCCCAAGACAACCTGTCCATGTCCCCACACCACCACTTCATGTCCTCAGACCACCTCTCCATGTCCCCACATCACCTCTCCATGTCCTCAGACCACTTCTCAGTGCCCTAAAACCACCTGTCCACATCCTCAGACCACCTGTCCACATCCTCAGACCAAATGTTCACATCCTCAGACCACTTTCCCATGTCCCCAGACAACTTCTCCATGTCCTCAGACAACCTCTCCATGTCCCCACACCACCTCTTCATGTCCTCAGACAACCTCTCCATGTCCCCACATCACCTCTCCATGTCTTCAGACCACCTCTCCATGTCCTTAGACCACCTCTCCATGTCCTTAGACCACCTCTCCATGTCCTCAGACCACCTCTCCATTTCCCCACACCACCTCCCAATGTCCTCAGATCACTCTCAATGTACCCACACCACCTCTCAATATCCAAAGACCATCTCTCCATGTCCTCAGACCACCTCTTCACATCCCCAGACCACCTCTCCAGGTCCCCAGACCTCCATGTCCTAAGACCACCTCTCCACATCCCCAGACCACCTCTCCACATCGAGCGTTATGATTCACTCTAGTCAGGCTGAGAGGAGGCTGTTACCCCAGCAAAGCTCTGACAGCATGCTGATATTGATGTCTGAGTCTGAACAGTGTAAGGGGTCACATCAGGTCACAAGAGAGCTTCAGCCGGAGGAGATGAGAACGATTAACAGCTGTTAATCACAGATCAATTTCTACTATAGAAAGACAGCAGAGAAATGTACAGCACAACTCTGACCTTGTTTTGTTAAGGGTGGATTTTTACACAAAGATATCAGGAGGATATCAGTATGTCTGTTAATGACTATGCGTGCAGTGTAGCTGTCACTCTCTCATTCAATAACTCTAAACTCAGATGTGTGAGTTACTCGTTCCTCTGGCATATTTTTTATAAGGCATCAAAATTGACATTAAACTAAAAATTGCTAAATTACTTAAAGCTGTGGTCTACGATTTGAAACCGCAGCCTGCCCCCCCTTCCCTCCCCCCTCCCCTCTCCCCTCCGTGTTCCAAGATCCCGCCCCCAGCTCGTGTCGCCTCATATAGCCCCCTCGGACAGAGCTACGAGCGACTAGCACAATATATCAGCAGCAAACTCAATTAAAAACAGCTCAGCTCAACTGAAAGTATCAAACACGACAGACATCCCCCTTGTAACACACAGCAGTAGCCATTTCAATTGGACCGGCGGCAATGCGGGTCTGGCGCCGCCAGAGTGGAGCCGATTGTGGGGGAGGATTTATCTTTCTCGGCCTGTCCTTCCCAGCTCAGCTTACAATGCTAACGATTAGCGGCTAACAGGCTAACCCGCTCCACTACAAGTCATTAGCCAGGACAGGCACAGACTAACCAGAGTTATTCAGCAGACATCTCCCACTGTAGTAAACAAAGCCATTACCTGATCAACCAGGGGCGAAACGGCCGATGCTGAAGGTCTGACGGCCGGCTGAGGCTATTCGTTAGCCGTTAGCCCGCTAACAGGCCTCAACCCGCGGGCAGAGCTCCGTTGGGCCCCGCGGGAGAGGGAGGCGGCTTCGGTCTCGGCGCTAGGCTTTTCCGGCTCCATGATAGTTCAGTAGCTAACGCTGCTAGCTGCTCACCGGAGGTAGAGGGGAGGAGACGGGACCATGACGCACTACGCATGACGCTGCGTAGCGAGGGAGACGAGGATTGGATGGACTCACAGACCAACTCACGGACCAATTAATAGTCGCAGGTTCTTAGGTTTGATTGGTCAGCTAGTATGCAGCTTTTCAGCGGATATACTGAATGGATTATTTTCGTTCTTTTTGGTCTTTATACTGTGTAGATAGGACCATAGGACCATAACAGCCTTATAAACGGTGTTATTAATATGTACAAAGCTTCCAAATCGTAGACCATAGCTTTAAGTGGGATAAGTTTATCATCATTGCTGGGATTTCAAAAAGCACCTCAAAGATCAGATAAGACTGTCTCATGATAAGTACAAAACTGTACATAAATTTATGAAAATGCAGGAAAGAAATGTTTCAAGTTTAAAGATGTCAGGGGACGACCCTATGACCCCCACCCCACCTGATGATGCCAAATAAATATTAATGATTTCTCCACTGCAGGTAAAACGCGATCCTGTGGAAAAACACTGGGCAACAACAAAGACATTGACAACAGTGAAACAGAGAACAGCTCTCAGTGATGCTGCTCACTGTCTGGAAAAGCAGGAACTGTGTTTCTGCTCCTCCGTGAAGCAGCTGCGGAGACGCATCAACAGGTTGCAATGTTTGGCCTCTGAAAGAGAAAGTTTGGCCACGGTGGTTGTTGACCGAACAGATGCTATAGTAGAGGGAAACTGAAAGAAGACAGTCACCCTGTCTAAAACACGAAGCTGCTGCCAAAAAAAAGACATGTGATTAAAACAGCTGTAACTCCTCGAGTGAGTGAGCTGACTGAACCGGAGAGAGAGAGAAGATTCACTGAGCCATACCTGAGTGAATTACAGGTACTTCATAAGTGTTTTCTGTGTAATTAATGTATAAATGTTATAAATAATAGCATTAGTATCATTCTGGAGTGTGTTCTTGCCACTCTTTTGCTGTTTATTTGCCGTATTCTGTATTTCATATAGATTGTCTTTGTCCAGCAAAACTTATGTTGTGTGGATTAGGGCCCTAACGATATATCGGCCGATCAAATCAGCCGGTTAGCTCTTTTGAAATGATTCAACATCGACCAAAGTTTTGCCGATGTAACGCCGATATATTCTTAATTTCTCATAAAACAGTAAATGCTGTTCGGTGTCCAGGCAGCGCAGAATGATGACGTTGTGAAAGATGGCGACGGGCGTTGGTGGCGGCTCTGACTTCTCTGCTTATGCTGTGTGTATGGATGACTCGTCTACACTCACACAAAGTTGTTCTGTTAAGCCTGAAGGTCTGACATGACGAGCAACTTCAGCGGTGCACAATGTCCCGCAGCTGCTGGACACAGGGAGACCACCGGGCTCTCTGCTTGGCTACGGAAGCCTCACAGACAGACCCGGCATCGCCGAACAGTTTTCCTGACGGTCGCCACCTCTGTCATTGTCAATACTGATGAATTGGACCTTCTGATGGCAGGGGACTGTTCTATTGTGATTATGATGGAAATCTGGCTTCATCTGCTTGTTCCCCACACGGCAGCTAAGCTAACTAGCAAGTGAGCGAACTATGCAAGCGTTAGCGTAGCACCTCTGACCCCTACGACATCATCAGCAGACTCATCCAGGGGAGACGTCAGCATAGCTGGGGACTTTAATCAGGCTGTTTAAATAAGTCTGTGACATATGTGCTGTGTCCCACAAAATATTTTGATTTCCTCACGCACATTACCTCATGTTTGAAATAAAAAAGTGGTTCTACCTAAACTAAAACCTGCTTCTGATAAACTAATGAGGACTGAAAGGCAGATGTGACAAAGAGTTCATAAATAATCTATATATTTACGTTTTATAAAAGTTTTTTTTTTTGCAGGAATTTGCTACAGTTTTGCACACCATTTTATTTTGTACTTGAAAAAAAATGCCTATGAAAAGAAGTTTTTCTGTTGCTTCCCTCTAACAGTTTTCTGTTTACAACTTTTTAAAAAGTTGTTCTACCTTTACATAACCTACCTTTAGTTCTCATTAACAAGAAGTACAACATACAGAGGTAGTATAATTTAAGGTAGTATAATTAATATCCCTGAAGTTCACTGCTTTTTTTTACATGTTATTGTACTTTCAACAATTTTCTCACTGGTGTAAAGTTAAACAAGTACTGAAGGACCAAGTATTGTTAAACTATAAATTGTTCTGGCTCCAATTCATATATTAATTGTTGTGTTTTGGGACCATTTAAAAAAATCATTTTACACATACATATATATATAGTTATATATATATATATGTATATATATATATATATAAATATATATATATATATATATATATATTTATTATTATATATATTTATTTATTATTATATATATATATATATATATTTTTTTTTTTTTTTTAATTAATCAGCCGATTAATCGGTAATCTGTCTTTTGTTCTGCCAGATATCGGTATCGGCATCAGCCTCAAAAAATCCATATCAGTTGAGCCATAGTGTGTATTTCATCAATCATAATTTGGAAATATTGGAGGAGGAAATGTTGAAGAGATCTGCCCGGGAGAGGAGAGACCAGAGGAGAGTTATGAAGGGGCTTCCTGGACAGGAACTGCCTCAGGGACTATCATTAGCACAAAAAAAAAAAAAACTCCTGGACATGGTCTAATTAAAATTGTTTATGAAGAGAATCCTGTATAAAGTTCAAATCTGTTGTTTCTTTTCTTGTAATTACACACTGTTCAAGTGTGTTTGACATTGTTCCCACTTTAAATCTACAGGCCAACATTAGCTCACATGGAAAATCTGCAGGAATCAATAAGGGAATTGTTCAAGAATTGATCAATTAGCAGGAACATTAACAGCATTGGTATCGATAAAATCTTATCGATATCAAATGATAATCATGAGGAAAGTTTTAAATTATGACATTTTCAACTTAAAATTAGAAGAAAAATAGAAATGTAACTAATAATGGCCTTAGTACCACTATTTATCTCTTATAGTGACATTCCCTGCAGTTGTGCCACCTAACTTACTGGTTACGCTGCCTGACATTACAACTTATTTTCAATTTAAACAGGCATCTGCTTAGACAACTGTATAAGCATCAGCCTTTATCATTAAATACCTATTTATTATTTTTAGATCAAATTAGTGATTTTATGTTCAAATTATATTTCACTAGTATTAAAAGTATTGTATGAATGGGCTGGAGGTATATTAAATTTAAATAGATTTTATACTTTTAGTAGGTAGGTAGGTAGGTAGGTAGGTTGAATTTATTGTCCCTGTGAGGAAATTCATTTGCAGTAGAGTGAAAAAACACACAAAAACACAACAGCCATACACAGTCACATACACTGTCCCATTAAAAAACAGAACAACTCTGAAAGACAATACAGACAATATAAAAATACTACTCACTAAGTTATACATGTGATAAATTGCTCCATTTGACATGTTGTACTAAGACACAAAAATATGCACGTCATGTCACTGACCTAAGAAGCATTTATAACATAAAAATGACAAATACTTGTCAGAATTGCACATTTAAATCTGATGAAAAAAATATTTCTCAGGACATTTCCTGACACATTTAGTGACAAAAAATACAAAAAGACCTGTTATAATTATAAAATTGAAGGGTTAAATGATTTCAGATGTGTGTAAAAGTACTTTTTGAACATTTTGAGCACACTGCAACAATACCGTGAAAATAATGATAACCGTGATATTTTTGGTTGCAATAGCCATGGCAGAATGGCTCATTTGATTGGAAAGGTTGCAGACCCGTGGTCCAGTCTGTTAGAAACTGACAAAAAGAGTGAGAAGGAAGGCATCAGCAGCAGCCTATCGAGCGAAGCAAGAATGACTCTGGAGTCTGAAAATATCAGCATTCAAGACGCCCCCACTATTTTGAAATTGTTTGTGTGGCAGCATTTTCCGAAACCAGTGGGAATGATAAACAGCAACCAAGTGACAAACAAGACACAGACGGTATGTAAAAACTGCGAGAAAACAGCACTGTACACCGTGGCAAACACGAGCACTGACGGGATCCTGCAAGATGCAAAAGAGTCGCAAGACTTCAGACAAATGGACATCAGAGCTGTGCAGCAGAATCGCTCACTTATCGAGTCGCACACAAACGCAAGTCATGGGAATATACTCTAGTATGACTCCGTAACAGATCATGTTATATATCTATATCTAAAAACACACACACACATACATATATATATATATATAATATGATCTGCACATCTGTTACAATAATTAACAATGCAAAACATCCTCACTTTCCCCCATTAGAAAATAAGATTAGATTTGCAATTACACAGAAAAGGACTGCATAAATTGAATTTGACACCGCTATACAAAAAAGAACAAAACATCATATGTTCATATTTTATCATTTTAAATTTGTCTTAAGTTTTTAGTTCACATTATGTTATCATTATTTATTACTTACATCTTTACATTTTTGACAAAGCTTTGATTTTTTTTTGAGTAAAACTGACAGCCAAACTACAGTTACAACACCAACAACAATAACGAGAACAATCAGCAATGGCTACAGCTTCAACACCAACAAAAATGGCTGCAGCTGCAATATTTACAACAACAACAACAATGGCTACAGCTACAACAACAACAAAAATGGCTACAGCTACAATAGGGACCACAACAACAATGGCTACAGCTACTACAACAACAAAAATGGCTAGAGCAAAAATTAAACAACAAAAAAGGCTACAGCTACTACAACAACAAAAATGGCTACAGCTACTACA